>PVJD01002359.1:0-206582 GCA_004026545.1 Mormoops blainvillei | reverse complement strand
GGTTATCAGCTGGGAGGGGGAAGGGCAAGGGGGAGGATGGGGAAAGAGGTACAGGGATTAAGAAGAATAAGTTGTAGATATAAAACAGAGAGAGGGATATTAAGAACAGTACAGGAAATGGAGAAGCCAAAGAACTTATATGTATGACCCATGGACATGAACCAAAGTGGGAGGATTGCTGAAGTGAAGGCGGATACTGGGTGGAGGGAGGCAAAGGGGAAATAATTGGGATAGCTGTAATAGCATAATCAACAAAATATACCTGAAAAGTTCATTTCTTTCTTTGCATAATAATGTTGACTTAAAAATCATCATGTATAATTGACAATACAGGAAAATGTCCTGTGGCTTTAAGTACTTAGGAGAAGAGGAAGTACATGTGGTGGGGGAGTGCATGGGGCTCATGGAATATAGGTCTGTAGCCAGACATTAATACACCGCAGTAGGTTTCACAGGTATCTTTTCAAAAACCACAGAGTTCTTATTCAGTGCAAAGATATTCCAAGTCATCAGTTATTACATAACTTTGGCCTAAAATATATAGCATATTTGTAAATTAGAAACGTAAGTCATTTCAGGCAAAAGGATATTGTAGTAAATCACACAAGAGCAAAAAATGAACGTGATGAAGACTAGAACCCACAGTGCCTCATTAGCATTTGTGGCCCATCAGAATATTAAACAAAGTAACTATTCAACTGGTACCCCATTAGTGGTTCTTACTAATGTTTAACTTGTGCTCAGAGCACTTTTCATTTCCCCAAATAGAAAATTTTGGAATGCTTTCCTAGCAGTCCCCATGTCCTGCCAGCACAGCTCTGATGCTTCGGGGGCCAAGCAGATGCTGCCGTTGCCGCTGCAGCAAATGGCACTGCCGCCCTGGCCCACGTCCCTGCCCAGAGCTCAGTGAGGGAGCCAGCACCCTCTGCCTTACCTGGCTTCTTTGTGAAGTGGGTAGAGTCCACGGACACATTTCTCCCAGCACCCAATGGTAGTCCTTTGACCCCTGTGGGCAGAGATAAGTAAAGGGCATAAATATACAGGAAAAATGCGCTAAATGTTCTTATTCATGGAAACTTGGCAGAGTCATCAGTGATAATGTGCATTCTTTACAGAGCAGGGACACTGGTGATTTTGTGTCCAGACATATCAACTGGCCTCTCCCGTTTGCAAATAGAAACATTTCAAAGGGCTACCTTGATTAGTTGTGATATTTTCCCTGACGAGTTAGCGTTTGATTGCGGGTGGTGGTTTTTGCCCTAATTTTCCATGTCGCCTGCCCTGCCCTCCTGGGCGGTCCTGCCTCACCCGGAGGCCCACCCACAGTGACTGGTCATTCTTTTCCAATATTCGTGGGGACACTGTGTGGTTTTGAAAAAATTTCCTCCAAACCCTTTACTCCTGTTAAAAAGCCCCTAAAATTCCAGTGTGTTTGGGTTTACACTTAACGGATTGGCTTTTCAAACGGCTCCGGAGAGGATTTGACTCTCATACCGGTTAGGCCACAAACTGGACCTGTGCCTTTGAGGTTTGTGGCTTAATCCTGGGCAGGCCTAGAACCCCAAATTGCGACTTGAAAGAAACTAATCTGAAAATTACTTTGTGTGATATTTTATCTCCTAAATTTTTTAAACACAATCTGGTGGTTATTACTCAGCCATTCATCTAAATGCCCATGTCTGGAGTTCGGGTGGCTATCCTAATGGTGGAGAAAACCGATTTAGGTTTCATCCTTTTATTATTATTATTATTCTTTTACATTATAAAATAATTTTCCTGGACGTGGCTGACAGTGTTCATTAAGAAAGAATAGAAACAGATATTTTCAGATGTAAAAAGTAAATATCACATTAGGGATAATGGTTTATCCTAAAAGAAGAATCCATAGTTTCAGGGCTTTACAATAATTCACCTATTAAAAAATATGAACATTTCATTAATGTACTAGTTAGTACATCAACAATGACAAGCAACCAAAATCACATCTGCTTAAATTAAATATACAACAGGAGCTTTGCTTGCCAAAAATGAGATAATAGTCCCACATTAATTTATGAAATTATATTAATTATAATTATTGTAATATAAATTAACATTATAATTAGTACTAATATTGTATTATTGACATTACTATAATTAACACTGTAATAACAATAGCATTAATTATAAAACCCTAATGTTACAACGCATACTCTTTGCTGCTTGAATAAAAGAAAATATATAAAATCATGGTGAATGTTTATATGGAGCCATGAATTAATTGGTGCTTATTTGTGGTAGGAAGAGCAATGTTTCTTGGGTCAATGACTATTTTGTGGCTACCCCCACAGGCATGGTGAAAACAAACAGATCATTAGTTTTTTCCCTCTGCCCCGCTGTCAGTGGTAATGGGGCCAGGGAAATGACTCATGTGGGTGGTTACTCTGGGCACGGCACAGGGAAATGGAAAATACTTTCATCTGTGTCACTGGGATAACCTGGCTTGGTGAGATTTGATTTACCACTATTGTTTGAGGTAAAAAAAAAAAGTATTATATACTGTAAAAGGCTAGTAGGCTATGTATACCTTCAGTATACTTCTTCACAGCCTTTCTTCCAAATTTTCTACCCTTAAAAAAAATCAAAGTATTTTGATTCAATCCTGTGCAGGCACCTTTCAAGTTCATTACCTGATTTGATCCTCCTAAGCCTTCTGTGTAGGTGACACCACCCAGGTCCCACCGATGAGGAAACCCGAGGCAAGAGGAGATTAAGCGCTTGCCCAAGGATTCACAGTGAGAAGGGGGCGGATTCAGACCCACATGTGCCTGGCTCCTAAGCTAATCTCTGAAGCCCTAAGTGGGATAGTACAGAGAACTGTCTTTCTCTTGTCATTTTCTTCCTTCTTTTATTCCTTACAATGACTCTAAGTGATGTTAGCCCTAGAGTCCTATACTCTGTCTTTGAATAGCTTAAAATGCCACCACTATGTAAGGGCTCAATGGCCATGACTGGCAGGCATGTATCATCCAGCCATGCCACAAAGCTGACAGCAGACCCCCAGCCCCAGGCACATACCAGACTCACCAAGCCATGGGCTGGTGACATGCAGACACAGAAGAGAATCCAAAATTCTGCAAGATTACTTTATGAATAAGACCATCGATATAAATTCCCCTGACTTCTTTTCTAATTAAGGGAGAAATCA
The DNA here is from genome assembly GCA_004026545.1 of Mormoops blainvillei. NCBI lineage: Eukaryota > Metazoa > Chordata > Mammalia > Chiroptera > Mormoopidae > Mormoops > Mormoops blainvillei. Next base: position 203,395 of record PVJD01002359.1, on the reverse strand, counting down.
GCAGAAGCTAGCCATTTTCTGTTACTTTCGGCATAGGTAGAGATAGAAGCATCATACTGTTATGACCCTTAAATGTAAATACCCAAATCCATAAAGCGTCAGCTGACAAACTGAATTTTCACTAGCCCGTAAAACAGATACAAGCTGGTGGTAGATGAGAATATTGGTAAAAGCCCTGCAAAAGGCAGCCCTGGGGCTCAGGGACAGCCCGTCGAACTGGAGACAGGAAACTGAGCTCCCGCTCTGGACTGGCCTCCACCTAGCTGTGGTTGGCATGTCAGCCAGGCAGCAGTATGAACACAGAGCTGGAGACCAGTGAACTTCTGTTTCCCTGAATCGGAGGAGAGCAAGTGAAGGCCAAAGGTAGCTGAAAGGAAATGGCGGGGAGAGGAAGCCAGTAAGAGAGATACTGCAGAGAAAGTGTCCTCGGGAATTGGCACATAAACGGCCAGTCTGGCCCACGCTGTGACCTAAATTCTTTTTCTCTCAGGCAGGATTTATCCACATATTTTCTCAAGTGCAGAGTTGGAAGCACCAATACTTGACCTTCACCTTGAGCTCCCTATGGCCTAATGAGAGTGCTCCAAAAATTTCTGGATTTACATAGTTCACCTCTTAGGAATTTATTGTCAAAAATGAATAATGATTCAGGTATTTGTAACCACAGCAACAAAAACTTTGCGAAGAAACATAGTAAACTGGACATCAGTTTCCAAATGTACCAGTGACTTTACTTCCTATAACCAAAATGGGGTAGTAGTCATAGATAATTGCTCTCCTTGCCTTTGTCTCCAAATTTTAGCGCTTAGCTAAAAAGTCAGGGGTGATGAGCCAGTAGACTGGAAGTTTAGCCACAGCTCAAACACAATCTTCACCAAAGAGTCTGGGTTCTGGTTGTCAAGCACACTTCCTGTGGGGGTAGTGAAGTGCACCTCATTAAGGGAGTCTGGGGTCCAGGTAGTGACCATATCTGCCAAACCACATATGACAAGGTGGTTTCCAAATTACACTTTACCTGGCACATAATGGGCCTTCAATAAATGTTGGTTAAAGGAAATAATAGCTGCACAACTCAACATCTGCCCTCTGTAGGGAGGAATCCGAGAGACTGTCTAGCACAGCGTCAGCAAACTTTTTGTCAAGGGTCAGACAGTAAATATTTTCAGGTTTGTGGGCCATATGTCTTTGTCACATCTATTCAACTCTTCCATATTGTGAAAGCAAGCTATGTTTCAAGGACTCTTTATTTACAAAAGTAAACAGTTGGCTGGATTTGGCCTGTAGGCTGAAATTATGTGATCCCCCAATTATGTAAGCCCCCCAATATAGTGCATACATGTTGCATCTCTGAAATCAAATCTCGAGTTAGTTATAATATGTAGAACACATCAGTTAAACTGGGACATGGTGCTAGAAATCATGAAAAAAGAGATGCTGGAACAGTGACCTACCTAAAACCCCAACCTCTTGCTACTTTCTAACTTTGAGATGGAGAAATATTTATGCGCATAGGTATGGAATGCACATAAAGCAGGATAAATATCTGTAATATTGTTATGAAATAAGACACTTGGCTCAAGATGGTTTAAAGAATTCTATGGTTTATGGAATCACTATAAAATTTTTGTAGAAGTCCAAGTAATCAAAGGTTTAGAATTTTGAAGTTTTAGCATCTTTCTTCTTTAGTCTTCCAAGGGCACAACCTTAAGAGACTTAAGACCATGAAGAACATGTCCTTTAAACCCTAAACGCCTCTTTATCAACTGATTTTTTAAAAATTATAAAGTATCTGGGTGGAAAGTTTCGGCATGGAAAACTTTAGGAAGTGCATGTGAGATGGATAGTAAAGATAAATATTCTTGGCAAGATGTTAAAACTTGGACAAGGAAGTAGGTGACACAGAAATGCTGTCTCATTAAGATTCAACAGAGGCTAGAAGTGAGTATGAATGAGTGAGTGGGTCAGAGAAGAAAATAAACTAAATGTGAATACCTGCATTTCTGTAAACAAATCAGATGAAAACTATGCAGAATCAAAGAAAGGTAAACTCATATAAGTCTATATCCTGGAGAAAATATATATTTAAATATTCTTTTTATTTGATCAGTTTTTCAAAATATTATTCTCTTGGCAAATACTCTGAGAGCTGTTAATTTTTCCTTTCATAAGATGCTAAATAATGTCATCTCTGATTCCGAATTTTTATACAGCCTACTTCTTTTCCTGACCTATGGCATTGGCTACACACTCCCTTACCACTTTTGATAGAAATGATAAAAATAGGAATCCTTGCTTGTGTTCTTGATGTTCAGAGAAAAATATTTTGACTTTCACTGTTAAGTATGATGTTAACTATAGGTTTTTCACAGATGCCCTTTATCAGTGAGGAAAATTTCTTCTAGTTCTAGTTTTCTGAGAGTTCATCATGAATAAATTTTGAATTTTGTCTAATGGTTGTTTTTTGTATTTATTGAGATGGTCATACGATTTTTCTCCTTTGATCTGTGAATGTGATGAATTACATTAATTTGTTTGACTGTTGAACCAACCTTGTATTCTTGTGGTAAGTGTCAGTTGATTGTTATGTTGTTATGTTATTGTTGTGGCTGACAAGGAAATGTACCACTCAGATCCTGAGAGGCTGACCCTGAAGGAGCTGACAGTTGAATACTATGCGCTGACTTCACTCTCTGTAGGTGGGTAGCAACTATTTCCCTGAAGGAAAATCCCAATAGACAGACATTAGAACATAGAATAGGTGCAACCCAGCTTTGTTGGGGATGGAGGTGGAGCAAGGATGGGCAGAGTGAGCTCAGCTATACCTACCTATGCCCACCAGCCCCCTTCTACCAACAACCAACTAATTAAATTGAAGGAACCCTGATTAGGAGTCATACAAGGCGAATTAGATGAGTTATTATTACATAGTTGACTTCATCTAACAAAGAAGGTAAATATGTGTGTGTGTGTGTATAAATTTGTGTTACAAGTGGCTTTGAAAAAATGCTTATATTACTGATAAACTAAAATATAATGACTCTATTTCCCTCTGAAGAACAATTAGTATTTTCCTAGTGAGAATTAATGCTTGATTGTACTGAAAGTCGAAGGCTTTCAAGCTTGATCATAGCTAGTTGTTCTTTCATTTGCTTTGTTGACCTAAATGCTTTCTTCTATTTTTACTTAGACAAGCTTGAGGGAATTACTTTGAATATTAAGAAGTTGGCTCTATTTAGAGCCAGTTGTTTATGTCAATTTGAGAAAGTATGCATTGCCTAATCCCACAGTTGGGGAAAATAAAAGGAGCAGCTGAGCACAAAAAGATATCAGAATTCTTTCTTACTTTTCATGAGTCAGGAATTTATAGCAGTTATCTCATTACTTGGTTTGAAGACAAGTGAATTCCTAGAACTTCGGACACTGTAATAACCTAGTACAAAAAATGCATTCTAAAACAAATCTAAATGATTTCACACTGAATAGCTTCAGGTATTGGTCACATCTTTTTTCCATTAGGATTATGGGTTAATTAAATATGTATCATTAAAGAAATCCTAATTTTCATGCTTTTTATATAAACAAGTACAAATTTTTTACTATTTAAAAATATTACAAGGGAATAATGTAATCCCATATTAAGTCATTGAAAATATCATTTACTCACTTAGTGAGCTGGGTGTTTGATCTGCTATCGGGTCCCAGTTCTGCCTATCCTAGTTATCTGTATGATGCCTATACCCATAGAATAGTCTAGATTAGGGCAGTGTCATTTAATTAAGCTGAATGATATGGAAACATTAATATGACGATAATAAGAGTGATCAATTGCTAATTTCTCTTATGTAAATATTATATTCCATAGTTCTAACAGATTTAGGTCTTTTAAAAAGTTATAATCATATTTGTGAAATTATAAACTTGAAAACCAAGTGATTTCAATCTCAAAGACCAAGGCTGTGTATGGAAAGTGTTCTGAAATAAAGGAAGATAGCTATTTTGATATTTGAATTCAATAATTCATATTTAATCAGGATCTTTTAAAGAATCATGATTATGTATGGTAGCTAATTTAGTGGACTGGATTTATAAAAAGGATAAATCCCTCATTAATATTTATTTATGGAGACATTCGAAGTTTTGATTTTTGGAATGCATCACAGTTTTCAATTTGCTTTGCTAAGAACTCCCAATGCTAATAAAACAAAAATTGAAGTGAGAGATCAGCAAGATGGCAGGGGAGTGAATGGAAGTCACACTGATCTCCTCCCTGGACCAATCTGGAATTACAACTCAATTGTAATTCCTGGATTACAGGAATTGTTCCAGGAATTACAGGAATTGTTCGAAATGAATTGAACAATAGCAAGAGAGAAGTCTTATAACCTTGGACATACAGGAGAATCAGTTTCAACACAGCCTGACTGAACCTGCACACAACAACACACAAGACACAGTCGGCAGGGTGACCCTCAGTCAACCAGCTGGAGGAAAGGACCCACCAAAGAATGAACAAACAACAATCAAAACCCAATTACTTCCAGAGAGCCAACATAAATGGCATAAAAGACATCCCAAGAGCATCAAGTTAAGGAGATCTCACTGAATCTCACAGCTCTCCTACCACAGAATCTCAACCACAAATTCAAGGAGTCAAACAAATAAATTTAAGAAGCAGAAGCAAAAAAGAAGAGTCTCACAAATAGGAAGACAAAGAAACAACCCCCAATTGAAAGGAAAGGAGGAATCCTCAGAAAGGCTGCTAAATGAAATAGAAGCAATCAACTAACAGATATTGAGTTCAAAACAATGGTTATAAGGAAGTTCAATGAGCTAGGTGAGAAATACCAAAACTACAGGGAAACTATGAGGAACTTACTACAAACTATATCAGCAGGAAAAAGGACATAGAAACCATCAACAAGGGCCAAGAGGAAATGAAAAATGCAATTTCTGAACTGAAGAATACAGTAGAAGGAATCAAAGCAGGCTACATGAAGCAGAGGATTGAATCAGCGAGCTGGAGGACGTGGTAGAATAAAGTTCCCAGAAAGAGCAAGAAAATGAAAAAAGACTAAAAAAGAATGAAGAGGTGTTAAGGGAAATGCAGGACAACAGGAAATGTAATAATATCCACATAATAGGGAGACTAGAAGAAGAAGAGGAGCAAGGGATAGCAACCCTGCTAGAAAAAGTAATGATGGAAAACTTCCCTAATTTGAAAAGAGTAGATGTCACACAGGTTCAGGAAGCACAGAGGGTCCCAATCAAGAGAAACCCAAAGAGGCCCACACCAACACACATCATAATTAAAATGGTAAATATCAAAGACAAAGAGAGAACCTTAAAGGCAGCATGGGAGAAACAGGAAGTAACATACAAGGGAGCCCTGATAAGGCTAGCAGCTGACTTCTCAAAAGAAACATTACAAGCCAGAAGGGAATGGCAAGAAATATTCCAAGTAATGAAAAGCAAAGGCCTGCAAGAGTACTCCACCCAACAAGGCTCTCAATTAAAATGGATGGCAAAATAAGGAGTTTCCCAGACAAAAGAAGACTAAAAGAATACATTGCCACCAATCCAGCATTTCAAGAAAGGCTAAAGGGACTGCTTTAACAAGATGAAGAAAAAGAGTGAGAGGGATAGGAACATAGGAACAAAGAGAACAAATGAATAAGTACTATCAATAATAACCTTAAAGGTAAATGGATTAAATGCTCCAATCAAAAGACATAGGGTAGCTGAATGGATAAGAAAACAGGACCCACACTATACTGCCTATATAAGGGACCCACTGCAGAACAAAAGACCTACACAGACTGAAAGTAAAGGGTTGGGAAAAAATATTCCAAGCAAATGGAAAGGGAAAAAAGTTGGGGTAGCAATACTTAGATAAAACAGACTTCAAAACAAAGGCTATAAAAAGAGACACAGAAGGACACTTCATAACACTCAAGGGAAGAATCCTTCAAGAAGACATAAACATTGCAAACCTATATGCACCCAATATAGGAACACCCAAATATATATGGAAAATCCTGGAGGACTTCAAGAAAGATAAAGATAACAACACACTTATAGTAGGGGATTTTAATACCCCACTGTCAACAATGGGTAGATCTTCCAAACAAAATATCAATAGGACATTGTGAAACTCAATGATACATTAGATCAAATGGACCTAACTGATATATATATACAGAATCTTTCATCCCCAGAAGCAAAATTCATGTTCTTTTCAAATGCACATGGGACATTTTCAGAGATACACCACATTATGGGACAGAAACAAGCCTCAACAAATTCCAGAAAATTGAAATCATAACACACATTTTCTCAGACCACAGGGGTTTGAAACTAGAAGCCAACCTCAAGGGAAAAAACTCAAAAACATTCAAACTTATAAAGATTGAATAGCATGCTATTAAACAATGAATGTGTCAATAATGAGATCAAGGAAGAAATCAAAGAGTTTTTGGAAACAAATGAAAATCAACACACAACAGTTCAAAACCTATGGGACACAGCGAAGGCAGTCCTGGGAAGAAAGTTCATAGCAATACAGGCCTACCTAAAAAAGATAGAAACCTTTCAAATAAACAACCTAACCCTACATCTATAAGAAATGGAGAAACAACAACAAACAAAGCCCAGAGTGAGTGGAAAGAAGGAAATAATCAAGATCAGAGCAGAACTGAATGACATGGAGACTAAAAGAACAATTCAAAGGATCAGTAAATGCAGGAGCTGGTTCTTTGAAAAGCTAAACAAAATCAACAAGCCTTTAAGTAGATTCATCAAAAAAAGAAAAAAGAAAACATGCAAATAAATCAAATCAGAAATAAGAGAGGAGAGGTTATAACTGATACCGCAGAAATATAAAGGATTGTAAGAAATTACTATGATCAACTATATGCCAAAAAACTTGAAAACTTGGATGAAATGGTTTATCTTCCATTTCCTATAATCTAGAAAAATATAATCTTCCAAAAACTGAATGAAGAAAAAGCAGAAAGCCTGAACAGACCAATAACAGCTGGTGAAATCAAATAGTAACCAAAAAACTCCAGGCACACAAAAGCCCTGGACCTGACAGTTTCACAGGAGATTTTTACAAAACATTTAAGGAAGAGTTAACCCCTGACCTTCTCAGACTATTCCAAAAAATCAAAGAAGAGGGAAGACTCCCAAACTCTTTTTATGAAGACAGCATCATCCTAATCTCAAAACCAGAGGAAGACACAACAAAGAAAACAACAGGCCATTATCACTGAAGAACATAGATGCTAAAATCCTCAACAAACTATTGGCAAACCACACCCAGTAATACATTAAAAAGATCATCCACCACAATCAAGTGGGAGTCATCCCAGGGATGCAAGGATGGTACAATATTTGCAAATCAATAAACATAATACAGCACATAAACAAACGGAAAGATAAAAATCACATGATCATATCAATTGATGTGGAAAGAGCATTTGATAAGGTACAGCACCAATTTATGATAAAAACACTCAACAAAGTGGGTGTAGACGGAGCATACCTCAACATAATGAAGGCCATATATGAAAAACCTACAGCCGACATCATACTTAGTGGGCAAAAACTAAATGCCTTCCTACTAAGATTGGGAACTAGACAAGGATGTCTGCATTCACCACTTCTATTTCACATAGTATTGGAAGTCCTAGCCACAGTGATCAAACAAGAAAAAGAAATAAAAGGCATACAATTTGGAAAGGAGAAAGTAAAAATGTCATTGCAGATGACATGATAGCATACATAGAAAGACCTATAGACTCCACCAAAAAAACTATTCTACCTAATAAGTGAATGGCAAAGCAGTGAGTGACAAAGTCAATATTCAGAAATCAAGGGCATTTTTGTACACCAACAATGAAATATCAGACACAGAAACCAGGAAAAAAAATTCCATTTACTATAGCAGCAAGAAAAATAAAGTACCTAGGAATAAACCTAACCAAGGAGATAAAAGACCTTTACTCAGAAAACTACAGAACACTGAAGAAAGAAATCAAGGAAGATACAAACAAATGGAAACATGTACCATGTTCATGGACTGGAAAAATGAACATCATCAAAATTTCCATACTACCAAAAGCAATTTATAGATTCAATGCAATCCCTATTAAAATACCAATGACATATTTCACAGATGTAGAACAAACATTTCAAAAATTTATATGGAACTATAAAAAAACCCAGAGCTGCAGCAATTTTGAGAAAGAAGAGCAAAGCAGGAGGGATCACAATGCCTGATATCAAACTATATAGTTGGCCAACTGTAATCAAAATGGTCTGGTACTGGCATAGGAATAGATACATAGATCAATGGAACAGAATAGAGAACCCAGAAATAAACCCATATCTCTGTGGTCAATTAACATTTGACAAAGGGGGCAGAAGCATAAAATGGAGTGAAAATAGCCTCTTAACAAATGGTGCTGGGAGATCTGGATAGCTATCTGCAAAAAAATGGAACTTGACCACCAACTTACACAATATGCAAAAAAAAACTCAAGATGGATAAAAGACTTAAATATAAATTGTGACACCATAAAAGTCCTAGAGAACATAGGCAGGAAAATCTCAGATACTCTATGCAGCAATATTTTCATTGATATGTCTCCTAGAGTTAGGGACATAAAGGAAAGAATAAACAAATGGGACTACATCAAAATAAGAAGCTTCTGCACGGCTAAAGAAAACATCAGCAAAATGAAAAGGGAACCAGCCGTATGGGAAAATGTATTTGCCAATTATACCTCAGACAAGGGTTTCATCTCCAAAACATATAAAGAACTCACACGACTCCACTCCAGGAAGACAAATAATCCAATGAAAAAATGGGCAAATGATCCGAACAGACACTCCTCCAAGGAGGAGATACAGAGGGTCCAGAGACATATGAAAGGATGCTCAGCATCACTAGCCATCAGAGAGATGCAAATTAAAACCACAATGAGATACCACTTCACACAGGTCAGAATGGCCATCATAAACAAATCAACAAACAACAAGTGCTGGTGAGGATGCGGAGAAAAGGGAACCCTAGTACACTGTTGGTGGGAATGCAGAATGGTGCAGCCACTGTGGAAAACAGTTTGGAATTTCCTCAAAAAAGTAAATAGGAACTGCCTTTTGACCCAGCAATTCCACTGCTGGGATTATACCCTAAGAATCCCAAGAAAACAATTCAAAAGAACCTATGCACCGTAATGTTCGTAGCAGCAGAATTTACAATAGCCAAGAACTGGAAGCAAACTAAGTGCCCAGCAGTAAATGAGTGGATCAAAAAACTATGGTACATGTACACAATGAAATACTAAACAGCAGAAAGAAAGAAAGATCTACGAACCTTCACAACGGCATGGATGGAACTGGAGAGCATTATGTTAAGTGAAATAAGCCAGGCAAGTGAAAGACAAATACCATATGATCTCACCTATAAGTGGAACCAAATCAGCAAAACAAACAAGCAAGCATAATATAACCAGTGATATTGAAATAAAGAACAAACTGACAGTAACCAGAGGAGAGGCGGGAGGGGTATAACAGGGGAAAAGAAGGGGAAGGGTCGTTAAGGAACATGTATAAAGGACCCATGAACAAAGCCAAACAGGGGAAGGATTGAGGGTGGGAGGTGGGGATGGTGTGGCAGGGGAAAGTGGTGGTGGGAAAATGGAGACAGCTGTGCTTGAACAACAATTTTAAAAAATGAAAAAAAAGAATAATATAAACAAATAAGCAAAAAAAAATTGAAATGAGAATTCAACAAAATTACAAAAATTGAATGAAAACATTTATAGCTTGGGTAACATCAAAAGGAAATAAATGTGTGATCATTACCTGTTCCCATTCCATTCCCTTTGGGTGTCCCACTGGGTTTGGGTCTGCTCGGTCTTGTAATTGTCTTATTCAGAACTATAATAAAGTGGGAAAGAAACAGTTCAGACATTTTCTTATGAAAATTTGCAGCAATGGAAAACAAAACTTCCCAGAGAATTGTAAATCATTTAACCAGGCAATAAAATAATGGCTTTAAAAAGTATTCAAAATATAAAAACCACAATTCTGGTATAAAAATCATAGGCTTGAAGTTGGAAATAGAGACATGAGTTTGTACTCTGATCTGATCACTTGGCTTGGAAAAATAACTGGCAAAGGAATTTATATTTCTAAATGGGAAATATCTTGCTTCATTTATAAGCACTAGATACATTCCAAAGTGGAAATGAAGAACAATCAGGACTACCTATATTAATGAAAAGCCAAAACTTGAAGGGTATTTATTTGTCAAGGTCTGAATTCATAGCTCACAAATTGATGGTCCTTTTGCATGAGCCTTCTCAGATGGTCCATGATAATCCTGGCGGAAGTCCAACACTGAACCCAGAATTGTAATAAAACCATTAGAGCTTCCCTTCTGCTCTGTTGACAGCCATAGCATTACCACAACTTTAAGAGGTCAGCCATCTTATACTTTGCTTAGAAGACTCTTCAAGGAAAATCACTAAATATATTGTGGTTAAGAGAGCAAGGACTGGAGGCTGATGTCTTGACTTTGAATCTACTTTCTCGCTCTTCTCATGTCTTCCTCAACTCTACCTAACAAGTCACAGGGCAAGCTCTCAGTCAGTGTTACCCATTACTGCTACTATTTATTATTTTCTAGAAACTAATATAACCGGTTTTCAACAGCTATCATGATACAAAAATCACATGGAGATATATTTGTTTATAAAATGACTTCTGTGCCCAACTATCTTCAGGATTTGGAGGATATTCCAAAACTTACAGGCTTTCCATAAACCAAAGGATAGAAATAATTATTTGTCTTTTCTTCCATGTGCCTGGAGAACTATCAACCAAAACATTAATTTATAAGCCAGATTCATCACTTAGAACTTCAAGAAGACTTTTAGAAACACCATGGGGAAAGGGCAGAAAAATCCAGTCTGTGGTCCAACTTGTGCTTTAGCACAGAAGTGATTTACATGGACCAAATCAACCCCTCCAGCTAACTCTTCCCTGACAAACTCCAGTAAGGGAGATAGAAGAACCTTTGGAGAATTTAGTAAGTTTAAAGTATTTTCCAGTGTGTAATTATCCCTTTAATTTTGCTATTTAAAACCTGTAAAATGGGTTTTTTTTAATCATTAGAAGGAATCAAGTGAAAATATTTTCTGAGACAAGAGCCTTTTATACTGAAGGGACTACCTTTTCTCAAAAGGTAAGTAACATTTGAATGCAATTAATATTTCACAGAGAATGATAATGCTACATGTAAGTACCATGGAAAATTGAAGGAGTGTATGGGTGTGATTTATGCACAAACACTATTTAAAAATAATTTTTTATCAATAAAATTCCATAGTGGTCTCCAAGTCTAATCCTCCTTGAAAACCTCAGTCAAGTCTTGTCAGTTCCATGGAGTCATCATTACCTCTCTACTTCCCTGCAAGGATCAGAATTCCTGTATGTCTTTTATTTCAGTTCAAGTATATAGCTCTCCTTTGGTGCATCTGGGTGTTTCAATACATTTTATATCTTCTCAGATGTACTGATTGTTTAGGTTATCAGAAAAAGAAACAACTTACCAGGTCTGATGTATGGTTTGTCTGGTATTCTGGGCCTCATAGGAGTAGTGTACAATCTGTGTGGTGCTGAAACAGAGGAAATGCTTTATGTTTAATATCCAACAGTCTCCAAACCCACTAAATGGAGATTCAGAACCCTAGGGACCAACAACTTGTATACTTTGCAAGAAGTACAAAGAACATCCTGCAACCTCCAGTTATGCATTACAACATTGATGCTAAAGGGAAAGAAAACAAGTAAAAATACTCATGACTGGATATTAAAGATGCGCATTGTTAGAATGAGGTAGATCATTTCTAATATGTGTTAAGGTGTCATCATTTTCAAGGGCATTTATTTTACCAGATGGCTGTTTAATATGGTAAACATTTAAGGTAGTCAACCATCCATCCATCCATTCATCCATCCTCCATGTGCCCATCTGTGTGTCCATCCATCCACCTATCTGTCCACCCACAGCATTCAATTAGGTAGTCACCATGAAATGTTATTTTGCCAAATAAACCAAATACTCTTAAAGGCAAAAAGTAAAATATTTTGAGGTAGGTAAGAAGAAAAGAGTAAAAACATGATCTCTATCAAAATGTATTAACTCATGAGCCCTGAAATGAATAAATTACTCGGTGCCATCGATTACAGATTTAGGATGAGAGAAAATAATCTCTGGTGTCCTGGCCATGGGGAGAGGAGAGCAAGCAGCGAGAACTCACACAAGCTCAGGGCTACCACATCAACATGTCACTTCCTGCTCTTGTACCCCAGGGCCTGGCACTGTCAGGACTCCTACTGAAGACTTGTTGAATAAACTTAAAAATGAGGAACTACTGTAAACAGGCAAATTCATGAGAAACTCAGCTACAACAATTTTGCCTCCTACGGTGTTAAAGTATGCACTCCTCCTGTAACTTGTCCACTCTTCCCTTCCCTCCACCACCGCGCTGACACAGCAGGCTGCCTCCTAACTCCGACTTTCTTGGTAATGCTTTAGCTACGGATGGAGACAAACTTTCTTGCACACTTGTAAGTAAATTACATCTTTACATTGGTTTTGCTCCCATCTTCAGTGGGTATTTATGTAACCATAAATCAGTAATGCCTTAGCTAACAAATTTTAAAAGAAATACACCTCCAAAACATTATAATGTAGCTTATTTATAAGCTTCCAGTGTAAAGACTGATGAGCAGAATTTTGCCATACTTCTGGCCAAAAACAGCAGACACATACTGATATTCTCTGAAGATTCAGTGTGGGCCTTTCAAAGTGTAATAACTAGAGTGAATGGAGATACTGATGTTATAAAATGTGAATTCTCAACACCCTAAAATGCTAGATGATGATCAGCCAATGTTTTCCTTTAATTTTCTTTGAGAGTGATAGGATTCTCTGTCAAATTAACATATTTTAACTTTTCATGTTAATTTCATCTGTGTTGGATTGCTTTCACTTAAAGAACTACAACAATCATGGTTCTTGTTAGTCCCATTTTAGAAAAAAAATAAATTTTAAAACTTTAGACAGAAAAGAGACTTAAGAGCTGAACACAAAAATAATGAGCACTACATTCATTATTTCAAAGCCACAGGATCAGCATTTAAAAAATTTTTCCACAGTCTCTACTAAATCTAGAAAGAGTTTTTGTAAAAGAGCTGAAATATAATTTAAATTTAGGCCATGAATTACTCATATAGCTCATCACCAAAAAACACAGTCTTGAGAAAGCTACTCTAGGGTTTTAATTATAAACTAAAACAAACAAAACGATGATAAAGGAGCTCTGTGATAATGTTATTATGTAAACATCATCTCTATGTAGTTTTTGGTGACCAATAAAAATAATTTTATTTTTAAAAATATTTTATTGACTATGCTATTATAATCATCCCACTTTTTTTCTCTCCTTTATTTTCCTCCACCCTGCATGTCCCTCCCACCAGTATCCCCCTCACCCCTTAGTTCATGTCCATGGGTTGTACATATAAGTTCTTTGGCTTCTCCCTTTCCAAACTATTCTTCACCTCCCTCTGTCTATTTTGTACCTACCATTTATGCTTCTTATTCCCTGTACCTTTTCCCCCATTCTCCCTCCTCCCCCTCCCCACTGATAACCCTCCATGTGATCTCCATTTCTGCTATTCTGTTAATGTTTTAGTTGTTTGCTTAGATTATTTTTGTTTTTGTTTTAGGTTCAGTTGTTGATAGTTGTGAATTTGTTATTTTACTGTTCATATTTTGATCATCTTTATCTTCTTAGATAAGCCCCTTTAACCTGTCATGTAATAAGGGTTTCATGATGATGAACTTTAACTTGACCTTATCTGGGAAGCACTTTATCTGCCCTTCCATTCTAAGTGAGAGCTTTGCTGGATAGAGTAATCTTGGATGTAGGTCCTTGCCTTTCATGACTTTGAATACTTCTTTCCAGCCCCTTCTTGTCCGTAAGGTTTCTTTTGAGAAATCAGCTCATAGTCTTACAGGAACTCCTCTGTAGGTAACTGTCTTCTTTTCTCCTGCTGTTTTTAAGACTTTTCCCTTATCTTTAATTTTGGGTAATGCAATGATGATGTGCCTTGGTGTGTGCTTCCATGGGCCCAACTTCTTTGGGACTCTCTGAGCTTCCTGGGCTTCCTGGAAGTCTATTTCCTTGGCCAGATTGGGGAAGTTCTCCTTCATTATTTGTTCAAGTAAGTTTTCAATTTCTTGTTTTTCCTCTTCTTGTTCTGGCACCCCTATAATTTGGATGTTGAAATGTTTAAAGTTGTCCCAGAGGTTCCTAAGCCTCTCCTCATTTTTTAAAATTCTTATTTCTTCATTCTGTTCTGGTTGAATATTTATTTCTTCTTTCTGCTCCAAATCTTTGATTTGAGTCCTGGTTTCCTTCACCGTTGGTTCCCTGTGTATTTTTCTTTATTTCACTTTGCATAGCCTTCACTTTTTCCTCCGTTTTGCAACCACACTCAACCATTACTGTAAGCATCCAGATTACCAGTGTTTTGAGTTCTTCATTTGATAGACTGGCTATCTTTTCATTGCTTAGTTCTACTTTTGAAGTTTTGATCTGTTCTTTCATTTGGGCCATTTTTTTTGTCTTGGCCCATCTGTTACATTGTAAGGGGAAGAGCCTTAGGTGTTTCCCAGGGTGGGGCAACCCACATCATCACTGTCTTGTGGTGCTATATGTGGGGGAGGGGTCAGAGAAGGAACAATGCTGCTTGCTCCACCCACTGTCTTTCAGTCACTTCCCCCACTACCCACAAGCAAATTGGGCCCTTCTGGTGTTGATTTCCGGGTGGGTGGTTTGTGTACATTCTAGGATCCTATGGGTCTCTCCAAGGAACTCTCCTGTGAGGCTGGGAGTTTCTCCCACCACTGCAACCCCCACAGGTTTTTACAGCCTGAGGTTTTGAGGCTTTCTTTTCCAGCACTGGAACCCTGGGTGGCAGGGTCTGTCTCGCTCCCCCGTTGTTCCTCCCAGTTTATCAGCACACAAATGTGGGACTGCCCAGTCTGCCAGCTGCCACGTCACCTAGTCCTCCAGCCGCTGCCTTGCTGTGCGTTCTCTCCACCCCTGATGCTGCTCCCTGCCCCTCCTCCCAGTCTGGATGAATGTTTCTTCTTTAACTTCTTGGTCATCAGACTTCCATACAGTTTGATTTTTCTGGCAGTTCTGGTTGTTTTTTGTTTTTAAATTTGTTGTTGACCTTTTGGTTGTGCGAGGAGGCAAAGTGTATCTACCTACACATCCATCTTGGCCGGAAGTTTGGATTTTTCCAATAATAAAAATAATTTTAAAAGATGGCTTCACAACTGAACAGTTTTATAGAAATCTATGTAAAATGAACATTAAAAATACTGTATGATGATAACATCATAACTAAACAAACAGGGATTATAGGGGAAACACTTCAAATGATGGATGTTCTGCCCAGTGTAAGGAGAAGGGAAGGAGTATTCAACTTCCCTTGGGTGGGGTAAGTATCAGAGGGCTGAAAGGAGTAAAATAATAAAAATATTCCCCTAATTCCCCCAGCCAAGAGGATTTCTACTATGGATTGAGATGAGAAGGGCAAAGCAGAAGAGTTGAGAATTTCAGGGCTGTAGAACACGCCAGGGAATTGCCTCAGTAGACAACGGAGCAAGAGTGTCACAGAGAAGAGGTGCTGGAGTTCCTTCAGAGCACTTGGGCCCCATGGCTGAGGGCCTGGAAGGGTCATGGTACATGCATGGATAGAGTGCAATGATCAAGAGGAATATTTCATCCCTATAGCATCTCTGTCAAATTGTTGTATGCCATCTTGTGCTCCCGATGCTTGATGTTAAAAACAACACTTAACAGAGCACATCAGAAACAGAACGGTTGATTGGCCCCCTCTTCTATAGAGCTCAGGCACGCGCTTATGAGGAGCGGGCCAAAAGGTGCTCCTAGTGGCACACAGCAGGCCTTTACTGAGGTTGGTCCTCTACCCCAAAGGAGGGTCTTTGGGCCAGGTCCTGGTGCTATGCTCATCCCTAAGATGAGTTCTTTCCTAGGATGTCCTTTGTCACCTCATGCAAATGAATCTCTAGTAAGCCTACTCTCAAGGTCCTGGGCACAGTCTAGAAAAGTGTGACTCCTTGGGTAGTTCAGATAAGGCTAAGTGTCCTCAGAACATAAGAAAATACTTAAAATATAGTATGTTATAGAACTATGTTAAAACAATTCATATAATGATATCAGATACTGGATATACATCCAATCAACTGTGAAACTTCTATCTACTATACCAATGTACTAGAAGGCATCTGATTAAAAGTTCCACATACATTGGTAATGGCGACACAATACTGATATTCCAATTAAAATAAGAAAATGCAAACAAAAAACCAAGAAAAAAGCAGCCCTATGATCTTTTATCCTCAACTTTGAAATCTATAAAGCTCTAAAAAGCTAAAACATTTTTCTTACTTGGAAACACAATCTGAAATTAATAGTGTTTATTTATCCTGCGTATTGTATGTTTGTAGCTATTTTGCTACAAAAATTAATGTGCTTGATTATGACAATCCAACTATCTTCTAGTAAGCCAGACATTTAAAAGGTTTGCAAACACATAAATGTGTAAAAATGTGCTTGGAGTATGGCTGTAACATGATTAAACATCTCTTAATCTGTTTTTAATGAGGATGTGGGAGGGCTGTCATTATATTAGGCTTCCGTGTGGATTTATCAATAAATAAAAAGTTAATAATTGGAAAGGTAATAAATTAAGTAATAAAACAAACATTTAAAACATAACAAAAATTAAACCAAACACACAAAAAAGGATAGAAAATTTACAAGAGCTGTCCTATGTCAGTGTTCCCAGTCACATTTATTTAATAATTACTGCACTAGTTACTATAAAATATACACCATGAAATTAATTTCTTTTATTATCATTTGCTCTTTTATTTCAAATTTCGTCACTAAATTCCTCCCACCCCCAAATCATAACTGACAGTGAATAAAATAAATTTGTCTTCCAACCCCTCAAAAAATGTTTGTTTTTGTTTTATGGGCTTCCTTCCATATGAAAGAGGCAGAGATGGGCAAAAGGGGTCATTTAGAAAAAAAGAAAGAAAACACAAAAATCCTGGAAATCCACAATGGTTACAACTTAGACAGCATAAAAATATCCTTCTGAGGGCATGCAGATGAGACAGAGGTTTGTGTAGGTGAGTTTACTTCCTGAGGCCACAATATCAATGTGTTCATCAAGTTGGGGAGACACAGAAAGAAAAAGGAGAGAAAAGGGTGGGGAAGGAAAGTAATAAATACTCTTATTTATCAGATGTAGAAAATGAGGCAAATAAGGTCAATTAAGAAATAAAAAAAGAGAGCTTTCATTGTTAGTTATCAGCATCAAGTGGCCAACCATCCATTCAAAAGCAAAGCTCTGACTGAAACACTTGTGTCCCCTACGTTCAACTGATAGTCCTGCGGCTACTCCTACTCATCAGCTGCACCTGAGAAATGAAAAAATCAAGTAATGCACTGTAATGAGAAATTACATTCTGTAAAGAAATTTTATTTCCTAATTAAAAAAGAAGAAAGAAGAGTTACTATCCAGAGGTAGAAAAATGGTATTTACCCTGAGTTGTCTTTGCCAATTCAGTTGTTCGTGGAATCTTAGTTGTGAAGTGTTCTTGGGTGGATTGGGCTGATTCTGCTGGGGATAAAAGCACAGTAAGATAGCTTGCTTTAAATAATCATCGTTATGGACATATCAAAAAAGCCACTCTTTACTGCCCCAAGTGATAATAAAAGGGTATATTGCATGTATAAGTATGCTCAGTAATCATAATAATTCAAAGTTAATGGTACATTTTAATCGCTCTCATTTATTATATTTTCTCTCTTCTTGCACTAATTATTTTAAGGATGTCCAAAAGCTTTTAGCTCAGGATCATTGTTTCATGGTACGGGAGGTGGTTACACTTGGATGTGCCTTCTTGTCTTCTATCTGTTCCATAAATTTCACAGGTTATTTAGGTGAAGTGGAAAGGAAAGAGATCAGGTACACACACACACACACACACATACACACACACACGGTATTTTACCATAAAAGAACAACTATTCTTTTATTTTCCTCATATGAAAACAAACTTTATGTTCATTGACCTACAGACACATTTCTCTTGACAAAATAAAAAATAAGCGTGGCAATAGCTCCGCCCTCAACGACTCATTACAACATCACGCAGAGACAGAAAATTAAGTTGTTCACTTTGACCCATGCTGGAGCCAAGGGAATACTTGGTACAAATAATATATTGTCATCTTTTTTTTATGTTCTGCTTTATAATCTGGATTCAGCTCACAAGAGAGATACTTCAGATAAATAGCAGGTGATGGTTCTTGTGTCAATAAATCAAGATATATTTAAAAAATTAGGGAGTGGAAGTTAAATAATTAGCCTATCTGGCAGTGGTTCTTGAAAGTACGTTTGATTTCACCAACATGGGGGATGGGCCTTGTGGGCCTAGACTACAGTGGATGAATATTTGATAATCAGGGAATATTTGCTCAGCTTTCAATATTTTCTCCAAAAGGAATTTTACTGAAAAATGGGATCAGTAACTTCATTTCAGCAGACTTATACAAAGAATAGGTTTATTTGAAGAGGGATGGAGAGAGAAAAATAAGGCCACTAATTTAAATATGGCCATGTGTGATGTGGCATAGGCAGGGCAGAGCAGCCCAAAATCACAAGCTGAGAACATTTGTTTCCTGGTTCATTCTCAGCCAAGAGTCAGGCAAACTGGGGTTTCCCACACAACAAGCTCCTCCTAACTTGCCCAGCTCCTCCCTAACAACTGCCCCAGGTCTTCCATCCTCCTTTCTGAAGGTGACCCGCATGCCCATCAGATTAGCTTGGACGCCATTCTCTGCCCTGTGCCTTATTCCCATCTATCTTCAACCCGAAAGGAAGGACCTTTGCATCTTTAACTTCAACTGTCACTCTGCCTTGAAGACCCAGTGTAAATGTCACCTCCTCTGAGTGAAGCCCTCCCTGGTAGCTACAGGGAATTTTCACCTTCAGCATGGTGCTCATTTCCCTGTCACACTCGTTGTAAAGTAGAACCCTGGGGTGAATCCCAGGAGCTCTGGTGACTGAGTGAGTGGGTTCCAATCTCACTCTGACATTAGCTGTGTGACTTGGCCCCAACTTCAAATCTCTCTGTGCCTCAATTCTCTAATCTGTAAAATGGAGCAAGTAATAGAATCTACCTCACAAAGTTGTTAAGTGGCTTAAATTAAAAAATACATGTAGCGCACCAGGTGGCACTCGGGAAGCACCGTGGCCACTAAGGCCTGTCTTCGTTAGATGGAGAGCTGTCCAGGGAAAGGGCCCATTTTTAAAACAGTTTTATCTTGAAACTCCCATTGCTTAGCACTGCGTTTAGTGCCCATAAAATTCTCAACAAATACTATATTCAACTTTTCTTCCCATGTGCAGTTTCAAATACAGAAAAATAAATAAAAAGATAGCATTAATACACATTGGGAACATTCTGCTTTTTAGAATACTTAAAATTTTGTCAAGATGCTTTGAAATGTTCTCATTTTATCTTAAAAATCACCATACATGTTAGGACAAATATACAACTAGTGTAAAAGAATGAAGGGGAATGGAGATTTTGTGTAATGGTAAAAAGAGACCCTCCATTGCTTAGAAACAACCCATGAACACAATCTACATGTGGCTTCTTTAAGGGCAATCTGTAAAAGGTAGGTCCTCACTGGACTGGGGATAGCAAAACAAAATTTACCCAGAGTGCTTTGCAGTTCCTCTTGACTAGGACTTGGTGAAATCATAGGAATGAAAGGGCTGCCTCGGGTCTCTAAAGGGGCTGCAAAGATAAGCACCAAGGTTTTCAATATCTAGATTCAAAAGCCAACCACCAGACCAGAATATTATATGAGATTCTTTCATTTGACACAAAAAATAGAAAACACTGAGTCATGGAGAAGAATGTGAAGTGTGCACAGAACCTTCAGAAAAATGACTGGAATATTGGAATAATGGTTCTCAACTGTTTTTTTCACTAAGATAGATAGTAAAGGACCTTCGATGCTTGACACATTCCATGACCATACCTGGTAAGATGGTGTGTGGGCCAGACACAGCCCTGAGTCTGTCAGCTGTAGCCCTCCCACCCAAGACAGCACATAGGATTACACGATGAATGAGAATATCATCATTGCGTTTGCTACAATCATCTGAAGTCTGCACAAGTTTATTTTTGAGATGAGATCGGGTGCATTCAGGGTGGTATGGCCATAGACTCAAGTTTATTTTTTAAAATAAACCAGGGGAAAATTTCAGTATTTTGACCAATATTAATGATAATTACTTGCCAGTATCTTTTACAACTTGCTAGTATATCCTAACAGTACAGTTGAGAACCATTAAACCAGCAGAAAATGTTAACTGGATGGGCATGAATAAAGTGGAGTCATTTTGAACACAGAGATAAAAATGAGGTAGATGAGGAAGGACTTGGTAATGAGAGGTCTTACGTCGGTCTTCAGAGAAAAGCTTTTACAACAGTGAAACCATTACTTGGGAAAGAGTAATAATGAGAATGAAATGATGGAATGGTTTTAGAAGACATGACGTTTCAATATGATTGCTTGAGAAAAAGACCTGTGATTCTGACGGTGGCAAAGAAAACAATTAGAGTTGGTCAACATGGGAAAACCATTACCTATTGTTGCCTCTGGTAGATCAATTCTAAAGGTAACAGGCTGCAGAACTAGGCCAAAAGCAAACCAAAGAAAACATATTCGTGAGAATTACTACCTGGTGAAGTAAAAATAGTTTGTGTTTCTATATGCATTCATTTGAACCTTTAAGCATTTTCTAAGAATCATCATAAATATGAGAAAATTCTATATATTAGATGCCACCCAGGAAACTTAGTTCAGTTAAAATCATAAAGTTTCCATTCATTGTCACTTTAAGGAAATTCTTGAGTAGGTGTCTCCATGTTTCACTAAAAAGCAGACCCACAGTTGGAATGTAGCTATATTTACATTTTGAAAGGGGGTGAAAATGGTTGGCTTAGTTAATAATTATCTCATAATTTTAGCACAATCTCCTATTCAACAAAAACACTTCCAGAAAAGTAAACTAATCATATATTATTCCCTAGTGTTAACCAGGGAAAAAATTCAGACTATATGATTAAAATTCCCTCTCACCCAAAATGTACACTTTTGTATATCCATAATTTTATTCAAACTTCTTCTACATCACAATCATTTAAAAAATTCACCTCAAGAATATTTTTGAAAAATATACTTCTTAACAGGGAAAATAAAATAGTTCATTTACCAGGTTCGCTCTGAGAGACTTGGTGGTCTGGTTTATGGGGGAGGAACACATCTGGAACTGAAAGAAGAAGGTTAGGAAACATTATGTACTCTAAATATCACACCTGGAGTGAAGTAATCCTCAGATACACAATCCTGGAAAGCAAGAATGAAGCAAATGTGCTTTCATAGTGGTTAAAGAGCAACGCCGAGAAGATACTGTTCTTTTCAAAATGGAAAAATGTTACTGTCTAGGGAACATTCTAGCAGGAGTAAACCAGAGTGGATCACAGCTCATTTTGAAGGCTCCCTTGGAGCGGGGAGGCAAATAACTAATGTAATTAAACAGAAGGTAGGTCTCCCTCAAGTTGACTTTAAAACAGAAAGTCAGTTTTTGCGTGAAGTGGTTGGGTGCTATTTGACACTCATGCTAAAATTCCACTGATAGCAATAGAAAATACATTATCTGAGATAAAGCATGTAAATGGGCCTAAAAATTGATGGAAACACCAAGAAAGGCAAGATTCTTAAATATCTAAGAGAAGAACAAAGTATTATCCTAAAAGACACTAACAGTTAATATCGGGAGAAAACAGCAAAAGAAATCAAATGCTCTGCAGAAGATATCACATGAAAAGTTGAGAGAGTGCTTGTTACATAGTAAATACTATATAAATGTTCCCATTTTTGTCATTCTTAGTGATGTGGTTATATTAGGTGCCAGGGACTCCTGACATACGAGGATATGAAAATGAACACAAATGTCAGCAAAACGAAAAACCTATTCATTTTCAGTCCCTGATGTCCAGTGTATTTTTAATGCCTGTGTCCAATTCCGTTTTGGCAAAAGAAAATGGTAGGCTGAGAATTTGATAACTTGGGGCAACTATCAGGGTGATTTGCCTATGTTTAGCACCAGATTTCTATGGCAAAATCTTTTTCCAAGAACAAGACAATGTACTTCTTTGACTTGGTTTCCCCACAACGAGGAAACCTTCTCAGCCCTACTCTCTCACTGAAGGGTTTTCCTATCACTCTGAACATTTCCTAAATATTAGACTCCCTTCGCTAGGCAGCATTACTTCCTTGCATTTTACATGAAGCTCGGGAAAAATAATTAGAGTTCAGGCTAGAACTATGCCTTGGAGGCAGATTAAAAAAACAAAAACAAAAGACTTTTGTTTTTTTGGCCAACCACCACTTTACTATTAGTATAAAAATAGGTTATATAAAATAGACATTCTCTTCTTATTGCTTTTGGGAATCGTATTTAAGGTACACATCACATCCAGGCCACTCGGTACCAGTGAAACTGCAGTGTTGGAATTTGGTACATTGCAAAGAAATGTGACTCAGTTAGAACGTCTATGAGCTAAAAGGTAATATCCAGGGGAACTTAAAAACCTGGATTTTTCTTTTTAAGGAGAAGGGCGACTTCAAAAAGATCAGTGATCGACAAAGTGAGAGAAAACCCATCACAACAGTGAATGTTTCACTTTTGCTATGTAGTATTTTGGGGAATTCCAATTGTAAAATATGAGGAATTTCCAGTTGTAAATCAAATTAAATGTTTATCGGGACGGCAGAGAGGGCACTTTGAGTTGGCTCTGTGAAGGTCACGACCATTTAAAGCACCAGTAGTTTATAAATAACCTAACTAGTTACAGTGCTAGACTATACATAGAGGAGCTAGGATTAAGGAGAGAAGAAACAGAAGAAATGTGCAACCAATAAATCCACCAGACTGTAAATACATCACTCGCTGCCTGTGTTAGTTGACTGGGGAATTTAAGCTGGGGTAATGTGGATTCCTGCTGCTGCAATTGGCACTTTTTAACCATGAAGTGATGATTTAATAAACTGCAATAGCAGGTTTTCTAAAGCAGCTAAAATCAGTGGAAAGAAAAAATAGACATATTCACAGGAAAGGGAAATGAATCATCCTCTCGCCTGGTCAACTGCAGCTCCAAGAAATGCAAGTTGTTTTTGTTTTGGTTTTTTTTCTTCTTCTCCTTTTTCCCTATATGGCATGCCTCTGTGTATTAAACGAGAGTGTGATTCCTAAAACCTATGTCTTCCATGCTGGGGGAAACAATATAAATAGTGACAATTTTTGTGAGAAGGCACTTTTGATTTCCTTATAAGTATTTACCATTATTATATTTTAGACTCAATTGTATTAATGAACTTGCCATATATATTAATGAACCAATCAATGAAATGATGTATCTTTTTGAATAAAGGGCACCATTCCAAAGAAAAGTTCAACTACCACAAGACAATTATGAGTGAAACTGTCTAATATGGACAAATGAAAATGAATGTGAGTGGATATCTTGCCTGATGAGAGAATCAATGTGTTATTCCCTGATAAAGATGGTAAAATATGAAGTCTGCAATAAGGTTTGCCCCTGCAAAGGACTACAGACAGACGGACTCTTCAGCAAAGTAATACATGTAGACTACACACCATTTTCACCTCCCGTGTTTCCTTTATTCCCTATTCCTTTACTCTAACTTTGTACCCTTAGGTCCAGCCTGAGAGGAAGCTGGTCTCCCTCCCCTTTGGAGTTCACTTTCCAAGCTTAACCTGGGCCCTTGGACCACTCTCCCTCTCATCTCTTCTGGGGTCTTTTACTTTCCATTATTTCCATTATCTTATAATTTTCTCCACTAATCCATATTTCTATTTATCCATAAGTTTCTTCCCCTCCACATATAAAACAGCTCAAATGCTCTGATATCTTAAAAAAAAAATCGTTCCCTTCACATGGCTTCTTTTTCACACCATCCCTCTCTTGCTGTAGCTCCTTCAATCACAAATCTCTATCTGTCTCTCAATTATACTTTATCCACTGTGGTCGGGCTTCCACTTCACTGACTTTCTACAACCATGGATCCACAATTCCTGATCCATAGTTCTAAAGTCCAAAACGCTCTGAAATGGAAAGTTTTTAAAAACTCATTTGATAGCAAAACCTGACTAGAAGTAGCCTGTTTACATATATGTCATTTACCTGTGTTTTGGAGGGAATAACCTACAGAAGCAAGTAAACACGGTCTTGGATTCATTAGGAAGCAAACATGAGCCTAGACACAAACCGGGCACGGTTTGACGTAACAGGCCATTTCAGCGCTTGCTTGAAACACAGTAACCGTTGCCTTACGACTATTCTTATAGGCATTATACCCCGGGAGCAAGAGGGAAACCCTGATGAATACAGATCATAGTGGAACCAACAGGAGATTTAGAGACGGAATTCTAGCAGAACATTTGGAACTGGGGAGTCAATAGAATTAGCTCGATGGGGGCCCCAGAGGAGCTGTCTGTGCTGTTGTTCCACTGTTCACTCTTACAGGTTAGAATTTCTGTGAAAAGAAGGGTGTTGACGGAATTATGGCAAATGTTCGACATTTAAAAAGAACAAAGAAGTTTAACTATTAGATATAGTGGAAATCTCATTAAGTAACATCAAGACCCATAGTATTTCTTTCTCTAATAAAAAAAGGTAAATCATTCAAATCTACTGCTGTTATCTATAAGAACTCAATTTCTGTTACATTTTTTTCACAATTGAAAATAAGAAGATCTTTTGCAAGTAAGAAGATGAGCATTTTTTTTCTTGGCATTTGTAATATTGGCTGTTGGTTTAGTGACACAAATTTAAACTCCAGGCTTCAGGGCAAAGGTGGCTCTCCGTAAGATGCCACCACCTGCAACAACCTGACAATGGCACAGCAGTAACGACACTTCCCCCCGCCCCCCAACCTGGAAAACGCTATAGCAAGTGAATTCAGACTTGCTTCCAAAATGCCATCATTCCACCCTGGCCGGGTGGCTCAGCTAGCTGGAGCACTGTTCTGTACTCCGACAAGGTTGTGGGTTTGATCATGAGTTGGGGCCCATACATACCATATTTTGCTGTGTATAACGTGCACCCACGTTTTGGGTCCAAACTTTCAGGGAAAAAAACTATTATTTTAATTTTTAAATTCTATTTATTTATTTATTTATTTATTTATTTATATTTAGAAACAAAACCAATTGCCATATTCCAGAGTATTATTTTGCATACAGATATCATTATTGCTTTCTAGAGTTACATTTTTAATGCATAAGTAAAAGAATTTAAAACATTTAGGCAGATATAGAATTAGTACTGCCCATGTATAAAGAATATCTTTATTTTTCCCTCAAAAATTTGGGCAAAAAGTACACATTGTACACAGCAATATACAGTAGGTTGCAGGTTTGATCCCTGGTCAGGGCATGTACAGGAGGCAACCGATCTAGGTTTCTCTCTCACATCAATGTTTCTTTCTCTCTCTCTCCCCTTTCCTCTCTCTCTAAAATCTTTAAAAACTTATCCTTGGGTGAGGATTTCTAAAAATGCCGTCATTTCAAGCTACAGATTAGAAACACTTTTGGTTTGGGGAATGTTTTATATGCTTCCAGGAACACTAGGAATTTATAATAATTGGACTTTTAAAAAGAAAGAGAAAAAAAAAACTCTGACAGTATTTATAGTATTTTTCAGATACTCTATTTAGAAATGTGCTTGGTTTTGCTTATTACAGAACTGTTTAGCTAACAGTGTCTTGAGGTCACCTGAAGACCTAGAGCCTTGGTGGCAAGACCCAGAAAAGGTCTGGTCCTTTCCATCCCCACTGCAATATATATATATATATATGGCTAAAGAAATTATTTTTTTGTGAAGTAAATTTCTTACTTCTTAACCCGAGCTATTGTTCCATGAACTGGTAAAACAGCATTTGACAGGAAAAACAAACAGACAAACAAGCCCTCAATGCTGGATAGTGTAAAATTTCTAAGCCTAAGAAAGTGGTTAAACATTTTTCCTCTGTTTGTAAAAACACTACTTTTTCATTTTTGTGGAACAATCCTGAATTCTTTATCTTATTTTGGTGAAACATTGGAGCATAGCAGAGTTAGCATTGGTAGGTCATTTTTTTATAAGTCAGAAGATAAGGGAACTTCAGTTCAAAAAGAAACATTCTATTCTTATCATAAGCTTCTGCTTTTCGATTGTATCAGTAGCTCACTATGTGAGCACTTCGATAACTGACAGCTTTGAGATCATCATGCCCTGCACGATATAATACGGTATCTGAACAGAAGTGAAACATTGACCTCACATCCAACAGCCCTCATGTTTCACTGGAGCAGAGTATGACAGTAGAGTGCATTTGGCTCAAAAATGAAATAAAACATTTACCAGGTGGAGTATATGGCACTTCTGGCTTTGGTGGCATTTTTGGCTTTGAAGTAACATGCTGGAGCACTTTAATGCCTGAAAGAGAGAACTCAGGTCATGAGTCATTTGGTGTCTGCATCTCCCGGTCATGCTTAATACAGAAGATTTGACAAAGTGTAAGCCTAGCCACTGATTTTTTTTAAAAAAAGTGTAAACTGGAAGGTACATAGAAAAATAAACCTTAAGCTCTAAAAATAAATCAGCTAGATTTTCAGATACTTTTAGAAGAATGAAATCTGAGAAACAAAATATTTGACTAAGCATAAGGGTAGGACGGAGAATCTGCATTTCAGAAGAGATTACCAGTTGAATTAATTCAAGAATGCTTTTCTCATCTGGATGTTTGCTTGACTTCTCCTTAAATCACTCCCCACACTCCCAGGTCTTTCTTTGAAGATGGATTCAGTGAGTCAGAGTAGAAGCCCACAAGGCATGGATAAGAGAGGCTTCAAGTCAGATCAGGTGACAGCAGGATGGGAGGTGAACATAGAATGGAATGGAGTGGGTGGGCTGGCATTCTACTCTCCCTGCCTTAGGCCCCAACTAAACCTTCAAATGAACATGTTGGCAAACTAAAACTGAGTTTCTGCAACTGGTCCTTCAGAGTAATGGGTACTGATGGTATACCAGGAAACTAAAGATCTAATTTATTTAGAGTTCATTTAACAATTTCAAAAATGCTTTCATCTCATCAAAATGATGGGAGGAAAGAATTATCAGCTTCACTTGAAAGGTTGAGTTGGTGACTATCCACCTGAGGTTATACAGTTACTAAGAGCCAGAGATAACACTTGAACTGGAGCTGAGGTTCAGACATTATCACTAGATCCAAACACTTGGGTGCTCTCTAACCAAGCAGGTCACATTTTAACTTGTTTCTCATTTTTTAGGAGGAAATAATAAACTTGTCTTATCTCAAAGAGTAGTTGTGGGAATTAAATGTGAAATGTCAAAGTGATGTGAAAACTTTATAAAATTTTTTTCACTTCTAGAAAATCTTTACAAAGTTGACATGGAAGGATCTGAGAACATTCTAATTTTCACTTTGCTCCTACAAAAACTAGGAGAACCTATAGTATAGATGATTATAAAATCTTTAGGTATAAAATTAATAATGGGATTGTTGAGGATTACCTATGAGCACAGAATTCTAAACATCAAACCTTTATTTAATGACAAAATATTCACGATGATTTGTTTCAATTTTTTTATCCCACATTGCCTGCAATGGTAAATATAAATTTAAATTTTGCCATGTAATTTAGAAACATAGTTGAAGTATCAATAAGAAGAAAGGTGACATATCCAATTATAGAATTTCATCCTGAAAAAAGTGATAGATGATTACATGATGTTGCACTTTAAGGTGCATACACTATTTGCAGATGAGAGAGCCTTATAGCCCAACAATAATAATTTGTACTCAGTATTGTACATATGAACAGAAACTCCTCCCACTCAAAAAGGCTTTTGAAGCTCATATAGAGTTAGTCAAGGGTTAGAGGGGAAGTACTAGGATTTAAATATCTGCCTTTGAAACATTTAGTAATACATATCTATATACACATAAGCATTCTTGAAAGACTACAAAAACCCAGGATATCAGTGGGATCTATTAGGTAAGATCATATTGTCTTGGGTAAGAGAGATCCTAATTTCGTTCGCTTTTAAGAGGAATAATTAGAATGTATTTTGTTCTTCGTGATCAGTTTTCCGAAGTTTTCCCTTGCATTAAAGTAGCACTGACAAAGCCAGAAGTATCTGGGTTGCAGCTGTTCTACACAGGAGACGCTGCTGGGCTGGGAGTTAGCTGCCCGAGTTGAGGCAGAATGAGGAGGCTTGCTTACTTGTTTGGCAGCCAGTCAGGGGTTTCAGATTCAGAGAGTGGGATGCATTGGGCATACTAATCTATCCATTCTGAAGCCACGTATCTTGTGCAGAAAGGTTGGCTAAAGGTCTAAATCAAACAAATTTGAAACTTTAAATATAGTATAATAATGGAAATTTAGAGTAAGCTGCTGATTTATTATTTTGTATTTTTATATGTAGAGTACAACTCAAAAAGAAAATTACGAATGTCTTCGTTGTTATTTCATATCTCCTTTACTTTTTAAAATTTTACTAACCAGGTATTTATGTTTCCAGTGTCTTAACTCCCAGCACTTATTTTTCATCTCTACTTTTATTTTTCCAACATTCATTAAGCTTTCATGCTTTCTTATTTCCATTCCTCCTTTCTCTGCTATTTTTGTTGTATGCTGTATGTTCAAATAAAAAGTTGAGAGCGTCTTCATGTGATTTTATCTGTTGATTTATTTTTTAAAGTTAGATTTTAGCTTCCTATCCACAAATTTCATATACTTGCTTTGATTTTATTATTCCTATTCTATTTATTAGTCATTAATTATTTTTCCCAGTATTTCTTACATATTGTTTCACATGTATTCACTGTTATTATTTTAAATGTCTCATTCCATCAGGGGAGTACCCCCATATACTTATGTATCATACCTATATTATTTTCATAACAAAGATTTAGTATTTTAATAATACACATTTTAAAGTACATTAAAGCACATTTAAAATCATTAGCTAGATGTGGAACATATAACTGTCTTTTGTTTGTTTAAACAAACAAACAAAAAGCAGGCAAAATTTCTCTCAGAATTAAACATTAAAGATCATGCCCAAATATATAGCTTTTTTTCTCTCAAAAGGGATACTGAGATATGATTTAAAAATTTGTAGTGGGAATTCAGAACCATGACCTGCTAACATTTTCCTTTCCCCAGACCATTAGTGATAGTGAAGATTCCTTTCCTAATAAATTGGTAGGTGCTCCTCATATATTTTTTGGAAGCAAACTATGTATAAATGATAAATTTAAATTTAGGTGACTGGCTGTAGCTTAGACTGTAACTCCCTTGACCACAAAGGATTCGGTTTTGTTTCACATCCCTAGAGTCTAGTGCATAACCTGGCACCTAGTCAGAAGGCAATAAACATTTGTTAAATGACTAACTGATTAAAGAATTAGTTAAGCAATCACTTAAACATCAAGGGTGATACAACTGGAGATTCAGAGAGAAGAGAGAGAGGAGATCAGGTGACTGATGACGATAGAATAAAGACTGGGTAGGTGCTTGGAGCAAGCACCAATGCTGGAATGTCCTGTGCTTAGTAAGGAGGGAACTGCAGAGGTTGGGTGAGGAAGAGACGTAAAAATCACATACAAAATGCTGAGAACCTGCCACAGATGTAAATGGAAAGGCTAAACAACAATAGGCTTTCTTTGAGGAATGTCAAGTTTATGACAGTCCAAAATGGAGATTGGTTGAGGCGGTTGGAGAAATTAGACAAGAGCTTGGTTAAGAAGTTAGGGTGACAGTTAATCATTCAAATGAGAGCTTCTTCAACTGAATAAAAATTAGTTTATAATAAATCTTGTTCAGGTCCTTTTTAGCAAAACAATATTATGTGATATGTTGTAGGAGAGGATATATACACAAATATATAATATATATAGGAGAGGAGATATATATATACACATATACACATCTATACATACACACACATACACACACACACACGCACATATAATCTTCATGACATTTGTGTTAAACAAAACCCACTGAAGGGTATAAAAAAAATTAGGTGATTAGACCATGGAAGGGCTAGGGATTCTCAAGCTGGGAGATGCAAAGAAATTCTCTTCTATGCTTTTAAGAAATTCCATTCTCCTCCATCCTCTTGCTCAGAATAATGTAACAATAGGGAAGCTTTCTGGAATAGGCTATTCCAATAATATATTTCTCAGTTTAAAAGTAGATAGATGTAAATATTTATTAGGTTGCAAAGGAAGACTCATTTCACGAGGGTTAAAACCCAGCTCACTGTAATTCAACAGAATAACTTCACTAACATCAAACTTCAGGCCAGAATATAAAATATGTATTTACCTTGCTGTGTTTGTGGGCCTCTTGGACGTGGAGAAGTTTTTGGTTTGGGAGGAAGGAGCGGTATTTGCTTGGGAGCTAAAAAAAAGGATATAAGGTTTGGATCTCTAGAGCTCTTCAAGAGTCACAGTATTTAATAGCCTCTAGGTTTTCAGAGATGTTTGTCAAGTGCCTGATGACTTGAACACACAGCAATTAATGCAATTAGAGCTTCCAAAGAGCTACAAAGTATAGAAAGATAATTTATTATTATAAAAGAAAACAAAACAAGAAAGCACATTAAACAATACCCAAGATATTCAGCTGGCAAAAGAAACTGTTGAAATTCCAGAAACATCTATTTCAAATACCTTTTAAATAGGTTAAAATAAGTTTTATAACAACAATTATTCATCCTTAATATTCAATACAAGTTCACATCATTTTATCAGATTATTCCAATATAATACATATTTTGATTGCAAATAAATACAATGGCTTCAAAAAAAGTAGCATGTCACATTTCAAATATACCTAGAAAATGAACGTATTTCAATAGCAAGTGCTGATGGAAAAAAATAATCTTATTAAACAAAATAATTTTTATTGATCATACTGAAGAAGAGAAATTGAACAGGCATTAAAAGAAGAGATTACTGAAAAAAGTCATTCCTTTGCTGGGCAATTCCCAAAGGAGTTCTGGGACATTCAGTATGAAAACCAATTATTTCTTCACCAAGAAAATTAAAAGTATATCCTGCTGGAGAAAAGGAGTGATCAACTGCAAGGCTGCAGTTCATGGAAACACTTCTCCTGGTTGGATTAAAGTATATTTGGGATAAGAGAGGTAAGAAGAAACAAAATGTTTTCCACGGTCATGGGGTTTCAGGCACCTTAAGAAAAGACTGCTGAAAATAAGTTCGGTTAGATACTAGAAGTTGTTTCTAAAGAGTCTTCAGAGACTTCCTCTTGATATTAAATCAAAATACGCAAGGCATGCAATGGTTTCAGTGTAATCTTCTCACCTGTAAAAGAGATGAACACCGAGCTATTTTGGAGGTTACACTAGTTTAGGAACCTGGAACCTGGCGATCGAGAGCTGCCTTTGCCAATCACTGGGTCACAGGTGCAGGGTTTCCATCAAAAGTTACAGAATTTTTAAAAGAGCCCTTCAGTTCTAAAATTCTCTGATTCTAGAGTTTCCTTCAGTCTTATGATTCCCTGACTCCCAACTTACTACTTGCTAAGGAGGTTCCTACTGACGGGCTATTTGCGTCCCCCCGGGTATAGGGGAGACGGTTTCAGGTCAAGGTGTGTTGTGAGGACAAGTCCACCAAAATGATTCAGAAAGAGATAAGAATCACTAACAGCATTCACAATTAAGCATTTCAAGGACATTAATTATTACAGCGATTAAAAACAATAGACTTTGGAAAGTTGGAGATAACTGACACAGATTCAGTTAATGCAGTCAAGGCAGAACTCTGATAATAATTAAACTCTAGCATTGAATAGTCAATATTTAATAGGATATTTCTGAAGACAATGAGTAAAATTAATACCTCCATCTCCTATGGAAATAGAGCCTTATAAAAAAGTTTAATGGCAGGCAAAACACAAGTTTGGGCTTATTTATAGTAAACTCCTATTTCAAGAAAGCCTATAGATACCAAGAGGATTTTTCCTTTTAAGAAGAAGCATCTTTAGTTATCCATGTTGATGACTTGTTTTTGTTCATTTCTAACTCCGCCATCAAGTAAACCTTTTATGGCTTGCCCAAGTAACTGCTTTGATTTCAGTTTCTCTTAGTTTGCATGCAGCAAACTGGTCAAACCACCACCAGGAAGGAGTGGAAAGAAGTAAAGGACCTGAATAATGACAAGGTAACTAGGGTCAGTTATACCTTTTTATAGGGATTGCACAGTGAAAACTGTTTCCGTTAACCTCAAACACAAATTAAGTATTTTAAAATACTTTCTACATGACCACAGAACTTGTAAAACTAGTCAAGATGATAAAGTATTTAAGATTTCATTTAAATGGAATATAAATGCTCTTCCCTAGAAACATTACTATTTCCTGTGTTAAATACTTGCACAGCATGGATGGAACTGGAGAGCATTATGCTAAGTGAAATAAGCCAGGGGGTGAAAGACAGATACCATATGATCTCACCTATAAGTGGTACATAATCAACAAAATAAACAAGCAAGCAAAATATAACCAGCGACATTGAAATAAAAAACAAACTGACAGTAACCAGAGGGGAGGAGAGAGGGGGATAACAGGGGAAAAGGAGGGGAAGGGTCATCAAGAAACATGCATAAAGGACCCATCGACAAAGCCAAATGGGGGAAGGACTGAGGGTGGGAGGTGGGGATGGGTGGGTCTGGGGAAAGTGGTGGGGGGGTAAATATTGGCAAAAAAAAAAAATAGACAAGGGGAGGCTAAGAATAGTATAGGAAATTGGGAAACCAAAGAACTGATATGTACAGCCAGTGGACATGAACTAAGAGGTGTGGGGATGACGGGATGGGGTGCAGGGCGGAGGAGATAAGGGGGGAAAAATGGGACAACTGTAATAGCATAATCAATAAAATATACCAAAAACACTTGCACAACAGCTGATATGTGTTTTTCAGTCATATCCTGAAGGATATTCACACCGCTGCCAGTGACGGCCTACAAAGGATGCACAGAAGAAGTGGGGCAGCAGAGACTATGCGCTGAGTGACTAAGTAGGGCTTTCAATATCAAGTGATGCCCGTAGTGTCTTTCCATTCTTATACTTTGCAAACATTCACCTTCCACATGAAATACAAAATAATGCATTTACCTGGTCCAGTTTGAGGCTCACTTGGGCTGGGTAGCATTATAGTTTGGGAAGGCAGAACTGATGCTTCTACGGTAACTGAAGGAGAATAATGAAGGTAAGTGTGGTGCTTCACGCACTCTGAGTACAGGTGATAGAAATGATGGTAACAAGGAGATTTTTTTTTAAAGAAAGAAAATCGCAAGTCTGCAGCAAAATAGCATTCCTCCTTCTTCATAATGAGTTTAGTTTTAAAAATGCTTAGAGATGCCAGGCTACAAAAATACTTTCAAAGTAAGCAATGTCCTTACTTTTTAAATCTTCACTCCACACTAGTACCTCCACAACAATGCTAGAAAGATATATTCAGTAGTAAACATAAAGGTAAAAAACAAAGTAGTAAAAAAGTGTTAAAGCATAAACCAATTCAAGAAGCATTGAATTCCATTTAAATAATGGAAAAACATCAAACATGTAGATGAATGTGATGGAATGAGTGTTAATGGAAAGTATGTTGCCAGGATAGAAAGTATGAATGGATTATTATACAAAAAATATTATCCGAAATATTCAACATGACATTAAGTTGGCAGAGCACATGGTGGTAGGAAAAAAGATGCTTTAGATTAGATAGTTTTGTTGACTTAAGTAAAGAAAGAGTCCAGATCTAGACACAAAACTGAATGGAAGAAGAGACTTATTGGACAATGGTTATGAACAGAAGAACCTAGAAAGAAAATTAACTGCTGTGACAAAAAAATGATGTTGCAGCATGACTTCACAATGAGAGAGAACCTGAGGATCTCTGATGATGGTGGCAATGAGGACAAAATGCTCAGGTGTGTCATTACCTAATGTGGTCTCAGGTGGTTCAGACACACTTGTAATAGATTCCACAACTGTATCAAAACAAAGGAGAAAAATTTTAAATATTGTAAAATGTTAAGCTATGGTCAAGTACTTTTCTTTAATATCAACACACCTTATTCTCTTAAGATTTTGCAGGAATTTAGAGAAAAAGAGAACCAGGAGTGGGCATTCTATCCTATAAAGCTAACCGTCCAGCTAATATTT
The DNA here is from genome assembly GCA_004026545.1 of Mormoops blainvillei. NCBI lineage: Eukaryota > Metazoa > Chordata > Mammalia > Chiroptera > Mormoopidae > Mormoops > Mormoops blainvillei. Next base: position 168,837 of record PVJD01002359.1, on the reverse strand, counting down.
GTGTTTTAACTTTCATTAACTGCTTGTCAAATATTATGCCTCCATATTTAGATACCATAGAGAAACTGAAATTTATTTCTGTATTCAGAGGGTCAATTATCATTTTAAGAATCCAAGAATTTGGGAAGCTATAGCTCTTCAAATCTATTCAATTGTAGAACAAGTACCATTTCTCAAACTTTCATGTTCCACGGTCATAACATACACTAATTAAAAGTTTGTTGAATTAAATGAATCAAAGCAAGAAAACCTTTACCACCTTCAGTCTTTGGCTCCTGTGGCCTGAGTGGTGCTTTGGCAGTGGGATAAACATAATCTGTTTCCGTTGATGCTGGGGGGAAACAGGGGACGAAGGACTGGTTAGTGGTGGGCAGCCCATAGTGCTCTGTGATGGAACACTTTTAATTTGAAAACAAAGATTAGTTATCTTAAGCAGATACATTCATGAGAATGTCATTTAGGTGGCTGATGAAGATGACTACAATTTAAGATGGCAGAGATGAAAGCAGGAAATAAAGGTAATGTGCTGTGTGGGAAAACACACACACACACACACACACACACACACACACACACGCAAAAGAACTGTTAGGGTCTACAGCAATTTCTACCTGGATCAAAGTAGATTGCTTCACTTCCTTACTTTTTTAAAAAGCATTCTAGTTAGAAAAAGACATAACGTGAGTCCTTGGAAAGCATGGGGATGAATACTACAAATGACATTAAAATGAAGAATAGCATGTGCATATGCATATTGAAAGAGTGACCAGAACATAAAAATATTAAAATTTCATTCAGACTGAGACGAAACTAAATAAGGAAATTGTGAAGCTTGCATAACAAACAGCAGACACTAGCACAATGTGCTGAATATCATATTCGACTCTCAAGATTCACTGGATGAGCACAGGCAAGATATGAGGAGCTATGAAATGTCACAAAGCAAGGGCATTCAAAGAGGACTCCCACAATGAGATGGAAAAAGTACATATACCTGACTTCCCATTAGGAAACATTTTTACCTATAGCTTCCTCTGATGACCCAGTGCTAAACGTAACAGATTCTGGGACTTCAGAAACTAGGAAACAAACAAATAGACCCCAAACACATGATGATACAATTGGTCAAGGATGGGTTGTTGTGAGCATTGAATGAATGAAAACAAAGTGTTTAGAAAAGTGCCATTTACCTAAAACTGCTCTATGCTAATGAATATGATAATGTTATTAACACTAAAAGCTCTAATAACTGAATTGAACTCATAATTTTCTAGGTATTGTAGGGTACCGATAACAATCAGACCTTGTACTGTCAACATGAGTACCAAAATGCCATTAGTTCATTAAAAGATGCATAAGGAGATGAAAAAGATTATAATCCTGTGCTACAAAAAAATTAAGATCCAGCGCTTCAAAGTAAATGTTAGGGTGTAGTAACAGCATTGCTAAGAATAATTAAAAATTTTTGTTTTCAATTTGAAAGGCCAATATGCTCAGGTTCATGTTGTATAAGGTTAAAGTTTTTTCATCTTTACTGAAAGGAGAGCTTTCTCCTTCCGTAATGGTCATAATTGAAGCAGCATGCTTTTCACATGGCAGAGCACAAACTGAGCTTGCTACGGAAGGGTACCACAAATTCCTAACTGTCAGGGAAAAATAAAGGTAAAGAATAAAATCAGTTCTTCTAAGTGGTTTTGTTGACTACCTAACCACATGCATAATTATTATCTAAAATGAAACAGAGCAAACAGTAGAATGTGTTTTTTTCCTATACTGTTGAGTAACAATTAATATAAACCTAACACCTTACTAATTTAACACCAATATGCAATCATGGAAAGAGCATTGTACAGTATGTAAACAGAGTTGTTAAATGTATATTCTTTTGTGTTTTTTTATATTTGGAAATACAACACTTGGGGTTTGTCCCTTGAAGGTCACAGTGTACCCAAACAGATAAAACAATCTATTTATCAGGCTGACTTTGTGTCATTTCTAGACGTGGTGGTGTCACTGGTCTCAAAATAAGAGTTTGCAGTTTAGTGGGAGCTGAAAGAAGAGGGTCTAAGTTGTCAATTATGTATAATTAATTTCATAGGTTTAGACAAATGTAGCAATGAATTGAGATACACAGGTCCTTAAAATAGCAGGATGATGGAGAGCTCAGTGCAGAGTATGTGTTATTTAAAGCAGAAATTGGTAAACTATGGCCCCCTCTGCTTAGCCTGTGAGCTAAGAATGTTTTCTACGTTGTTTAATTCTGGGAAAGTACTTAAAAGAAGAGTAATATTTCATAACATAAAAATGCTATGAAATTAAAATAAAATTTCATTGAAACAAAAATACATCCACAAACTAAGATAATTCAATGCATATTTACATATCATTTACATATCAGCTTGGGTTGACTGCAGGTTACAATTGCAGAATTGAATAGTTGCGACAGAGACTGACCAGCCCGCAAAGTCTAAAATAATTACAATCTAATTCTTCCAGTAAAAAATTTTGCTGACCTCTAATCTTAAGCATCCTCCTAGAAAAGCCAAGAGCCTATTTGCAAAAATTAGGTTCTCGTTGATTATTGCATATGAATTTTCACAAGGGCTTTTAAGAGATTGCTACAGCTGATTTCATGAGAGTATCATTAACAAAATGCTCAGTATCATCTAGGAATGTTTTGTTCCATATTCCTGTGTGATTATCCTCCTGGGTACCCTCAGTAGTCGTTGGGACTTTGTGTTTTATTTTTGCTGTCCCCACCCTTCCATCTACTAATTCAAATCCTAAAGTTATTTCAAAGTCCGACTATTTTCTAATAGCCCACAGAGATCCTTTACTCCCTTAAATATATTCTCTATTTTTACCACTCAATTAAATAAGCTGCTTTTGTATAAGCAAATTGTCTTATATCTAAGAAAAACATGAGGACAGGTTTTTTCCACAACTATACTGTCATCTGTTCAAAAAGTAAAACAAACCCTTACCCCATCTCTGTTCAGCACCCCACTCCACCCCACTTAATGGCTAATATAGTGCTGGGAACCCAGAGGGCAAGGAAATGTTTGTTTGCATGAACTAAATAAGCGGAATTTTAAAAAAGAAATCAATGAAATGTAATAATAAGAGAATTTAATAAGATACACCTTTTGTCAGAGACAATCCTTATGGAGGGCACATGATGAATTTGGCTACCACATAGATCGCCCCAACCATGAGCCTCTGATCAATCCTATAGTTGTAGACATGCTAATCACTATTTCTGCTCTGCTCTTAGAAGACACAGATGTGAGAAGTGCAAGTTAGCAAGCCACATCATTGTCACTCCTGGGGCCCAACTACAATAGGCTGGAAGGACTTTTTAAACCAGAAGCCATAGATTTTCTTGGTTTCAACAGAGAAGCTTCAGGAAGATTCAAGTTTGGGAGGAGGATGGATTTTTTCCCCCATTGCTTTGAAATTAAAGAAATTCTTGGGCTGCTATAATGTTTACAGGTCTAGAAACCACCAACAGCATTGTACACTGACCTATGTTTTCTAAAACATAGTAGATTTTCTTGAGTTTATTTCCAAACTTTGAAAAATTTTACTACACTAATATTATTTGCTCTTTATCTTCACTGAGGGTTCTTTAGAGACCAAAATAATACATAAAATTTATTGATTTACTAAAGGAATAAATATTAACATGCATAATTACTCAGAGAGATTCTTACCTAGTAAAGATTAAGAACAACTGCTAAAATGTGGTGGAGAATAAGGAACGGCCAAATTCATCAATGGTTGAGGAGCCTGTAACTTATCTTTATTAGGACTGGCACTTCGGGGAAGCAACTTATTTTCGATAATTTATTACAACATGGAATCCTTACTCCTTAAAACAGGAAGAGAGTAGTGAGAATATGACACAGATCTTATAGAAAGTAAAGTAGTGCAGAGAAAGTTCATGACACTTAACTGGCATTGTTTTATAAATCTAAATACCAAACAGGAGAGCAATTTGAACTTCAGACTCTTCAATTAATCATATAATAAAATGTTAAAGGGGTTTCATGCCCAGTAGATTTCCTCAACTGGACCTAAAGGCATTTGTTGAAAACAATACGTAGCATTTGAATTAAAATCCTGACTGCCTGTATGTTGAAGTGTGAGACGGAATGACAATAGCAGTCTAAGAGAGCAGGGGTAACTTTGGCCATGGCAGCAATGGAGGGAGTTTTAATGAGCAAGAGCATACTTAATGAGGTCATAAAAATTATTACCTAATGTTCCTGGAGCCTCAGAACTATAAATAACAAGTTCAAAGCCTGTAATAGGAACTAACCAAAAGCAATAACATGAAAAAGAGAAAGTTTAAACACACATACAGGGTCTTAATTTTTCTTTCAAAACATTAGCTTCAGATGACAAACAGTTTTTTTAAACCTTTGAATTGAGCCCTGACTGGTGTGGGTCCATCGGTTGGGTATTGTGCCGCAAACCAAAAGGTCACTGGTTCGATTACCGGTCAGGGCACTTGCCTGAGTTGCAGGCTGGGTACCTGACGGGGGTGGGTGAGGGGCAACAGACCAATGTTTGTTTCACACATTGATGTTCCTTTCCCTCTCTTTCTCCGTCCCTTTGCCTCTCTCAAAATAAATAAATAAAATCTTAAAAAAAAAAACACTTTAGAATTGACAGGAAGTAAATAGCTTCTTTTTGAAGATTTGGTAAACTGTAGCTAGGAATAATTTATTGCAGAAGGTAGTCACAACTTTGAACTCTGTTACGCATTTTATTATGGTCAACATGAGGTTTTCTGAGGTGTCTGATTTCCTGATTTTAACATGAAAGCTTGCTTTGGAAAATCTGTTTCGGATGTGGCCGATGGGATCATTGTGATATTTTAGGAGCTGAAGGTTGAAATGCTGGATTACTCTAGTGAAGGTGGTTTGGGAAATAAGCTCTTGATTTTCTAAAATATGCTATATTTTCTTGATATTTTAGGTATATAATTTTTAAGATTGGAATATGTTCTCCTATTTTGTTAGGGTTTTTTTTTTATCACTAAAGGTTCTTGAGAGATAAAACACATAAGATTAAGGCAAGGAGTGAAGGTCTTTGTGTATCTCTAACTTCAAAGAAAGGTAAGGACAATAGCCAAACTAGATTGTGTGGTCTTAGATTCACACCCAGAAATTCAAATGGGCCAAGGAATCCATGGCATTATGTCAACTGTTATATTTATGTTTAGGTGGTCTGGAGAAGATATAGATATTACCCACTGAATTTGAAATTCAGCTTTATATGTGAGCACTGTCTAGATACAAATACACAACAAAAATTCAAATAGCAGAGACATTCTGATCTAGGCCCATGCATAGCTTTTAAAAATAGGAAACTTCTTTTAAGAGTCTGCAATACTCTTAAGAAGAAGAAAAATAAAGTTAAAAGACAGCAGACGATGACAAGACAGTCCTTTGAAGCTGATGACAATGTGATTATGATGATGATGGAATGGGTTGACAATGAGCATAAAAAATTGATGAGAAACACAGAATATCATTACCTAATGTTGTTTCTGGAGCCTTGGTTCTAACAGCGACGGGTTCAAGGACTGTAGGAATAACTGGCCAAAAAGAATAAAATAAGCCAAAGAAATTTTAAAAATTCACTTGGTGACTAATTTCAGAAGTCAATTTTTAAGCTTCAGAACTGAGAGAAAAGGGACACTTGTTATTTGCTGATTGACCAAATGGCCAAGCACTCATTAATCTCATAAGATAGATTTAGCATTGCACTCAGTTAAAAACCGTGGTTAACCAGGAGTTCTCCTATATGTCTCTTGTGATTATGGAAGACTCTGCTAAACAAGCTTTTTTACAAATTTGTATAATAAATACTTTCCTAACTCTACTGAAAGAAAGCACTCATCAGTCTCTTTGCCCTGTGTACAAGTTAAATTAAATGTCAATGATATTTGCCTACTATTTAAATAATCACAGTATAATGATGAGTTAATATATTTGAAAACATCAGAATCAATGCTCATCAAAATTTCAAAGTGGTCCTTGAGTCAATAAAAGTTAAGAAACATTTTAAAATCCTGTTAGAACAAGGAAAAGAGGCAGCCTAGTCTATCATATCTGCCTATCATTTAAACTTTCAAGTCTTAGCACATTTAAAATTTTGACAATTAACTAAAAACATCATTCACTGGAATAATACATCCAGCAATATAACCACATAGATATTAATACAATAAAATAAAAAAATAATATGAGCAAAGAAACATAGTATTTCTACAACTGACAGGACATAAGCGGTATAAGTAAGGGATGGAGGGAAACTCATGCTTGAAATGAAGCTTAAACTAGTCAGTGCTATTTAGACAAATGCACATGATCATGTGACACAATGTTGAGAAGCTACCAGGCAGCTTGATATCCTGAAATTAGTTTATGAGCAGCTTGCCTAAATTCAACAGATAACTTGACATAGAGCTTAGCATAATTTCAATTTAAGAACTGTAACGCGTTAACAACAGAGGATGTTGAGATGGTTTAAGATGCAGGAGAACCTGTAGCTACAATGGTATGATAATGAGTAGGAAAAGCACTGTTTGAAGGACACATATTCTCATTACCTATGATTTCTGGAACTTCAATTCTAGGAGTACCAGGCTCAAGATCTGTAATAGGAACTAATCAAAAGTAATGAAATAAACACTTGTGAAAGTCATCAAATTAAATCTTACAAGTATAATATGGCTTTAGTAGGTGTACAGCAGTTTTTAAATTTCTTATGAAATTAAACACTTGTTATTTTAAAGGTTATTTAAAAGCGAGGTAAATGTTCTTTTATGAAACAGTAATAGCCTACACAAACCTGAAAGAATTCTGCTGAAAGAAAGCATTAATCAGTCTACTTGTCCTCTGTACAAGTTAAAATAAATGTCTATTATTTTTGCATGATATTTAAATAATCACAGTAAAGTGATGTCTTCAAGTCAATATGATACTTCTAAGTACCTAATTCCAATTATTGTAGAAGATGGCCCTTGGAAACTTGTTTAAATGTTTTACTAAACATATACTTAGGTAACTGGTCTGGCAACTGTTGGCTTATCTGTGGAAGCTTTAAGAAAATAGCATGTCTAAATAATTATAGACATAATAAATAGTGTTTGTGTGTGAAACAAGGCATAGCAAAGTGTACCGTGTTCATCTTGTTGAGAACTCATATTGGGAAGTCGGTGAAGCCTCAGTTAAGGCAAGGCACTCAATAAGTCAGGATAAGGAACATTCACTGAGTGTGTGGTGCCCCGTCAAGCACCTCTCTGATCACAAAAATGGGGCAGAGATCATAAAGGTGGGAGAGATCACGGATGCTTCTAGGGTTGGATCCAAACATCGGAGTCACACATTCATAGATTTTTCTTTAACTGTTCTGATGGATCCTTCCAAACATAGCACTATCATAACCACTTAGAAGCAGGACCCCTCTTTTTCTAGAAGTCTGTGCCCTCTGGTTGTCCTCTATACCCTCTTCCTTTCTGACTCTGTTCATTTTCATGATTTTAAGACCCAGTTTCTTTCCAACTCCTTATTTCTGTCCTTCCCAAGCTTCTCTCTAAGCTCATAGATGTTTATGGCCCCTGAAAACATCAAGCTAGATTTCCACTGCCTTGGTTCAATCTTTGAGTGTTCCATGTCAGGGCAGGTTTGACCTTGACTGCACTATAGACGGAGAAGTAAAAACAAACTGCCTACTTTGGTGATACCCTCACTGTGGCTGTAGGGGGTGGAAGGCACTTGGTGTTTGTTTCTGAAATTAAAAATGCTTCATTCTATTTAAGATATTTTGTCTTTAACAAAAGAATATAATGAAATAAGAAAAAGCAAATGAAATACCTATTAAAAGAGAAGATCTTTATGTAGAAAGTACAAGGAATTCAGGTGCCACAACGGGTCTCCCCCAACCGTGATTTCCTTTGCTAACACAACAGTGGGAGCAGCAGCAGCTGCTTTTGTGCCTTTACCCACAGAGGCATCACGTGGTCTATGTCTCCCACCATGGACCCCAAGCCCAGACTACTAAAAGCAGCTTAGGTTCAGTACCTAAACCAGAAACCCCACATTTACCCAGTTTGGTTTGAGGTGCCTCAGTAGTTGGTGTGGTTTTAAATTTGAGACGTGGACGACGGGTCCGCTTTGATGGTTTAGGAGCTGAAGAAAGAAAACCTTCAGTTACTACAGAGTCTGTAGTTCAGAAGCTACGCAGAGAATGATCCGAGGCTCTAGTTTTCTTAAACCTTATTAGAGTTCTTTATATTTTAGGAAATGTGTCTTTTTAACTTTTTAATTTGCAACTTTCACCCTCTAACATAATGTCTTTTTTACAATCAAAAATTCATTAGAAATGAATCGTATATGAAGTTAAGGTACTAATTAAAGAAGCAAAAAATCATTTGTAGGACTCTTCTGCTAAATAAAAAGGGTAAGAATCACTGGTAAAATATTATGGTGGTAGTGATACCTACATACAAACATTGTTAGTTAACTAAATAAAACCATTAACTCAAATGTCAATCAAAAAACAACTACCACAGAATTAAAAGAAAGTAGACTTTTAGAAACACAAAGAAACTCCTGGACACAATAATAGTTGTTAGAGTCAAGAGAATTGCTTTGTAAACCCAGCTTTAACAAAACATTGGTTAAAAAATGCACAAAATGACAAAAATTTCAGATGGCTATATGCATATCAGATGACTTGAGTTAGGTTCATGCATGGCTCTTTCAAAGATAAAGGATAGCTTGTCTTAAGAATTAGATCGTCAGTACTTTCATGATGAAGAATATAATGGAGTGACAACAAAGGATGATGATGTAGCCTTAAGAAGTGAAAGAACCTGTGGCTATGATGTTGATGGAATGAGTCTGACAATGAGAAGGAAAGCATTTACTGAGGATTACAATGTGTTATTACCTTGTGTTGTTACCCAAGCCTCAGTTCTGAATGTAACGGGTTCAAAGTCTGCAGTAGAAACTGACCAAAAGTATTAAAAATAAACCAAACTGTTTTAAATAAAAGGAAAATGTAAATATTTACTTCAAAATGAGTATTTGTGGCATAATATAGCTTCTAGAACTGTATAGCAATTTTAGAAAACTATTAAACTAGACAAGCATACAGTTTATTTTCTAAAATATAGCCATACCTAAGTCAGGTACTTATTGCCTTATTCCTCCTTCTTCGTTTACCTAATTCTACCTGATAAGCCAAAGTGGATTGTGTGGGTTTGCTTTGGAAAGACTCTGAGGTCTCAGCACACTGAATTGAATAGGGTATTCGTCTAGTCCAAGCTAAGAGTGAGCACGTTTTCATGTGCAAAGAAGAGATTGCTGCCAACTGGATCAAGTCTCAGCTGCACCATCCTGTACCTAAGGACCACCACTGTGACCACCCGTGGGCAGATCTGTACCCAGACAAGCTTTGAGTACCACCCTGAAGTCAGGCATCCTCTGTGCCAGCATTGCGGTTAGGCTTTTTCTCCTGGTTAGTCTCTATTTTTACCTACTTTTTCTGATTTTATTCCTCACCATCTTTCTATTCATTCACCATCTTTCTACTCATCCACGTGCTATGGTGATTTCAAGGCTCCATTCTTTCTTAATCTATCTTTCTCTGCTCCAAACATTACTCTTGAGACCCTGCTGGGTTAGGCTGCTGGGACTCTGTACCAGGAACGTAGGTTTACCTGGTTTGGACTCAGGTGTTTCAGGACGTGGTGTGGTTTTTGGTCTGGGACATGGACGACCTGTGCGTTGTGATGGTTTCGAAGCTGAAGGAAGAAATTGTTGGGTTACTACATAATTATATCATCTATGGTTCTAGAAGTTATTGGAGATCAAAACATGACTCTATAGATATTCCATTCTAGACATTTGCCTTTTTCATTTGAGATTTTTCTCACATATACTCCTTTTATATCTTCTTTTATCACAGATGATTCTTTGAAAACAAAAATACTTTTTAATTAAATAAATAAAGGCTATTAATTACAATGAAAGTCTTGTAGGACAGTTTGTGCAACAAAAACATTAAGAACTGTTGCTAAATTTTAATAGATAATGAAGGTCATACTAAAACTGAGATTTATGATTTAATCTTTTGATTTTGAGTGTATTCTCTATGTGACTATTAAAATAAGAACAACTAAATAGCATGCAAATAGAAAAAAGGTAGAAATACAGATATGCGATAATAAATCCTGTTGGCCCTATGATGGCTGTTAATGGTTTTATCTTACAAGATAAGAGGTAGAGAGCCATGATATGTTTTAAAACCAGTTTTACTATAAATATTGCTTAAACAAAACACAGAATGTCATGACAGAACTTCAATAGGCTATATGGCAAATAAATATCCTATTGCGTTTCATGCATGACTAGTTCTATCAAAAACAACAGATAATTTGTTTACCAGTTTTCATAATTTTAAGAATAGTGTAAAGGAATGAGCACAAAGGATGACACTATTGTCACATGAAGCAAGATAAAACTCTGGATTTTGCAATAATCAGAATAACACTTGTTGAAAACACAGGGTATCATTACCTAATGGTGTCCCTGGGGCCTGTGGTCTAAGAGTGACAGGTTCAAGGACTGTAGCAGGAACTGACCAAAAAATAAAGTATCCCAAAGAGATTTTAAAATACATGAAAAATTAGAGCATTCACATCCAAATGATCTGACTCGTATACAATCCTACAGAACCAAGGAAAAAAATAACTAAGAAAAAGAGTAGGTGTTTGTTCTTTGAAGATTTAGCCAAATTTTATTCACAGTTTTCAGATTAGCTTTTGAACTATGTTAGTATCTTAAGGAAGTCAGCATTAAATTCTCCTAGGTTTTAACTCATAGATTCTAACTGGCATGAAAAACTGTAAGTTTATGTTCAAATCTACGCATAGAAAAGAGACTATTTCAAAAATCTGATCAATCAGTGCCTCTATGACAGCTGAACATGGATACTTATTACTATGTGTAAGTCAACATGGATAAACAGACTTTTTAAGTTTGAAACAGATATAAAAATTAATCATTGACGTGGACGATGTTGATCTTGCCAGGAATAAACCATGGCACATAAGAGAACAGAATAAAGACAGTCACTCTGTCTGTAAGACCCAGGAGAGCGTAAGTCTGGTCTAAGCCCAGAAAAAGTGGAGCGAGAGTTGATGTCTCTGAATCAAATCTAAGCTTGGTCAGGTCCTCAAAATCCTCTTTCAGCTCTGTAGATGAACCCTTCCAAATGCAGCATCATCAATAGCCATGTTTCGATTATCTAGAAGTAGGAGAGTCTGTTCCAGACTGGACTGCCTTTACCCAACCCCTACCCCATCCACATGTCTAGTGCGTCTGATGGTTCACTTTTCCTTCCATTCATTCACATCCTGCAGTGGGTCCAGGTCCAAGATCCAAGTCCAATCCACCTTGATCTCTTTGCAAGATCAACATTTAAAATTTGCATTATCATGTAAACATGCACTCAACTTTACTGTTTTAGAAATAAAAGAGATTGCCTACAGCTGACAAATCACCCACGGTTGCCAATACTGATCCAGGAATATTTATTTACTTGAGCTGAATATTGGCTCTGCTAAAAAAGTTTTAATATTTGGATGAAATTTGATAGCAAGAAATAGACTATATGCCTATCAAAAAAGATTCACACATAGAAATAATAAGGTATGCTGGCATCCACAGTATTTTACACAGTCATATTCTCCTTGACAGCTGGGAAGAGGGGACATTGCTGACTATGCCTCATGACCTCACCCTTAGAGAACATAAAAGCTTGGCACTGCTTTGGGTCCCCCTTAGGTTAGTAGGGCTGCTTCTTAAACCAAGGAATCACAGTTACCCAGTTTGGTCTGAGGTACTGGAGGGCTCCTTGTGCTTTTAGGTCTGGGACGTGGACGATGGGGCCTTTTTGATGCTTTGGTAGCTGAAGAAAGAAAAGTGTTGTGTTACTCTGGGTCTTATGGCTCTTGATACGAAGGGGAGTTTTTCCAAAAACCTGTTAGATTTCCTAAAGTTCCAGGAAATTGTAGTTTAAAATGTTTACTCATTTCATATTAATGTGTTTTCTTTTATCATTGAGTATACTTTAGGGGCAAACTCAGGGAAATCTCTCATTTAAGCCATGAAGATTAGCACTTATAATCAGATACTCAGAGTATCTTCTCATTGGGAACTGAATGATTGAGAAGGAGAGCTTGACTCTGGTCAAGGGAAGAGGAAGTTAGGGTCATACTAAGGAAGAGGCCTATAATTTAAATTTTCAGATTTGGGTAATTGCTTATTTGTCAAATTAGTAATAAAACATGTTAGTACATAAAATACTGAGAAACAACAGAACATGTAAATGGCTTTTTTTTTAAATCTAGAAACTTAGATGTGCAAACGAACATAAGAGTAGCTGTTATTGAAAATCAGCTTAGATAAGAAATAGATCCCAATTTGTTTTAAACTCAGTTGTAACACAAAACACTATTCAAGGAAGCACAAGATGATATGACAGTTTTAGATGCAGTACAAGATAGGTAAATGTTTTTGACTAAGCTCATGCCTGCTCTCATAAAAACAATAGGAAACTTGTTTTTGAGAGGCTCCTGTACTCTTCAGATGAAGGAGGTGACTGAATGGCAATGGAGGATGATGGCGGCTGTCACATAAAGAAGGAAAAGCCAGGTTATGGGAATGGAGACTGAATGGAGTATATGATGAGAAGCAAAAACCTTGGTGAAAGGCACAGGGTCATTACCTAATGTTGTTCCAGAGGTCTCAGTTGTAAAAGTAACAGGTTCAAGATCTGTAACAGGAACTGAAGGAATAAAAGGGTTTTTTTTTAATGAATCTTGCCAGTATACTATCACTTCTAGAAAAATTTTTAAAAATTTCTGGATAAAGGGATTTATGGACTTAATTGTGTCTCCCTAAAAGTCACATGAAACCTTAACTCCCAATGTGACTATATTTGGATATGGGGCCTTTAAGAATACAGTTAAGGCTAAATGGGTTAAGGGTATGGCCCTAACCCAATAGGACTGATGTCCCTTTAAGAAGAGGGAAGAGACCCAGTTGGTGTAGCCCAGTGGAATGAGCATCAGCCTGCGAACCAAAGCGTCGCCAGTTCAATTCCCCAGTCAGGGCACATGGCTGGGTTGCGGGCCAGGTCCCCAGTAGGGGGCACGTGAGAGGCAACCACACATTGATGTTTCTCTCCCTCTCTTTCTTCTTCCCTTACCCTCTGTCTAAAAATAAATAAAATCTTAGAAGAAGGAGAGGGAGGAGTGACCCTTGTACACAGAAAAAAAGACCATGAGGACATGGCGGCCATCTGTAAGCAAGGAGAGAGGCCTTGGTAGAAATTAAGCCTGCTGACACCTTGATCTTAGACTTCTAGCCTGCAGAGTTGCAAGAACTAGATTTCTGTTGTTTAAACCACCCACTCTGTAGTATTTTGCTATGGAGTTTTGCTGGAGAGCAAACTAATACAAAAGGAAATCAATTGTTTTGTCTAGATTTGGTCAAACTGTAGTTATGGACTTCTCCATCTCATGAGATAGTCATTACTTTTGGTCACTGTTTAGTGCCCACCCACTCTCAGGACAGGGAAAACTTAATTCAGTGTGGAAAGAAGAGATTTCTCATGACCATGAGAACAATATCAGCCTCCTTCAGCTCCCCACGGTGTCATCCAAATGCAGAGTCATGAAGAAAAATACTTTGACTGACAGAAGCAAGCTCTCTTCTCCTTCTGTCTCTACACATATCCTACTTTTTCACCTTTGTTCACTTTCACCTCTCCATTTGTGTAAACTCTGTTATGACATCAAGGCCCAAACTCTGTCCCTACCTTACTGAAGCCCAAACGGATTTTTCACTTCTTTAAGACCTCATATGATGCATCTAACACTTCATGTTTATACACTCAGGAAAAATCTTAAATTTGCAAAAACACCCTGCCTTATTCTCATTCTCTGTGCTTTTCATGCAGGAAAAGTTTTTGTGCTCAATTAGCCTGCAGATGGAGAAGCAAAACATGGCTCCTATACTCGGAGTTAGAGGGCAGATTATGTCTCCTCCCAATATAAACCCCTTGCCACCCCTGAGGAGGAAGGGCTCTTCATGACTCCCTCACGAGGGGGTTATGCGGGTTTACATTCTCAGCCAGTGACTGGTTCCTCAGCTCTTCTAACCACGGACTCGACCTTTATCTGGTGTAGTTCCAGGCGTATCTGGACAAGGAGTGGTTTTAAGTTTGTGTGTTAATGACATGTCTATTTGGATGTTTTTGGAATGGAAAAAGATTAATGTTCAGTTACTTTAAAGCTTACAGTTTTGTGAATTATCAGGTTTAAAAATTTTTTAAGTTTTCCAAAGCTTGATAGATTTTATCGCGTTTCAGGAAATGGGTCTTTCTAGTATGAAAAATTTGCCCCTAATATGCTACCATATCTTATTTGTTATTGAAGGTATGGGGGGAGCAAAATTGACATAAAAATAAAGTTATTGATTCAGAGAGTCATATCTGTATTTTTTACATTATTCTAGAGTTACCTGACTGCATTTCAAAAGTTAAGAATCATTTCTAAACTAAGGTGGAGAGTAACGGGAAGTCAGATTAACCCTAAGGATGGGGCTTGTGATTTAAACTTACAGGCCTTGATCACATTATCTGTTAGACAAATCACTAAAAACATATTACCCAAATGTCAACAAAACAACCAAAAAAACAGACAGATAAAAAATTAGTTGTACAAAGAACATATAATGAAACTTTCCCATTACAGGATGGTTAGCACAGATCAAGATCAGGCACACACCTACAGATATATGTAATTACCTTAACAGAGCACTCTGGTTAATCTAAAAACACAAAGGGGCATGAAAAATTTAAAGTAATTTACAGGGCAAGAAGCTATCCCAAACTAGATTTAGGCATCACTCTCTTAGGAACAAGAGGTGACTTGTTTTATGCATGCTCAACACATAAGATGAAGAATGGAATTAAATGGCAACAGAATGGAATGGATTTGACAATGAGCGAAAACAAGGACTAGCTGAAGGTCAGAAAGTGGTATTACCAAATGCTGTCCCTGGAGCCTCTTTTATAGGGGTAACTGGTTCAAGGACTGTAGCAGGAGCTGACCAAAAATAATAATAAAAAAAATCAGTGAAATGGTAAACATTTATATTGTTTCAGAGCATTCACTTCAAAAAGAATTGTACCAAAGTAATAATGTGTCAGGGGAACAAAGCAAACACTATTAACCCTCTAAGCTGAGAGATATGGTATCTCTGCACTCAGGTACCAATTTCTCACTTAGAGACTACCTTTGTACTCAGATAACTATCCCTGTGAAGTCCCCCTGAAGCTTCTCACTCACTTTGATGATCCTAGTCTAAGTAATGCACCAAAGTCAACCATACCCATCTCGTTGAAAACTCATCTTTGGAAAGAGAACACAGGGGTACTTAAGAGAGTAGTCAGTCTGAGTTACAGCAGGGCAACCATCTCCATGTCCAGTGCTTAAGGAAAGCGTGACCATCTATGGATACTGATGATTCTTACATGAAATCCAACTCCTAAGTCTAACATTCAAAATCCCTTTTCAACTGGTTGCATGGGCCCATTTAACTGCAGCGACCTCAGTGAAATGCTCTGATCAATACTTAGAAGCCTGGCAGCTTCCATCCATCAGAGAAGCCTCTGCCTCCTCTCACTGGCTTCTACACATGTCCTTCCTTTCTGTACTTCTTCACTCCCTTCCCCGCATAAACTCTGACCCATGCACCAAATCTTGCCCAAGACTTTTCAAATAGACTGTGAGAACAAAGAATGATTTTCCCTTTCTATTTGAAGTGTTGTTTTTTTTAAAAGGATAAAATAAAAATATGCAAAATATGCAAAGACTGCATGGTCCCCAAAGCCCAAAATATTTACTACCTAGCCCTTTATAGAAAATGTTGACTAACTCTGGCCCTAGATCCTTACTACGATTTACACAACTTTTAGAGTTACCAAGAAATAATTTTCTATTTGCTCAAACACATGTTGGTCTGTAGTTGTTTCAGTCCACAATACAAATCCAATATTTAAAGGTTGAGTACAAAAGGAGAGGTTGACAGTAATAAAGTCATGCTAAGAGATTTTAACACCTCATGGACATCAGTGGATAGATCTTCCAGATAGAAAATCAATGTGGAAAAGTGGCCTTAAATGACACACTAGATCAGATGGAATTAACTGATATTTTCAGAACATTTAACCCCAAAGTGACAGAATAAAGGATGTGGAGAATCAAAGAAGAACTCAGTTAAATAGACATTTAGAGAGAAGATTCCAGTTCATCAAGTACATGGAATTTGGCTACCACCTAAGGCCTCTCCAGCCCTGTTCCCAAGGCCACTGTGGAGTGGCACAACTGCTGACCCTGGCTTGTTCCTTCACTGTCCCTGGGATGGGTTGCCAGGACTCCTTTTCCAAGATCTACACATTTACCCAGTTCAGTCTGAGGTGCTGCAGGACTTGGTGTATTTTTAAGTTTGGGATGTGGATGGTAAGTTCATTCAGGTACTTTGGGAGTTAAAGGATGATCTCTGGTTAATAGAGTGTTTTAGTTCCAGAAGGTGTGAATAGGATTATACTTGTTATACTTGGCTTTCTTAAAACAATTGAGTTGTTTTAATACTCTTCAATATATTAAGAACTAATTGAGAATAGAGGATGACACAGAAGTCCTGTGAAGTGGGAGGAGCCATAGTTATGAGGGTGATGAAATGGGTGTGAAATGAGGAGTAGCAGATGCTGATGAACATGATGTGTCATTACCTAGTGTCATCCCTGGAGCCTCAGTTGGAAGAATAACTGGTTCAAAGATTGTGGTAGGAACTATCAAAAATAATAAAAAGAAACCAAAGAGATTTTGTGAATGCACAAAATGTCAGAAAATTAATCTTGCCAGAAAAACAAGGCTTCTAAGGGAGAAGAGGGAAGGGGAGGGATGGACTACACAAAAGTTTTAACACCAAGAGGCAGGAGCTATGGGGGTGGGAGAAGTGGGGTGGGGAGCAGGGTATGACCATAAGGCCTGTCAACTACACATGACAACAGATAGCCAAAAGGAAGCTGAGACCATACTCACTAAGAGACTAACCCTTACTGAAAACAGTGGCATTCAATATATTGGGTTGGCCAAAGAGTTCGTATGGGGTTTTTTCCCATAAAATAAAAGACACATTTTAAATTTTCACCAATAATTTTATTGATTTGGATATTTTGAGTATGTTGGCTATCTCTGCTATTGACCTCTAGTGGGTAGAGGCCAGGGGTGCTGCTAAACATCTTCCAATGCATAAGACAGCCCCGCAGCAAAGAGTTATTTGCCCAACATATCAATAGTACCAAGCAACTTCGCAAACCACTTTTGACGCGTTCGATCAGTCATAGCACCTTCTCCATGCACTGCACAAACTTTATTTTTGTTTCAGTTGTATATTTACCTTTCTTGAAATAACAAAGAGTAATAACACTGAAAATGTTGCATATCTTCTTCCATCTTCAATATTAAAATGGCTGTACAAACATTCACCAATTTTGATGTTTTTTTAAATGCACGTCGAGATGACAGCTGTCACAGTACAATCTAACAAAATCGTTTCCGATGAAGTTAAAGACAACAAGGCACTGCTGGAGCCATTATACAGAAAAACTCTTAACAAGCTTTTTGGCCAACCCAATACTAAGGTGAGAAACGACCTCTCGGTTTGTGGTATCACATTAGACTAGGGATCTTCAGTTCTAAGACTATAAAAGGCATGATATGGTGCAGAAAAAGGACACTGAGCCCAATGGATCAAATTTAAATGCTTGAGTAGACTTCCCAGGCTCCGCCTCCCCACCCCTGTAACTCATCCGGTGAGCCCATTTAATAGGGGGCATTAACAAGCCTCCTCGGTCTGGGATGGCAGTTTCAACACACTCCCTGCTTGTCCTCCACTAGTCCAACTTCTGTGCTGACTTCTTTCTAATTATCCTGGATTTTTTTTTTCCTGCTCTTGGTAAATATTTACCATGCTCCTAGCATACAGCAGTTGTGCCATTTGGGAACTTATTTTACATTCATATAAACATGCTGCCTTATGTTATTTTCTACGTGTTTGATGCAGGAGCAGCTTTGGTTTACAATTATAGTACAAACTGATTGGGAAATAAAACGTACTTCCTACTTCTGATGTATCTCACTGCTGCTAATATGGTTATGGGAATTTCGAAGGGATTAATAAAAGTACTTGTGTTGATTGTGTAGGCTTAATACTTTACTGAGCAAGCTTTATCTTTAAGACATGAATGGAATCAAATAATAAGAAAAGTAAGTAAAAGGAACATTATGGGGAAGATTCCCACACAGGAAGCATGGGGTACTCAGATATGTCACGTTTTCTTAACTAGTAGCTTTTACTCTTAAAAGATATATAGGGCATGTACCAAATATGTACATAGAATTCAGGGTCCCAACTTGGGTAGAATGCTCGGATTTCTTAAACCAGAAACCACATATTTACCCAGCGTAGCCTTAGGCACTTCTGGATGGGGTGTGGTTTTAGGTTTGGGACGTGGACGACGGGGCCTCTTTGTTGTTGTTCCTGGAGTTGAAGGAAGAAAATTCTCTGTTAATATAGTGCTGATGGCTCCACGAACTGTGAATTGGATGATATAACATGGTTCGAAGCTTTCTAAAGTTTGTCTGAGTTTCTTTAAGTGCATAAAAGTTTGTTACTTTGGTTTTCAATTTTCTCCTTCAGTCTATTAATAGGTTTTCATTTATAATTAAGAGTTCTTCTGAGATCAAAGATTATATTATAATTATGTTTAAGAACTAAAGATGAGAAACTCTCATTTTCTTGAAAATGCCCTTAATCTGAAACTGATTACAAACCACTGCTAAACTTTGATGGTGTGAGAGAAGTTCAAACCACCATATAATTTAAAATTACTAGGCTTGGGCAAATTTTCCACTTGGTAATTTACTAGAACATAAATTGCAATATGTAAAATTCACTGAAACAGGAGCAAAGTAAAAAAAAAAAAGTTACGTAGAACTTGGAATGTAGAAAGTAAGCTACTTAAGAAAATTCATGGTATTCTAACGGAGACTGTACTCGCGGTCTAAATAAAGGATATACAGAGAGTCACATTTGGACCTCAGCTCCCACAAACAGTGCTGTTTAAACAGACTCAGCTCAACATGATGCAATTTCAAGCTGGGCTATGGAGCAGGTCACCGTCCTGAATCAAGTCCCTCCCCATTTCTGTGAGAAAGAAAGCCCTTTATATTTTAAGATGAATACTGTAATAGGATGACAAATCATGGTTTCATCATCTATACAGCACCACAGATAGGTTCGACAATGAATATGAAAAAGCTCTTGCCGAGGACATAAAGAATCATTACCTAAATACGTCCCAGGAGTAACAGGTTCAAAGTCTGTAGCAAGAAATGATCAAAAGTAATTTTAAAAAGAAATGTTAAATATATGCAAAAAGTCATCAAATTCTCTGGAAAATTAATTTTGCCAGAATCACAGAGAAAGGTGCAATTTGATGGTCAAAGAAACAAAATACACAGGTATCAAGAAGATACCAAGCAGAAGTTGCAGATAAAGACTAGGGCCTTCACTCTTAGGGGTCACAGGGTTTATTAGGTGGCAAGTTAAACTGCCACCCCAGCATCACATCTGATGAGGTTCCACAGGCACCACAAGAAATATATTTACCTATTGCAATCTGAGGTGCCCCTGGGCTCGGCGTGGCTTTATGTTTGGAAGGTTTTGGGTGTTTTGGAGATTTGGGACGTGGACGACGTGTTCTTGGTCGTTGTGACGTTTTTGGAGCTGAAGAAAGGAAGCTGGTTAATATCATATGTATCCAGAAACTGAAAAAGGATTTATACATGGCTGTAGGTTTTCTAAAATTTTGCAACGTTTTCTTGAATCTTCAGAAATTTACCTCTTTATTTCGAAATTTTCTTTGTCATCCATATGCAAAAGCAATTTTTTTTGGGGGGGGGGGTCTCCTAATAGTTCTTTTGGAGGAGAGTATATGCCATTATTTGAATAATCTGAAAGCATTACTATTATTGCTGGTGTCAGATTTTCAAAGATGACACTGACCCAAGGGGAGTCGGAAGCACGGCACGTACATGTGACATCAGAGACGGAACCAGGCCCACCGCTCTGGGGAGACTATACTTAGATAATACTTCACCGAGGCATCTATCCCATTAAACATTTCAGAAAAGGCACATTTCGTTTCTTAAAATCCTTGGTAGACAGCAAAAGCACACTGCATGTCTTAACTTTCTGTTGATGGACACAGAGTTATAAATGATGTTTATGGGGCAGACACTCCTAACTGCATTTTAAATTTAGCTTTACCACAGAATACTGAGCAGAATCATAGGTTCTGTAAAGTACTGAGAAAGCTGGATAGTATGGAAGAGAGATTCTGTGCACTGGCTGCAAACAGCCTTATATTCTAACCAAGTAACTTGTTTGAGACATCTTTAATACATTCAAGTGAAGAATCTAGTTGAATGACAAGGGAGGAGGATGAGAAAACCTTAGGAAAGAGAAAAGGCCTTGACTAAGACAGTAATGGAATTGACTGGACAGTAAGTAGAAAATGTACTTGCTTAAAGACATAAAAGGTCATTACCTAATGTTGTCCAGGGAGCCTCAGTTCCCAGAGTTACAGGTTCAATGTCTGTGGCAGGAACTGACCAAAAGTGAGACAATAAGCAATGGAGATTTAAGAAACATGGGAAAAGAACAAAATTACCTTGAAAATAAATCTTCTGAATGCCTGTAATGTTTAAAAAGCATCTCTGAGCTCTGGAAAAATAGTACTCGTTCTCTAATAACTGACTATACTCTGACATCCATTTATCTCACAAAACAGCCGGGCTCTTTGCACTTTGCATCCATATGAGGCCAATGAAAAGCTTTTTTTCCCCCCTGTGTTTAATTATCTGATTTTGACTATATTAGAAACTTGAATCCAAAAAATCAGATAATTAGTTTTCTGATATGTATTTTAAATTACTCTGAAAAATTAATATGAAAGCCTCTGTTTGTATCCGAAAGACTTTCACCACCATGATTAATATTTGTTTTGAGGAATGTTGGTGGTGAGGAGAACTTTTACAGATCTTAATCAGTCTGCTTATCAGAGATCTGTGACATTTCTGCAAAAGATAAACTTTTGCCTTTCTCCAGAATGAATGTGATATTCTTTGTTACTGTCTCTTATTTATTCATTTATTTCAAATGAATTAAGAGATAATTAAGAGATAATTATTCAAGTGAGAAACAGAGATGATTAAGAAAAAAGCCTAAAAAGTAATACTTTAACTTTTCTGGTTGGAAAAAGAGGATTCATATAATTCTATAGTATTCTGCAATGATTAAATTATGTATAGATATGAAATTAAAATATAACTCCCTAGTTTTAAATGTCTCTATTTTTTAAATTAAATTCAGAAAATTAAATGTAACATTAAAACATTTTTATCACCAAAACCCCTGTAAGCAATTATACAAAGATTGCCTTTCACTGACTGTCCAAGGCACACGGCACGGAGTTGGCTTAAGCCACTTCTGAGAGCATCTTCGGAACTAATGGAAACATGGCAGACAGAAGAGAGTGAGAAAGTGAGGACAACAGGATGAAAACAATATTCGAAACTGATTGCCTTCAAACAAAAAAAAGGGGAATCCCTATTTTGTTTGGAATTCAGCATCATAAGACGAATTTGTCAACAGAAAATTGACAGTCATTCAAGTTGCACTTGAATAGTATGGAATCAAGGAAGCAAGAGATTTTTGGAGAAAGAGACAGTTATATACTGTGTCAAGCCCTAACCAGCTTTTTTATCACTACTCTCCCAGATCCACAAATTATATGCATGAAGACAGAGATCTCAATAATTTCCTGGTTTGAAGATGGATGGAGAGAGCACCTATGACTCTTGACAGCATCAAGTGCTGGAAGCGTCTCTGAAAGCAAGCTTATAGCTGAGCAGCAGATGTGAGGCTGACTAGCATGTTATAAAGGTCCCTAACAATGTTGGGAATGAATGAAAAAAGATCCTGAATAATTGTTTACACAAGAGAATATAATTAATGACAGAGATGAGAGGGGCAAGCCCAGAGAAACACTGACCAAGAAAGAAGACATCCGTCATTACCTATGGTTATCGCAGGAGCGACATCTTCAGTCTCAACTGTAACAGGCTTAAAGGCTGTGTCATTAAAAAATAAATAAATAAACAGAGATATAAATAATAAAAGTAAGGGAGTCTAAACTCTTAGGTGCTCACTGATGCTTAATTCACAGGATGCACAACCTGGTTTATTCTCAATTGATATAAATTGCCTTCTTGATAGGGTTATTTATTATGAGAGATGCTCTCTTAAGTAAGTTAGAATTTTATTCTTATCAGAATCTTGGGGGAAATTTTCAATTGCAAAACAGTTGACTTTTCAGAACTATTATATAAATATCTCCTCATTTGGTAGGAAATCACTTAGTAAATAGTTACTGTTTCAAACATCAATAAGGAATTTTTGAGGAGGCCAATGTCCAATCATGTGCCTGCAGAGGAAGAACCTCTGCAGGCACATGATTGGCTGAACCAGTGTCAGCCTCCTGAGTGCTGCCTCTTGGTGACTGTTCCCTTCACATTCAGAAACATTCCAGGTACAGAAAAACCAGGCTCCTATTCATTACAGCCCCAAATTCAGAAAACAAAGTCTAAAGATTCTTTAAGAAAATGGAGCCTGTTGGCATCAGTCATAAAATTTACTGATTTTCTACACATCGACTTGTTCATTTAACACTTAAAACATCAGTGTGAATACTTGGAGAAGATAATGAACAAAATCATGGTGCTTGGGTTTCTATGTTTTGTATGCTACAATAAATTGTAAACATATTCAGCAACATTCCCAAAGAAAGAGCTTCTTAAACTAAAGCATTGGAAAGTATGTTTACCGGGTTTAGTCGATGGCATATCTGGTTTTGCTGTGGTGTGGGGTTTAGGAAGTAATTGCTTTGGTGGTTTTGAATCTGAAGGAGAAAAGGTACTATAATTAGTGTCATAGAAGAGCTGTGAATGTCAAGATTAATGTTACTTACACAATGTTTTCCTGGTTATAGATCAAGACACTGAAAGAAATAGCTACCAGGCTGGATTTGAGGTGCATCTGGTCTATGTATGGTTTCAGGTCTTTTGGATGGCTTTGATGTTAAAGAAAAAGGTGTTAAAAATTAGCATAATGGTCATGGCTGTAACTGTCAGAATTAGGGGCATATATGCTTGAGTAAAGATACTATATAAATTCAGTGAATATACAAAAAAGTTAACTCCTGGGTTTTGGGAAGGGTAGGGAATGCAACCATTTCTACTAATTTTTCCAAAAGGAAAAACTGTTCAGGAAATGCTCAAAATGTGTCTTTGAGCAAAAGTAATAAGAACAATAATAAGATTTTTTCCTGCATAAGTAATTTCAAATGCGATCAGTATAATAGTTCTATTTCTTAACTGATTTTTTTTTTCAGCATAAGAGCAATAAGGTAGAAATTTGAAACTTGCTTAGTAGGAGGCCTGGAAAATAATCTTTAACACTTGAAATTATACACAATGTTACATGGCTACTGATTTCTGGAATTTTCTAAAGTAAAGCAGTGACAGATTTATTGTGAATGCTGAGAATTTACAATGACATAATTATCATCAAACAGCATTAGTACTAAAAACAATAAAACCAGCTTGGGAGTTTTAATGTTCCCAAGTTACAAAGACCATACTATTTTTATACTGGAGCCTAGACCAAGAGCTGTATTTGTGCTTCTGGTTATCAAAACATACTCAAAAACATTTTTTTCTAAGAAACATAAATGCTGAAGAAGCCATTATTTCATGCAGCTTTTTAAAAGAAAGAAAGTCATACAAGGTGAATGAGGAACTCAATGAAATGATACTCATGGCACTGGAATAACATTTTGCCACTCGTCAAGTCCAGGATGAGCAGAGCAGTCCCTGTCTGCGAAAGAGTAGATGGTTTTCTCAACATGAGGACACACGTGATGGAAAGAGTGAGGGTTTGTGGGAAACCAGGAAGTTGTGTCCAAGACCACAGACCTTCCTTAAATAAGCACACAGGATTCTCCTAGAAGTTTCCTATCTTCAGGTTCTTCAGACCCGGATAGGAGATTGAGGGGACGCGTGGAATGAAATTGTGACGGTGAGGTAGAAATGCACTCATGCCTGGGCGGAGAGTAGGAAAAGCGAAAGTGATGATGTAAAAGCAGTGGAGGAGAGTAGAATTACCGATAGTGGGCACCAAGAGCTCCGGTGGTACCGTAGCAGGTTCCAGAGCTATAGAAGCAAAAACCAAAAACACTAATTATATCAAGAAGTGACACCTTGAGGAAGGAAACATTACTTCTCAATCTTTACTTAACCTGTGTACATGTTAAAATGTGATTTTTCCCCCTATTCCTTCCCCTTCTCCCTAATGGTTTCCCACACCTCATCTGCCATGAATATGCATCCTACAGAAGAGTTTAGGAGCCTTACTTCAAAAATATACTTAGTGAGTCAGCATACTGCTATGTGTACCTACCTGTAAATAAAAATATAAACATATTAATATAATATAAATATAGAAAGTAAGTATAGATGCTTAAATATAAAAATCAACTATAATGATTCCTAATGTCCAGGTATTTAGGTACTAGGTAGTAATTACTAGGTTGTAATTCTGTGTAATTCTATAATACTATAACAGAAACTATCATATTCTACTTTCTGTGTTAACTGAAACCCTGAACATTACATTTACCAGGTTTGGACTTGGGCACATCTGGACTACGGGTGGTTTTAGGGCGGGGTCGACGACCTGGTCGTTTAGTCTTTGGTGGAGCTGAAGAAAAAAAAATTAGCTAGTTAACATAGGACAAACAATACTGCATATATCTTAGAAGCACACTTAAGCTCTTCAATTTATTGTGGATATGTACCCTTTGGTTTTGCAACTTTCTATCATTATTTGCCCAGCTGAGCAAGCTCTTTCATAATTTTTTTTTTTTTTTGGTCAAAGATTCATAAACAATCACTGTTCCCCTATCCTTCCCTATCGAGAAGGAAAACCCAGAACTTTGTATAGCTCAGAAAAGACAGCCTCTACAATTTTTGGAAAGTCCTTGTTCAACAGGAACATGAGAAAAGTTACTTCTAAAAAGCCACTGGAGATAAAAATTAAAACGGATTTGTCCTACGATTCAAAAGGAAAAGTTCTGCACTTAGCATTAAAAAAACCTGCAAATCAGTGAGATGTGTTAAAAGGCTTTGGATTCAGAAATTATTTTAGGGAAGGCAAATTTTTTAAATGAGATATAGTTTATAAAGCTACAGATTTAAAACTTTTTCATGAAGAAGAAAAAAGAACACACACACAAATAAAATTAATGAATTAATCCATTAATGTAAGCTTGTTGATAAAGACGCCAGCAGTCAGGAAAAAGGGAAACAGAGGTCGCCCACTCAGTAACTGCATTACCTAATCTTGTTGTTGAAGGTTCGGTTCCCAGGCTTCCAGGTTCTAAGACTGCATGAAACATCATCAAGAAAGGATCAAAATCAAAGGAAAAATGATAAAATCTATTTAACTATGCAAAATGCTTAATTTTTCATTACTAAATTGAACAAATATAAGCGATGAAAGTTTTATCCATATAAGAAATTCCTTCTTTATTTAAACCAATGCCTGTGTTTTTAGACAAAATGAGCAAAAACGTAGTCAGTCAGTCAAGTTTGGAAAGAGAAACGGAAAGAAAAATGTATGATTCTTCTTTGGAATATGTGGATGCAATAAAGTAACCAACAGTTCATGTCATGAAGGAAAATACGGGTAATTGGCTAGGATGGCACCAGCACAACACATTATTTGCTCTCTTGAAGAAAAAGAAACTATAAAGATTGGGGTTATTTTTTATAATTCTCTCTTTTAATGCATTTCCTAGTGACACAGCAGGATACTTAGATCTGGAAGGAGCACAATGTTTTTCAAGAAAATCTGCAAATGTCGGAATTTCAGAAGTAAGAAAAACCTCCAAAAGTGAAAGCACAAAGGCATCTTAGAGAAGCCACAGTCCTTCAGTGGAAATTAGCAGACACATTCCTCCAATACAAGGAAAGACAGCAGAGAATGTATCATGTCCAAATCACTGTGGCTTTCATGCTGCCTCAGGACCTCTGCCTCGTGGAGCATAGGCAGCAAGTTTATCTTCTGTCAGAAACAGCGGAAAGAAAGATAAGAAGGACAATGAGGAAATAAATTTTTAAAAAGCCGAAGTTAAGGACAAAGTTGAGGGTGTGAAAACGAGAGATAATTCTTTTTCACTAGCTATAGGAAACTTCATTACCTATTGTTGACGGCGATGGTGTTGGGACCTGAGGCTCCGGGGCTGCAATAAAAGCAAGCATTATCGTCAAGGGCATTGCGGGAGAGCACCATCTAAGACAGAAACTAAATGTCTTTTAGCATAAAAAAGTGTTCTCTCATTGACCACCAATCAGGTTCTACTGGCTTAACAGTGGACTGTTCTCCACAAACCACATCTTCTCCACAAACCACAATAAAAGAGTTGAGATTTCTAATTTTTTGATAGATTTTTAGCTATTTTCGCCACTCCCCGTTACTCTGAATACCGCTCTGAGTGCTTGAGGAGATATCCCATTTAAGGGAGGGCAAAGCAGCCTCTCCAAGGTCGCCTGGAGTTCCTGACCACCTGCATTTTGTTTTCATGCAGCACCGTCAGGTTTGTTCAAGGGGGCGGGAACAGGCCGCACGCCCGCTAGCCCTGTCGCTGTGTCTGAGTTCTGTGCGTTTTGAATGACTTTTGGCCTGCTCGGGTTTGAAATTATTTTATGAAAAAAAAGTTGAACTTATGGTCTAAAAAAGGCCAAAAGAGTTCCTATACTGTTCTGCCAAGTTTACTAGTATTTATTGCTAGTGAACAAATAGGTTTACATACTAAAGTTAGTTTGTTTGGATTAGTAAATCAACAGAAGTCAAAAAGCAATCTCAGATTTCATGGAATGCTGAATAAACTGAATAACAATATTATTTAAATATTCTAGCATATAACAAAACCTCCCCTTTCATTCAAATTGTCAGAAAGAGGTGGGGGGGGAGTCTGAATGTTTCAGATTCTATAGCAGAAAAAGTAAAAAACAGAAAGCATCAATACATTAAATACAGTAAATATCAAAAAAGCATCACATCTGAAAACAGCAAACAAAACTTCTTTTGAAACTTTGAGGTTGCAATTCATGTCTTAACTCCTAAGAAGTTGCCATCTAAAAGTGTGAAAAAGTAAGTAAAATTTGCTACTTGGCAGTTTTAGCCTTCACAAAGATGAAAGATTATTGCCTTTTTAATTTTATAAAGAAAAACCTGCATTTTTAAAATTCCTGACAGACTGAGACCACAGAGGTATGGACCCCATCAATTAAGCTTCCAAATTCACCTGCATATAAAAATATTAAAGTCAGTGTTTACTGAAGCAAATACATGTTCTAATCACTTCCTCTATTGGCAATTTTAAGGTGTGATAGATAAAAGTATAAAACTATTCCAAAAAAAGGCTAAATGACATGTAAATAACTACACCCCTCATCCCGGCACAAAACAAAGAAAAACACAACTTGCTCGTTGTGGGTTTGTGGCTAGCAAGGAGAACAATACACAATTCCATCTACCGCACATCAATTAATTGGAAGATTCTCCCCCACCCCCTTTTTTTAATGTGTTAAAGGGGAAGAGCCGAGAGTCATTACAAATGTAAAGATTAACTAGATAAGAAACAGTTCTTATTGGGCGAGGCAGACAAGTGGAGACATAGGAGGTGGCTGGGATTTTCAAGTAAGCAACGGATTCTGCCTATGAGACGAGCCAAAACCATCGGCGGTTTTTACTCGTTAGTTTAACCACAGAGGGAAACCAAAGCGACAGCAGCCAGTGTGGAAAGTGAAGTGGGAAAAAAAGGGAGTGTGAGGAGAGGGCTGGGAAAGGCAATGAATTCCTCAAATCAAAAAGCTTTTGGCGGTTTATTTGCTCTCCTGAACCTTGGCAGGAAACAGAACTCTTCAGCAGAGCTCCAATGGTGGCTTGCCCTACAGTAAAAATAAACGGTTTGCTGAGATTCAGTCATTACTCTGTGTTGCCTCAAAGGCAACTTGAGTTGGTATAAATTTAGGTACAGATTCTGAAGTGGCTTTACTTGCTGTTAGGGGGAAAAGTGTGGATGTTCTTCAGTGATCGAAAGGTAGAAATCAAAGGAATATAAACTCATTAAGCTTCCAAATAATTTTCTACACTTTAAAAGGGAAATGTCAAATTAAGAAGTCTCTGCTCAGATACCTTAAGAATAATAACACGCAGTCCAACTCTTATTTGTATCAATTAACTGCCTCTCAGAAAACTTTTTAGAAACTGTTGAAATTAATCATGAATCTTGTGTAAATTGTAATTAACATTTGGAGACATGTTTTGGTGTTTTCAAATTTTCTCTTGTAATAACAGAAATAATTAGATTGGAGAAATATTTATTTAAATTTGGTGACACAAACATAAATATTTCTCAATCTGCTTGGTAATAGCTCCTATTCAAAATATAACATAAATATAATAGTTACTACTTTATTCCAAAGTCCCCAAGCATGATTTAAAAATAAATGTACATTAAACCCTTCTCTCCTATAGCTCACTGTCAGTTCTTTGATTGAGACTTCTAGGGCTCTTGAGTTTTATTAGCTATGTCCCCCTCTCTAAATGGCCTAAGGATACATCATTCCATTTCTCTCTGATTGGGGGACCCCACCCATGGTCACTCACAAGCCCCTTGCTTAATCCCTAATTTCCTGCAGCTGGGATACCTACACCCGAAAATCTCACTGCCTCTTTAAAGGGAGCCATTAGAATTCTTTTTCTGAGCAGTTACATTTTCTTCCTTATGAATTTCATTGCAAAAAAATAAACCATGTCCACTAAAGCAGAAATTCTCTTGCTTTAATAATTGTCCTTTGTAAACATGGATTAATGAAAAGTCCATCGAACATTATAGTGAGAAATACATTCTTCCCAGAGTTAAGGGTTTAAAATTTAGATGAAAGTGATGAGTAGTGACAAAGATCTCTTATATGTACTACTGGATAAGTCAATATGTAAACTGTTGTATAGATTCTGGATGGAAAAAGAAACAAAGATTGGGTCCTGTAGTACGTCCCACAGTCCTTATGTAGGGAATTGTCTCTTTTAAATTATATGTACAGGCTAACCGCACCCTGCAAAAGAGCCCTCTTTTCGTCAGCAAAACACCGTTGATATCTCCTGAGAAGTAAACAGAAGTCAGTGTTCAGAAATTGACTCCAGTACAGAAAGAGGTCATGGAGCATCAGGGGATACAAGCCTCTGTAAGTCTTACAGTCTTCAGTCTTACAGCCTGAAACTGACATGCTCCAAAAAAGGCAGAGTTCTTAGGGGATGGAAAACCTTCTTCCCTCTCTAGCTAAAAGGCGATTGTTCAGTGTCCCAGGAGTTCCCTTCCACTTTGGTACTGGAAACTATTTCACAGTCCTAGACGAGGGATTAGTCCTCAGTCATTTACATCATTCAGTTTCTCTGTTTTTTCTGTGATGCTCACAAACATCAGGACCCTCCACACATCTCGGAGAGATGTTGTGATCACATCAGAGGGGCTGGTTATAATGAGATCATTTCATAGCATTTTTGCATTTTTCATGGCAAAATGTATCAAATACCAAAGTACAAATCAGAAGTTCTTGCTCCAAAGAGTAGCAGAAAACAACTTTCAACCCAACTGTTGTCATATTAAATGAAAATTCAGGGTAATTACCAGGTTTGATGTGTGTCACTTCTGGGCTGAGAGGGATTTTAGGTTTCAAAGAAATAAATTGTGTTTTACTTGGAGCTAGAAAAATAAAGAAACAAAAATAATGAACAAATAAACATTTAGGCATTTCAGCGTCTGAAACCACAAAAGAAAAGTCTGTACTTTAAGTGGAATGAGCCCTTCATCCTGGGGGAGTTTGGAAATAGTTCATTAAAAGACTATTTCACAGAGCAGCATTTAATGGAAATAAAGTGAAACATTTCTAGAGTATATTGGACCTAATAGAAATACTATTGCAACTAAGTAGTCATAATAGCTGCACAAAGACAGTGAATTTAATCCATGCTTTAAACAAATCAGTGTAATCATGCACTATGATTTCACATTTCTCAGCTACATCTGTCTTTCAGTACCAGAAAAAAAGACGTGTTTTAAAATTAAGATTTACTGATAGGTACAATGCTGAAATCTGCAGGATAAAGAAATTCTACTAATATCATAATGGTCATTTTTCCAAATGTAGTCTGAAGATCAACTTGAGGGCCTTATGCAAGCAAAAAAAAAAAAAAAAAAAAAAAAAGGAGAACTATGTATAAGACCCAAATTCAAATATAATGATTGGATAGAAGATGAGAAAGAAGCAACGGTTTAATAGCTTTCCAAGGCATAGACTGATGTATAACGCTGAGTTCAGATCCACTAACTATGGAGCCAGCTATCCCAAACCATGAAAGCCATAGAGTCCATGTACTACAGCAGATACTCAGTATTGTTGAAATGAGCAAATTAGACCGCTGATTGAAACATTACACAAGAACTGGGGTCCTGGATTTCCCATGGTGAAATGAAGCAACACATCTACTAAGGACGCATCATTTTACCCAGTGTTGTCCATGTTGGTTCAGGGCTTTTAGAAATTTTAGATGCTGCTGTTCCAGGCCTTTTGGTTCTTTCTGGTGAAAGGAAAAGAGATATTAACATATCCTAGAGACAGTAAAAAGGTACCCTCTAAACAAGAACTGAATGACCTTTTAAAAATTCTGCTATATGTGGCAGTCAGTGTTTATAAAGTCTGCAGTGAGTAAAGTTTTGGAAAAGAATTTTCAAACTTAGTCATAATAGTATAGAATATATTTAAAAACTTGTATTTAACTACAGTGGACTAAGCCAAACCAGACTTGCTGAGTATGATTTTGAATGTATTATTTGACAATGAAGAAAATCACTTCTGGACTGATTGGCTACCTCTACTACCCAAACTCTGTGCCTTAAAATATGTCGCTCCCCTCTCCTCTTTCCTCGGCCCAAATCCTACACGTATAGAAGGCTTGCATCCTCGACTCTTACTCTTCCTGACCTTCTACATGAGTATTATGGTCTCACGAGTGGATTATATAATCTTTGATTGCTCTCTCATTGTTTATTATATATTATCTTTTAAAGGCTATAAACAATTGGGAAGCCGGAATCATATTCTTTACATCTCAGCCATTGCCCCAAGGAAAACTGAAAACATAGTAGGCACCAAAAAAAACAAGAACCGTCAGCCTAATAAATGCTTAAATATAGACGGCATACCAAGAAAAAGAATTGTACTATATATCTCTCTGTATCATGTTGTGATAGCAAGACTTGTTTCTAGATTTAAAACAAAGTTCACATGCAAGAACATCACATATTTTTTAATAAAAGCTTATTAGAGATGATTGTTATTTTGCATTATTAATTACTCATCTTTAGATAACTTCAAATTTTGCAAAGAAACTTTAACCTATAGAATCATAGCATTTATTTTTATGGCAAGGAGATGGTTGCTATCTATTTGGAATTAAATATCCGGAAAACTTAAAGATCCATTTATTTACCAGGTTTGATTCTTGGTGGTTTGGGTCTGAGGCGTTGTTTAGGTGTAGAAAGGATGGATGTAGTTTGCAGGGGAGCTGAAAGAAGATTTAAAATAGCTTTCATGAACGATGCTTCTCAGGGCTCAATCAGGTTGTGAGTGTAAACTTGTAAACCTCTTGAGTTGAAGAACTGCTGTTTCTTTGTATCCCTAGAATGCCCAGCATTGTGCTTACTCATAGTAGGTGCTCAATAAATGTGTTGATTGGGCCAAAGGAATTAAATTTCTATGTGAGAACTGAAGGTACATTGCTCAATTAAACGTACTGCAGTGTGAGTACCTTTGAAGAATTTAAGAACACATGGTACAATTAAGAACTCAAAAGATGACTTACCAAACAGAACAAAAGGTTTAGAATTTCTTTAATTCTGTAGTGCTCTGCTAACCTCACCAGGAGTTAATGGACCTCATTATTCCAATAATTTTCTATTCTAAAGGGTAGGTTGTGTTATCTTTCTTTTGCTCATTTTTTCTTCATCATGTCCAGGACTGCAGAGCTGACTTGGGGCTTTTTATCTTTACACTGCTTTGAGCAAAATACTCTGACGTGGTGGTATCTGAATGTGCTACTTAGAAATGAATACATTTTAAAATAATTATCTATAATTCTGCTGCTATTTTCTGGTTAGCAAATTTCAAAGCAAAAGAGAAAAAAAATTCTTCACAATGTATGGGAGGAAATGAAGGGAAATGTTTACTACTAAAAATATTCTGAAAAGGGCAACATAATTGATCTTTTTTTGTCTGTTTATCTGTTCTTTCAAAGCAAACAACTATACAAATGTCATTAGTTACCAGGTGCTGTAGGCTGCATTTCAGGATGGGGAATGATTTCCACTTTTTGAGGCCCAAATGGTATTTCACTTGGAGCTGAAATCACAAACACCCCATCCCACCAAGTAATTCCCGTTAAAATGAGGTATTTTAAGAGTTTTAACATGCTTTTAGATGGTGTTACAAAGCACATGCTACAAGTAAATGATTAAGGATAAAAAAATGCATGTAGTCTTGAAAGCTGATGGATGAAATAACAATGTAAAGTGGGGAAAGGTCAGAGTGATCATTGTTCAGCAGCTGACCCCAGGCAGGCTCAGTGCGTGGGAGGCGGTGACACAGGCCACAGACACATGAGGCGGGATAACACGGGTGATGAAAATGTCCATGCAGTTTTCAAAGTTTTTCATTCCTTTAAGGGTGGAAAAAAATATCTTCTCTTACAGTACAAAGAAAGAGACCAAAATGGAACATAAGATGCCTGCATTATAGGAAAAAAAGTTAGGTATATTCAGAAATAGGAAAGAAGTAAATAATTAGATGTGATGGAAAGAAATGGTCATTTGGAAGAAAGGCATTCACATGAATTTTCTTTTGATGGAAAACAAAGAATGATTTTTCTGTTAAAAACATTACCCAGTGTTGCCCTTGGCTGTTCAAGAGTTCTAGAAGTTTTAGGTGGGACAGAATCCAGAAATGGATCACTTGTTGCTGTTGGAATAAATGTCAACATTTATAAAAGCAGTAGAAGGCCCCAGGAATAAAATACAAATTCGTGAGTAATAAATTATGCCTCATATAGGGAAAAAATATCAAGAACACTTGAGGGATTTCTGACCAACATTTTTAAATGAGTGATTCATTAGAATTTGAAGATGAGCTCACTTTAAAAAACGTATCTTTCTTTTTAAAAATTTTAAAAAATTGTTAACACTATTACAGATGTCCCTCACTCCCACACTCTTTGCCCCCTTCACCATATATACTTTGAACATTAGAAAGCATAATGAAACAGTGTCTCATATATTCAACTTATTTTCAACTGGTTTTTCGGGTTTCTACTCTCTGTTTCTCAACTACTAATTGAACCCACCCTTAGCATTCTTTTAAAAAATTTTTTCTGCTGTTTAATTATTCATTTTTATTTATCATAGGACAAATAATGCTGAGATAAGGCTATCCATCTAAAAAATACCAGGCATATATGTATGTCTGGCAAAGGCCAGTCTCATTCACCTTGAATCTCTGCAGTGTCAAGTTTAGTAGGTGTTTAATAAACACTTGCTAAAAGGAACAGGTGGACTGAGTTGAACTCACTGTAGCTGCATCAGTAAGTGAATGCCAAAGATTAGACCCAATTGAACTTCTACAGACTAATGAATGACCCAATCGATTGCTCTGCAGCAGGATTTCTCACCTCAGCACTATTGACGTTTAGGGTTGGATCATTCTTTGTTGTAGGGGCCTGCCCTTTGGATTGTGGGGGCCTACCCTTCGGATTGTGGGGGTTCAGCAGCATCCCCGGCCTCTACTCACTAGATGTGTCAGTAGTACCTCCTCCAGCTGTGACAAAAAAAATGTCTGTAGACATTTCCAAATGCCCCTGGGGTAGAGGAGAGCAAAATCACCCCCCACTGGAGAAGCACTGCTCTCAAGAAAACTCTGTATGATTCTAAAACATTTGTAGAATGATTCTGAACAACAGAGTGACCGTACTCTGCCTCAATGGCCACCACCTACCTAGCTGCATCTCCACTTGAGCAGAGTGTTTTTACTGAGGCATGTAAACAAGCGATCGCTCAGTGGGAGGAGAGGGTAGAATTCATTTTCCTGACACGGATTGCTATTTTTTTCCTGCAGAGCTCTGGAAAGCACACCTTTTGGTTCAGCAGAAAATTAAAGAGAGAACTAATACAGGATTATGAGAACACCTGGAATCCAAGGCAAGAATTGAGAGGTTGGGTATACCTGTGTGGGACTCTGATATTTCAGGCTCATCTGACGTTGTAGGGCTTGAGAAAACATCATAAGTTGCTTTAAAAGAAAAGGTAAAAGAGGTGTTAATTTTGACTGAAAAGATTACATGACAGATTTTAATGCTAGTCTTGTCATTAATGTGTAAGCAATCACTACGATTTGTCTCTAGTTCCTCTTGCCCTGAACTAAAGGTCTTTATACAGCAAGCCTTGGTGCTGGCCTCTGAGATGGTGTAAACCAAGTGCTATATATTTACAATAAAGTGGTGCCAGCTCTAAAATGAAGAGCTTCCAGGAATATAAACATAAATGAAGTCAAATGGGAGAGATTTCCAAAGAAGGAAATAGCAATCACATTGAGACTGCACAAAGTTTACCGTTTAGTCTTTTAACTCAGTAAAAGTTACCGTCATGCTATCCTAGCATTCAGACAGGACTTCACGGTTTGCACAGTACTGTCTCATATATATGCTTATTTAACCCTCTTATCATTCCTGAGAAATAGGTGAGGTAGGCTTTATCCCCACTTTTAGATAAAAGGTCATCATCCCCACTTCCTAGATAATGCATTTGAGATTCACAGCAGTGAAGGAATTTGCTAGTGGTCACACACTGGGATTGTCCAGCTCAGCATATTTTTCATTGCATTCACAGGTCCAGGAATGATGGAGCTAAGACTAGGTCTCTTCCTCTTGGGTTATTCCTTCTGCCACTTTACCAGGCAGCAGCTTTCTTTCTATGTTTCCCCATAATCTAGGTGGAGTTAAAGATAACATTTATATTCTACATGAAATAAAGAAAGTAGGGTGACTTTAAAGAAAGGCTGGTTTTAAAACAAGGATGAGTTTCATGTTCACATAAGAATTGAATCTGCAAGCAAAAACAGTATCAAAACAGAAGTATTCTCTCTTGCACCAACAGCTGTCACTATTAGGAGGGGTGTACAGAAGCTTGAATGTTGTGAGGTAGATGTTACTCTCCTTGCCCGTTCAAAAAGGCTGTACAGAAATAAACTAGAAAGGTGCGGGGAGCTCCTGGGAAAAGTTACCCATTGGGGTTCCTTATAACTCAATGACAGAGTAATGATTCAAACCACTGCTATTTGAAGCTGTAAGAAAGATAATATCAGCCTGTGACACACTCGGACAGGCAGATAGGACAGTTTATATTGTCCCATATATTTCAGAGGTAGGAAATACATTCTGAGTTATAAAGAAGAGTCTACTGTTGTGCAAAATCTTCAAAAACCAGAAAGAATATTATGAGTTAAAATATGCACACATTCTGAGAGTAAATCCATTATATGTAATGTAGAGTTTTCTTTAGCCTAGCTACAATTTTAAAGGGTCAGAGAAAAAAGACTAATCTTTTAAAGGACAGAAATGTTGGCAGTCACCAATCTTAGTCTTGTTTTAAGCCAATTTCATAGAACCATCAAAGTCAGCTCTATCTGCACTAAATAAATTAGGAAAACTTGACTAATATTTATTTCACCCTCTCAACTAGGAAATTATGAATAGTTTGACTTATTTATATTGTTACTTTTGAAAATTGCCACAACCGTCTTTATGTTATCCCAAGTCCCACGTTTTCCTGTTATCTAGTGACACTGGACCACCTTTCTTGTTTCTGCATGTTTTGTCCCACAAGCTGATATTTATTCATTCTTTTTCTATTTCTTTTCCATATCTGCAATTTACTTCTATTCTAGACTTCCCAAGCTTGGCTGCCATCTTCCCTTAGGTTATTCTCAGAAGGTGCCCCGGTAGGGAAAGAAGCCTTCTTTCCATCATTCTCAGGCAATAGTGGCTCATGTCTGGATTATTACTTCCAAACATTTTCTCAAATATGTTTAAGATTAAAATAACACATTTGCCAGAAGACTTTGTCCTTGATATTTCTATTTCTGGAGTTCTGACACTTGAGTAGTAAAGAGCAAGAGTGCTAGAAACACACAAACACCACTTGGTGGAAGTTTTACTTTGCTTGGGCAGCCTTGAGAAGCTCACTGACACCTCATTTCATTCAGGGGTTAAACAAGGTTTTTTGACTCTGAAGTAAGAGATGACAGAGGAGAGGGCAGTGTCAAAATGGAGCTCTCTAAAAATCAACAGCTCTTGATTTGTTTACAAAACTCTTGTATATGTATTCCTACACCAGAGTAAGGTGCATGAAGTGGGTAGGCACCTCTGGTTTTTAGAAGGTTATCAAATTGATAAATAGCTAAGAATTAGAGGCAAACCCTTCTATTTTCTAGACAGTGTATGTGCTATCATGCATTATTGTTTAGAGGCAAATATCTTGTCACCAATGTTTACTTAGTGGATAAATTGCTCCAGCTGTTTGATATTAAGCAACTTGCATTCACAGAACATAAATGAGACCAAAAGTCAGAGAAATCTGAGTTAAATAGGTAGTTCAAGTCCAAGGTTATAAAAAGCAATATTAGTTCTTTTTCAAAACACAGTAATGACTTATAATCATAATAACTAAATTTTGCTTTTATATTTTACAG
Organism: Mormoops blainvillei; assembly: GCA_004026545.1. Taxonomy (NCBI): domain Eukaryota; kingdom Metazoa; phylum Chordata; class Mammalia; order Chiroptera; family Mormoopidae; genus Mormoops; species Mormoops blainvillei. The sequence goes on along the minus strand of PVJD01002359.1, from coordinate 131,636 downwards.
ATAAAAATATTATATGAAATAGGCCATGCTACCATTTTCTCATTTGCTCATAACTTCCTAAAACCACATTGTTAAATTGCGCTTTGTTGTTTGTACATTATATATTTACTTTAAAAAAGTGATTAGATGCAAATTCTATAATAAAATTGCTCTGATCTTGCTCTGGAAACATGATGGCACACAGACAAGGTATTTTCAATTATAAAGAATTTATCAATTAATTGTATTCGAATGCCATGAATATTAACAACTATCTGAATGACTTCCATTTTTAAAGATACTTTCTTAGATGAAAGACCTCATTAGGACAGAAATTGTGATGGTCGTGCCCATGATGCATTCCAAGTTTACTTACCCCAAAGCCTGGTACATACCAGAGGTTAAACAGAATTAATCTATAAGATGCTCATTACAATGAACAAATAACATTGAGTGGGTAGTTTATGCTCTTAATAAAGATAAATGAGAACAAATGAATGGGTCCTTTAATTATTCTATGATACACATACATGTGCATACAAATCTCTTTCTCTACTGACATATAATTAACGTCACATGCTTGTGTGGCCATACCCTGCCATGGAAATAGAATCCTAAAAACATATATGGAGAGACAATGGAAAAATACTATAGTACTATCAATAAATAGCTGATGAGAAAAGCATTTGTAAACATGACACAGAGTTCTCAGTACCTTTTAAATAAATAAATAATGCTTTCTTCAGTTCATGGGAAAATAAAATACCTTTCAGGTTAACCCTGAAATTAGTGGAAATATTTCCTGCAAAATGAAATGCTCATGAAGTAAAATAAAAGGCTGAGGTTATAAATCTTGACGAGGCCACAGAAAATCTGTAAACCATCTGCTAAAATTGAATTCTATTTTCCTGCTCTTGAAGCATCAACACCACCACCCACCCATTCCTATTTTTTCTTCTCTCTAGGGCTTAATCCATTTGAGTGGGCTAGACCTATGCTAATCAACACAGGCGGGCAACGATGTCCAAATGTAGAGTTCAACCTCTTTTCAACCACCCTGAGCAAACCACCTGGGTCAGAACTTTCCAACCAGTACAGAACTGCTTAGGTATACTGATCAATTCAGCTTCCAAGTCTTTAATTAATTGATAGAGCTTAAGTGCAAATAGCAATTTACTAAAATTCTACAAAGTGCTGAAAGAATGAAACACTGAAAATAATTAGTGATAAACTCTTAAAGGTAGCTCCCTTTAATGGAATCTAATGCAAAGACTAAGGTCTACCATCCTCAGTTCTGACTGTCAAGGGAAGCCTAAAGATAACCACTGATTGTCCAAGGAGAAATAAGTTTGCCAGAAAAAGTAGCTGTCTTACTAATACTAAGTCACAGAATAATTGGTGGGAAAAATAAGTTTGCCTGGACACCCTGTGGAAAGAACAGGCAGGAGAATTTTCTAAAGATGAAAATAGGAGGAGGATCAAGATGGCAGAGGATTGAGTGAAAGTCACACTGACCTGCTCCCAGGACCAATCTGGAATTACAACTAAACTGTAGAGAAATCACCCAGAACAAATGAATGAACAGTAGCTAGAGAGAAGCCTTGTAACTTCGGACAGGCAGAAGAAATAGCTCAGCACAACTTAACTGGTAAGGAGTGAGGTAGGGACATGAGAGGGCTGGCTGGGCACCCTCGGGCAGCAGTGCCAGAGGAGGGATATTTCGGCACCCAGTTGGATCCCCCTGAGAACAGCAGGGTCAAAACCATAAGTGGGGATCCCCAGCCTACAGCACAAGAGCCCAAAAAGTACACAGATAAAAGCCAGCTGTGAAAAGTGGCAGGATTGCCCTCTGCCAGAGATGGGCGGCTGGAGACTGAAAGAGTCATTTAAAGGGCCAATGCATAAATTTTCATCTGCAGCCACTTACCCTGGGTTATGGCAAAGGCCAGGGCAGAGCGGGCTAGAGATGCGTGCGGAGAGACGGGGGACAGAGGCTTTGGGGAAAGACCTGAAAAAAGTAGCCACCAGAATCCCAGTGCTGAGTCATCCCCAGTAAGGTGGCAGCCATCCTGCTCAGGTAGACTACTCCCCTGAGCAGTAGCCTGAGAGAAAACAATGGCCCCGCCCCCAGGAGGCACTTTGCCCTGGCCCTGTGGTGTTTAAGCCTGACTGCTGAGTGCACAGTGGCAGCCACAGACAGTACATCTCTGCAAAGGAGGGGCAGAGTAGACAAGAGACACCAGAGGAGAAGCTGGAGATAGAGACTTTGGGGACAGAACTGAGAGAGTAGCCTGGGGGTTACTGGTGCTGAGTCATCCACCATAAAGCAGCAGCTGTCAAGCTCACAAGACCACTCCCCTGAGCAGCAGCAGCCTGAGGGGAAACATCAGCCCCAGCCCCAGGAGGGATTGTGCCCCGGCTTATGGTATTAAAGCCTGAGTGCTTATGCAGAGTGACTGGATTAACAACAGAAGGAGACAGCAATAGTCAATAGATCCTGGGAAGTCTTGAACAGGCTGTCGAAAGTCAGGCAGGGTCAACATCTGATTTCACTAGAGGTGGATCCAGAAAGGAAAAACAGCAGTAAATACTAGAGGCTAATGGGACTAATTCCACTGTGGTCTTCTCCATGATTTGCGATATTTTCTTTACTACATAGCTTTTTAACATTCATTTTTTGACCATCAAGTTGGTGCATATTAAGCCACTAGAGTTTATGCTGTAGTTTATTTCTCTCCTTTCTTACAATAACCTTAATCTCTTTACAGCCTTATTAAGCCTGGTTCATTTGCCATTGATAGTGACATTGCAAGGGGGTATTATTTTGGCAGTTGTGGGTTTGTTTCCTGGGCGTTGTGGTTTTGATTGGGCAGACAAATAATGGGAAGACAAAGAAACAACCCCCAACTGAAAGGAAAGGAGGAACTCTCAGAAAGACTACCAAAATGAAATAGAGGCAAGTAAACTATAAGATATTGATTCAAAACAATGGTCATAAGGAAGCTCAATGAACTCACTGAACTCAGTGAAAATTACAAAAAACTACAAGGAAACTATGAGGAACTTACTGCGAACTATATCAGCATGAAAAAGGACATAGAAACTATCAACAAGAGTCAAGAGGAAATGAAGAACACAATTTCTGAACTGAAGAACACAGTAGAAGGAATCAAAATCAGGCTATATGAAGCAGAGGATTGAATCAGCGAACTGGATGACATGGTAGAAAAAACTCCCAGAAAGAGTGAGAAAATTAAAAAAGACTCAAAGAGAATGAAGAGGTGTTATGGGAAACGCAGGACAACATGAAACGTAATAACATCCACATAATAGGAATACCAGAAGGAGAAGAGGGGAGCAAGGGATAGAAAACCTGCTGGTAAAAGTAATGATGGAAAACTTCCCTAATCTGAGGAGAGAAAAAGTCACACAAGCCCAGGAAGCGCAGAGGGTCCCATTGAAGAGGAGCCCAAAGAGCCCAAGACACATCATCATTAAAATGGCAGATTCAAGGACAAAGAGAGAATCTCAAAGGCAACAAGGGAGAAACAAGAAGTAACATACAAAGGAGCCCCAATCAGGCTAGCAGCTGACTTCTCCACAGAAACACTACAAGCCAGAATGGAATGGCAAGAAATACTCCAGTTAATGAAAAGCAAAGGCCTGCAGCCAAGACTATGCTACCCAGCAAGGCTCTCAGTTAAAAAGGAAGGTGAAATAAGGCATTTTGCAGACAAAAGAAGGCTAGAAGAATACACCTCTACCAAACCAGCATTGTAAGATATGTGAAAAGGACTGCTTTAAGAAGATGAAGAAAAAGAGTGAGAGAGAGGAACACAAGTACAAAGGGAATGAATGAATAAGTATCTATCAATGATAACTTTAAATGTAAATGGAAAATGCTCTAACTAAAAGACACAGAGTAGCTGAATGGATAAGGAAATGTGACCCCCACATATGCTGCCTACAAGAGACCGACCTCAGAACAAAAGATTTACACAGACAAAAGTAAAGGGTTGGAAAAAAAATATTCCAAGCAAATAGAAAAAAATGCCAGTGTAGCAATACTTAGACACAATAGACTTCAAAACAAAGGCCATAAGACAAGACACAGAAAGACACTTCATAACACTCAAGGGAAGAATCCATCAGAAAGACATAAACATTGTAAACCTATATGCACCCAAATTAGGAGCACCCAAATATATAAGGAATATCCTGGAGGGCTTTAAGAAAGATATAGACAGCAACACACTTATAGTAGGGGATTTTAATACCCATGTCAACAATGGATAGATATTCCAAAAAAAAAATCAACGAAGATATTATGAAACTGAATGACGCATTAGATCAAATGGACTTAACTGATATTAGAACCTTTCAACCCAAAGAAGCATTCTTTTCAAATGTACATTGAACATTTTCAAAGATAGACCACACGATAGGACACAAAACAAGCCTCAACAAATTTAAGAAACTGAAGTCATATCAAGCATTTTCTCAGACCACAAGGGCTTAAAACTAGAAACCAACCTCAGTAAAAAAACTCAAAAACATTTGAACTCATGGAGATTGAATAGCAAGCTATTAAACAATGGATGCTTCAATAATGAGATCAAAGAAGAAATCAAAAAGTTTCTGGAAACAAATGTAAATGAACATACAACAGTTCAAAACCTATGGAACACAGCAAAGGCAGTCCTGAGAGGGAAGTTCATAGCAATACAGGCCTACCTGAAAAAAGACAGAAACATTTCAAATAAACAACCTAACACAACATCTATAAGAACTAGAGAAACAACAACAAACAAAACCAGAGTGAGCAGAAGGAAGGAAATGATCAAGATCAGAGCAGAATTGAATGACATAGAGACTAAAAGAACAATTCAAAGGATCAATAAAGCCAGGAGCTGATTCTCTGAAAGATAAACAAAATCGACAAGCCTTTAAGCAGGCCTGTCAAGACAAAAAGGGAGAGGATGCAAATAAATAAAATCAGAAATGAGAGTGGAGAAATTGTAACCGATACCACAAAAATACAACGGATTGCAAGAAATTGCTATGAACAACTATATGCCAAGAAATTTGAAAACCTGGGTAAAATGGACAAATTAATAGGAAAATATAATCTTCCAAAACTGAATGAAGAAGAAGCAGAAAGCCTGAACAGACCAATAACAGTTGGTGAAATTGAAGCAGTAATCAAAAAATTCCAAGCCCACAAAAGCCCTGGACCAGATGGTTTCACAGGAGAATTTTACAAAACATTTCAGGAAGAGTTAACCCCTGTCCTTCTCAGACTATTCCAAAAATCCAAGAGGAGGGAACACTCCCAAACTCTTTTTATGAGGTCAGCCACACCCTAATCCCAAAAGCAGATAAAGACACAAGAATGAAAGAAAACTACAGGACAATATGGTTGATGAACATAGATGCTAAAATCCTCAACAAAATATTGGCACACTGCCTCCAGCAATACATTAAAAACATCATATACCATGATCAAGTGGGATTCATCCCAGGGATGCAAGGATGGTACAATATTCGCAAATCAATAAACATAATACATCACATACACAAAAGGAAAGACAAAAATCACATGATTATATCAATAGATGTGGAGAAAGCATTTGATAAGGTACAGCACCCATTTGTGATAAAAAAAAAATTCAGCAAAGTGGGAATAAAGGGGTTACACCTCAATATAATAGAGGCTATATATGAGTAACCTAAATCCAATATTATACTGAATGGGCAAAAACTAAAAGCTTTCCCACTAAGATTGGGAACAAGACAAGGATGTCCCCTTTCACTACTTCTATTCAAGATAGCGTTAGAAGTCCTACCCACAGCCATAAGGCAAGAAAAAGGAATAAAAGGCATCCAAATTGGAAGGGAAGAAGTAAAACTGTCATCGTTTGCAGATGACATCATAGTGTACATAGAAAACCCTATAGACTCTACCAAAAACCTACTCAACCTAATTGAATTTGGCAAAACAGAAGGATACAAAATTAATATTCAGAAAATGAAGGCATTTTTGTACAACAACAATGAAATATCAGATGAGAAACCAGGGAAAAAATCCCATTTACTATAGAAACAAGAAAAATAAAGCACCTAGGAATAAACTTAACCAAGGAGGTAAAAGACCTATACTCAGAAAACTACACAACTCTGAAGAAAGAAATTAAGAAAGACATAAATAAATGGAAGCATATTCCATGTTCATGGACTGGAATAATTAACATCATCAAAATGTCCATACTACCCAAAGTAATTTATAGATTTAACTCAATTGCTATTAAATTACCAAGGACATATTTCATAAATATAGAACAAACATTTCAAAAATTGATATGGAACCATAAATGACCCTGAATAGCTGCAGCAAGTTTGAGAAAGAAGAGCAAAGTAGGAGGAATCACAATGCCTGATATCAAACTATATTACAAGGCCACTGTAATCAAAACAGTCTGGTACTGGCATAAGAACAGACACACAGATCACTGGAGCAGAATAGAGAGCCCAGAAATAAACCCACATCTCTATGGTTAATTAATATTTGACAAAGGGGGAAGAAGCACAAAATGGATTAAAAATGGCCTTCTCAACAAATGGTGCTGGGAGATCTAGACATGCTACATGCAAAAAAATGAAATTCGACCACCAATTTATACCACACACAAAAAGATGAACAAAAGACTTAAATATAAGTCATGACACCATAAAAGTCCTAGAGGAGAACATTAGCAGGAAAATCTTAGATATTCCATGCATCAATATTTTCACCAAGAAGTCCCCTAGAGCAAGGGACATAAAGGAAAGAACAGACAAATGGGACTCATCAAAATAAGAAGCTTCTGCACAGCTAAAGAAAACATCAGCAAAATGAAAAGGGAACCAAGTGTATGGGAACATGTCTTTGCCAATGATACCTTGGACAAGGATTTGATTTTCAAAATATATAAAGAACTCACAGGACTCCACTCTAGGAAGACAAACAATCCAATTAAAAAATAGGCAAAGGACCTGAATGGACACTTCTCCAAGGAGGACATACACAGGGCCCAGGGACACTTGAAAGGATGCTCAGTATCATTAGCCATCAGAGAGATGCAAGTTAAAACCACAATGAGATACCACTTCTCACCAGCCAGAATGGTCATCATAAACAAAACAACAAACAACAAGTGCTGGCGAGGATGTGGAGAAAAAGGAACCCTAGTATACTGTTGGTGGGAATGCAGACTGGTGCAGCCACTGTGGAAAACAGTTTGGAATTTCCTCAGAAAACCAAAAATGTATCTGTCTTTCGACCCAGTAATTCCGCGGCTGGGATTATACCCTAAGAATCCTGAAATACCAATTCAAAAGAACCTTTGTACCCCAATGTTCATAGCAGCACAATTTACAATAGCCAAGAATTGGAAGCAACTTAAGTGCCCAACAGTAAATGAGTGGATCAAAAAACTATGGTACATCTACACAATGGAATATGGAGCAGAAAGGAAGAAGGAGCCACTACCTTTCACGACAGCATGGATAGAACTGGAGAGCATTATGCTAAGTGAAGTAAGCCAGACAGTGAAAGGCAAATACTATATGATCTCACCTGTGAGTGGAACCTAATCGACAAAATAAACAAGCAAGCAAAATATAACCAGCAACACTGAAATAAAAAATAAACTGACAGTAACAAGAGGGGAGGAGGAAGGGGAATGACAGGGGAAAAGAAGGGGAAGGGTCATCAAGGAACATGCATAAAGGACCCATGGACAAAGCCAAATGGGGGAAGGATTGAGGGTCGGGGGTGGGGATGGGTGGGGTGGGGAAAGCAGTGGCAGGAAAATGCTGACAAGAAAAAAAATAGACAGGGGGAGGGTAAGAATAGTATAGGAAATTAAGAAGCCAAAGAACTGATATGTACAGCCCATGAACATGAACTAAGTGGTGTGAGGATGATGTGATGGGGTGCAGGGTGGAGGGGATAAAGGGGTGGGGGGAATGGAACAAGTATAATAGCATACACAATAAAATATACAAAAAAAAAAAAGAAAGAAAAGAAACAAATTGAATCATCCTGGATTATATAAAGAAGCCATTTCCTTTATTTTATTTGGGCTTTAAATTCATCCTGGTACTAAATGATGCTCTTTTAAGAGGATAAACAAGTGAATTAAGGAGGCTTAACTGATGGCATTATCAAGTAAGACAGAAAGCTGATTTCCGTCTGCTGCCTCAAATCATACAAGGGCTTAAGAAATCATGCAGAAACCCCATCTAGAGAATGATAAATACAAAGCATTGAAACTGCTTCTCCCAACTCCGATGTCCACAGAAAACATAAAGTTGGTCATGGCATCATTTGACTCTCTGAGCCCAGGCAGGGCCTGAGCCCAGCTTTCAGAATTCTATAGGCTGCCACTCAAACTGAACAAGCACGGCTGTGTGGGATTAATAGGACATCAGGTCATCCCCATGAGGATGCAAGGCTTCTTCGAATAACACAACATATGTTCTTTCTATTCTCCTTAAAAATGGTTATACAGGTGAAATGCAGGTCCAAACATCATTTGGTATGCTCATGCGTATACAAGCTTAAGAGCCTTTTTTCTTCTCTCTTCTTCCTTTTCTTTTTATTAATCAAATAATTTATTGTTATTATTGTTATGCATCCCTACCATTTCAGGAAATTTAGGATGGTGGGAAGAAGATGTTTGCAATGCAAGAGTGTGCTGTATTAACAAAATGGCAACAGGGTGCCCCTTATGTGCTGTGAATTACATTTAGTGACTACTGCATTATTTCTAAGATATAATGACCCAATGAAAAATATATATACATATTATTTCCATTTAATAGATGGAAAAACTGAGGACCTAAGAGGTTAAATCACTTGTCTACAGCCACATAAATAGTAAATAGTAGACCTGGTTATTAAGCCAGCTCTGTCTCATCCTATAGCTCACAGATCAGTGATCACATTCACGAGGAGAATAAACTTCAGGGACTGGCCGGCCTTTCTTATGGTCCACTTGCTATTTCCTAAAAATCTAGAAGGTGCCTGGCCCTAATGAAAACATTTGATTTACTCTGTTGCACTATTCTGAGAAAATTTCAAAGCAAGCTATATGACATTATTATTTCACTTGTAACACGGAGGGGTTTGTAGGAGGAGAGATTGCAAAAGAAATGGATGAGGATCTAGGTTTTGCTCCTCTGCCTGTGCAAAGGCAAGCGTCTCACATATCTTAAGATAAAATAGAATGATAACTCTCTTTGCCTCCAGGGACTCCAGGGAAGGATCAATATGATGGTATAAATACAACTCGGAATCGCTTAATAGAAAACTGCTACATATATACAAAATTATACTATTCCAGTGAAGAAGTAATCAACAAGTATGTGCACATACATGCAGTGCACAATTCATTGGGGTGGGGTGGTGTTGGAAGGTACTGAGAGCTTTTCTGGAACTCACTCTATAATAACACAGAGATCAAAGTCAACTGGCCACCTTTCAATGAATATTAGACCAGTTCTACTTAACATCAGAGAGATTGACTGTTCTGAATGTTTGTCACAAGCACTGAAGTATTTCTGAAATGTGGCCAACATTTTTTAATACAGACTTTATAAGTAAGTTGGCATTCTGGCATGTAATTATAGAGCAGATCTTTGTAATTTCCTTTCTGTACCTTAAGGAGAATTGGATTTGCCAAGAGAATCAAAATCAATCAATCCTACTTAAATGTAATTTAGAGAAAGTTTAATACAAAATACAATTCAAACAATGAGATTGCAAAATGCAGCACTAATGAAAGATTAGGAAAAATAGGCTGAAAGTGTGGAAGAATATATTTAATGACTATACTACTCAGCTTTCCTGGAATATTCCAAATTCCAAATACCCTGTCCTACTCTTGCCATAAACTATTGAAATGACCCAGGGATTTCAATATTCACCATGCAAGTTAGAATTTCCACATACCTTTTTATATCCAAAAGTAGTAGAGAAATCCTTTGGAGAGCATGCATTTTGATGATTTGATACAGAATATGAAGTAAATGTGGAAAACAAGTGCAGTGAATGCCAATGTAAAATGGGTTTTACAAATGGTATTGATAAATCATGTTTAATGGGTGATAAAGAGAAAAGCAGACCCTGGCATCCAGTGCTGGTTTGGCCCCCACCGCCTGGCTCGGTGTTTTCCTGCTGAACATTAACAATTTGAAAGACCACCAATTTCAGCAAGACCACTAGGTGACTAAGAAGGATCGAGACAAAAACAAGAGCCCTCTGTCATCGTGTAGAACACAGACGAATGAATGAACAAAAAAAAATTACTGCCCCCATAGCATGGCTGATATGACTTAACTGCTGCTTCTTTACCAATCACAACTTGAGCTTCACTCTGTTCTTCTTGTCTCCTTGTTAAGAATTATTAAGCTGTTCAATCACAAAATTATTCCACTTTCAGACAGCATCCTATCGAGAACAAAGCTTCACTTCCTTGCATCCCTGCCCCCAGAATCACCTAACACAAGACCAACTACTGCAGGAAGTCCTTTCCAACACTGTCTTACTAAAAGTTCCCAGTTTCACATGATATGTATTTTCTATTGTTGCAATGAGTAAATAAACCTAACTTTGTTTAAATACAGGTATGTTCCTGCTGGTCTTTGGTTGAAGGGAATTGACATAGTAAATATAGATGCATTGTATCCTAACAGGGAAAACAGAATGTGTTAATTTTGCTATAATAATTATAGCAAATTATATCAGCTAAATTTTATCATTTCTTCAGTGGATTTAACAACTAAAAATGGGATCAATGGTTTTATGGGCCAGCATTCAAATACAATGTCTACCTCTTTCTCTCCTTCATTCTCAAAATGATTACATTTGAAAACCTTGTGAATAATTGGAGAATAAAATAAATAATCATATACATTGAAATTAAATAGGAAATAGATACTTAGCACATGTATAAATTCACACAAAATCAATCACAAGAAATAAGAAAGGCTGAAATCAACGGGAGAATGGCATGATTATATCAACTCTTTAAATCACAAATAACATATATGATAAATTTTAATTTGAAATTTAGCATGTTCGGAAGATGCCACAGAATTCTTATACGAGAGTTAAATGTAAGCATTGTGGGTATTAGCAAAAATAAGAGATAACAGTCACCCACTTTGAGAAATCGATCTTATATTATTTGAGTCCTCTTGTCCTACAGTTAACCATATTTGATGATTCTTATCTGCACCGTGTAAAATATTACAGACTACAATGATAAGGTAGTGTTTTTCAAATTTTGATGTTCATACAAATCACCTGGAGATCCTGACTCAACAGTTCTGGAGAGTGCAGCGCCAGATTCTGTGTTTTTAACTAACTCCCCAGTGACGCCAGTGCTGCAGGTCCAAGGATCAAACTAAGTAGCAGAGACATACAAGTGAAATGCAGTAAGGGCAGGTGAGGAAGTTCCGGGGCTGCCGCTCACACCTGCAGTCGTTACCTACTGAGCTCTTACAGCCCATGACAACCCCAACACTCTTCCAGAAGGCTGGCAGTCGACAGCTGGAAGCTCTCTGGCAGGCGAATAATAAAACTGCTTCCTCCTACATTAGCCACTACTTATATTCTGAAAGAGCAGAACCAAAATTTTCCTTTTCTGAAATTAAAGGCAAAAAGAACTCTGCCTTTAACGGAATTTCTAATCTCATCTATCTTTGTCTCTTTGTAATTCTACAACCTTCACTTCCCAACGTAATCCCTCCACTCCCAATGTTTGCTTCAATACAGGCTTTATGCGTCATTCACGCCCTAGACATTAAAACTCTATATGGTTTCCTTGAGGTTTGGGTCAGTTCATTCTTCAATAACCACAGACACCAAAAAGCTAGAGGTTGCTCAAGGGAAACCTTGGGGGGCCTTGGGTCCCCTATGTTACAACCCAAAAGCGAAGAGATAAAAGGCATCTAAGAGGTTATCTGGTCCAGTGAGCCTCCAAAGTGTTCGTTTTGGGAGAAGCGATGCTCATGAGGGACGTGGGAGGCAGACCGGGCCTGTCGTAGTGTAGCCCATAAACCATCACACGTGCCCTTGGACCAGTTGTTGTTTGATAGTCACACTGCAGCTGTGCCTGTGTGATGTTAATAGAACAAGAGGCTCAGAATGAAACCCTACTCAGGACCCGGATTTTGGACTCAGGTGACCTGGATTGCTAAACCTATTTTCATGCTCACATTAAATAATGGCACTAAAGTTTCTGGGTCAGTAACTAGGGGAACTGTAGTTTAGAAAGACCCAATTAGTGGCTTCTCTGGATTGGCCAACAACTATAGCTAACTTTCAAGTGTTTTCCCACTTGGGGAAAACTAGGAGAGATTACAATAATAGACATGCATACTTTAGTTGATATATCCTTGTATCTTTTGCTGATATCTGATAGCATTACGCATATCAGAGAAAAGGTAATTTGACGAAGATCTATGTAACTGAAGTCTCATTCTCCTTCTTTCTCAAACCGGTCCTCTGTTGGACTTCTTACTGAAGAATTCCACAAAATATTGGTTATATAACTTTATTACCTGAACTTCTAACTAAATTATATACTGTATATGTATGTTCAAAAAAAATCACAACTAGAAGGTACACAAAACATTTAAATACAAACAAGTGAAACAAAAATCATGGAAGTAATCACACTAAATGGTTTCTGAGGTTTTCTTATAATTTTCATATGCTGAATATCAATCCTCTTTAATTGACTGTTAGATATCAAAGAAAAGATATGTAGGAAACTTTTTAATTGAGAAAAAACTATTTTAAAAAACGAACGCTATCTCTCTTAATCAGCTTTAGTGGTGGAACACAAGAAATCTCAGGAGAAAAAAAGCCAATTGCCACAATTTATAAAAAGAGCAAACTAAGGCCCAGAAAGTAGCTAAAGTATATGATTAAGGGAAAGCCAGAATTGGAAACAAAGTCCAGTATTAATGCCAAGACTTGTGACTTCCCTCTATATCACAATAGGCTGACAGGTTTTAGGATTTAGCAATAACACCTTGCACATAGTAGGTTCTCCAATGTTCATTTTTGACAAATATAAGGTATGGGATGAGGAACAATGGGAGTCACCTACCCTGCCCCACTCAGCTACACTTGCTGAGCTCCACCTGTAGGCTCAGTTGACTTGAGGATACATAGGGGTGGGAAGCCTTTTGAAAAGTTGGACCCTGGATGCAATGTCCTATCACTGTTCCCTGGGCCCCAAGTCATGCAGCTCACTCCCAGGTTTCTGGTACCACATTTGGCACATAAAAGGTACTCAAAAAATAGTGATAATTGCCACTAAAAAAAAAAAAGTTCATTGCTGAAAAAGAAGTAAAATATCTACCTGCATGGACAACAAATTCACTTGTTAAATCAGACCCATGATGAGGTTTCCTATTTTCATTACTGTTCTCATGTCACTAAAGAGATCTCTAGAAAATCAATGTGCCAATGTATAGTTCATTTCCTAGCCAAAGTTCTAATTAGATATCCAGATGTTAAAATACAGATCTTTAAGACAAATGCAAAAACATTTTGCTTTTGTACTGAGGAAAGAAAACATGAGATTTATTTAAATATCAGGAATGATTTATAGCTTTACCATTTACTACAAAGTAAAGTGATATTAATAATCAACTAAGGAACCTATAAAAATAAAAACAAGAAGTTATTTAATACTATTGTACCAATCTATTTTTTAAAAAGAATGCAATTACCAGTTTGAGGAGGTAGAACTTTGGAGTCTTCAGATGTTTTAGTTATAGGTACGGTCCATGGCTTTTCACTTGAAGCTACAGCAAAAAGAAAGGGAATTTGCTGAAGATTTTTGGGGAGCACAAAGAAACAGAAAAAGGTTGTTGGTGTGGTTGACTACCAGAATCCTGCAATGAAAAGCACATACTGATCCAATCAAAAGCCATCGTCTCTTAGGAAGAAATCAGTATGAACCCATCCCGAGAGCAACTGATTAGTGACTAGAGAGAGACCAAAGTTTGGCATCATAGTCTCAACATTTTTGAGGGCAGAAAACTAACTCAATGAGTTATGTAGAATTAACAGGCTGATGATTGTTTCTACATTTATAAAAAATCCAAACAGGCAAACAGGGTTTTTTTTTTTGTTTTTTAAACTACATCAACCACTTGTTTGGCCAAGTTAATGGAATTCATCGGTTCACTGAGGTTTGTAGAGACAGGACCCAGTAAATGTGTCCTCCATAACTGAGCAGTCACCACCCACATCATAACACTAGATTTCAGGTGCTGTTATTACCCCAGGTGCCCCCAGGTTTCTCAAAAAGGAAGGGTGTTTTTGCCTGAGGAAATTCTGGAAGTCTTTTCGGAGCTGTAAAGAAACACATAAGAAATGTTATGACTTGAGGTGCAAGTAACAGAGAAAAGATTTTGCTAAAACAATCACAAAAAGGCCAATTACATTAAGTAAGGGACTGTTAATAGTATTTCTTAACCCTGTGTTTCAACAGTGAATAATATAATAAAGCTTTTTAAAAAAAATAATCAAGCCGCTATATTTGAAGACTTTGAGTTCTTCTTTTCATTTTTATTAAATTAGTTTTCTAATTTTTTCAGCTATGTGTATGTGTGCTCTTAGACATATTTCACTTAGGCTCAAATTAAGCACCAAACACATTTGAACTAAAAAATGTACATCTCCCACCTATTAAAAATAGAATTTTGGTGACAGCATGGCTTTATATTTAAGCTCATCCCCACCAACAACTTTTTAATATTGTGCTCAGAAAGAAATTTGAAGAATTCTAAGAAAGAGTCTGCATAAATTGTAAATATATTTTCTCTGTGAAGAGAAACAATTGAATAAAAGACATTTAGAGAAAATATAGAAAACAATTTATACAGTGACATGATAATTTTAAATGAAAAGAGTCAAATATAACATCAAAATATGACCACCGAAAAGAAAAACAACCAAACGATTTGTTATAGAGAGAGACTCTTTAGGACCTAAATTATGGAAGAAAGATTTTTATAACATTTAAAAAGTTGGTGTTAGGGAGTTTATTGTTTTAAAAGCCAAGTGCCCCTTCTTTCCTGTGAGGAGACAAATTTGAAGAGATCAGCCTAAGCACTTCTTTTGAGCATGCATAAAATTTCCGAGGTAATAATAAGTAGCAGTGTTTAATAATTTTTACCTAGAGTGCTCAGTGGTAATTCAAACCTAGGTATTAGAATAGTTTGGAATCTTTCCGGAGTCTTTTTGCTGAGAGCTACAATAAAGAAGAATTCAGTTAGCAACTGTACAAATCGGCATTTGACATTGTGGTTTAACCACGATCACGTGATGCATGTTCAAAACAGAGTGCGCACTGGGCAGCCCATGCCATTCATAGAAATAGCCGGCTTTCCCTGGAAAAGTTTTACATAGCTGTTCAAATCTGAAGATATACTTTCAAAGGGCCATGGTGTGGCACAGGTGGTCAGTATCAAGTACAGAACAAAACACATGCGCCGTTTCTTCAGAAGAGAATGAAGCGAGTAAGAATCTCTTGGAGCGAGAAGCAGCTAACATGCGTGACATGAAATTCTTATTAGAAAGCGTGACACTTTTGGGGATTCTCTTCATGTTTAGTACATATAAGACTTGGAAAAGCCAACCAAAACAGAAGACACAGACATAGTCAAGACTTCCAGGTTTCCCCCCTCCTCTCCAAGCTTTCTAGGTTAAAAGGCCGGCATTCTGTTTTTCTACATCCCAGAAGGCTGGTGAAAAGGGTGCGCACTTAGCATCTAGCATCCAGAGCTGCCTAAGTATCATTCACCAGGATCAAGGCATGTTGTTAACTCTTTAATAAAATTGGTCCAAGAAATAAGAAGATTAACTGCTGCTGGTAAGGTGGGGAGAGAGGAGGAGAAAAATAAGATATTGGATTGCATTTCTGTGAGTGCTGGGAGGGTTTTGTTTTAGAAAAAAACTTCATAGAATTACCCAGTGTTGTTTCTGAAATGTCTAACGCGCTAGATACAGTGGGCTTAGTGATTCTTGGAACTGATTCAGGAGACACTGGAAGGTAAAACAAAGACAGCTTTACAAATTAAGATAAAATTATGAAACAACCAAAAGACCATAAGACACCTGTTGCCCTTGAGAGTTAACAGCTGACACATAGTTCATTACTTTTCGAGTTCCTTCTGTTCAGGACTCCCTGGCTCGCTTGCTCCAGGCTCCTGGTCTCACGCTGCTCCTAAGCTCTTCTTTCTGGGTCTGGTCCACCTCCCATGCGCTACAAAAAGCACTCTGAACTGACCGCCATGAAAGCACTTATCAGATTAATCATAATTTTTTATTTGTCTGCCTTTTCTTTCTGTTAATCTTCAGGGCTTAGCACCATGTCTGAAGTATAGTAAGCCAGCACATGATAAATGTTTATTAAATAAATGAATTGATGGGCAAATAAAATAATGACCCTGAGCAAAAAGGTTTACTTAGCACTGCTGTATTATCTGATTTCTCTCTTTCGATCTGCAGTCAACACGCAAAGGTTGGAACTGCATTAAAATAAGGATTCAAAAGCTTAGTCGCAAGGTCGTTCCAAGTGCTATGTCAAAGGCAAAGACAACCTCCGCTACATAGCTTTTAAGATAAAATCCAGGATCACCGAGAACTGCAATGAATTGTGTGCTAGACAATTCCAGAATTTTTTTCAGGGTAAAGCCTTATGATAACAAAATAACACTGAATAATAAGTTATGGTGTTTGACTAAGTGTTTCTGAAGTGAAAAATTCTAAGGACAATTTGGCAGAGAACTAAGAAATCTGTAGACTCTCCCGTGAGACAGTGTGCCAAGAGAAGATACTTGGGAAGAATCTTTGGGGCAGAAGAGAAGTTGGAGTCATCCCCTGGGTCATGCCTATGCTTTTATTGGTGTTTAACAATTATATTAAAATCAGAAAACTACCTAGGAATTTCATTCAAATAGATTATTTCAGCATCTTGAATAGCTTTTACCTCTCCCCCAGACCCCATGAAGGCGAGGGATGGAAGGCTCATCTCTCTCCTTGAGGCAGAACCACATACTTTTTGCTTTGTCAGAAATATCCCTACCTACATTGGCTTCTTAAAATCAAGTTATTTTATTTCCCCACTGATCTTTATCTTCTCCAGAACAGTTATGAGTTCCAGAGTTTAGTACAAGGTAAATATCATGAATACTTCAATTTATAGCAAGTTCATGGATTAAAAAAATTACTTTAGATCGGAGTTACTTTGCTAAATGTGGATTTGGGGACATTCTTGCCAGATCCTTGTTTTATAGAGAGAGACTCTTTAGGACCTAAATTATAGAATAAAGATTTTATAACATTTAAAAAGTTGGTGTTAAGGAGCTCATTGTTTTAAAAGCCAAGTGTCTCTTCTTTCCTGTGAGGAGGAAAATTTGAATAAATTAGCCTAATCACTTCTTTCAAGCATGCATAAAATTTCCATGGTATTAATAAGTAGCAGTGTTTAATAATTTTAACTGAGTCCTAAATAAGGTGGTATTGCTCTGGCAAAAACTCCATAGTTCAGAGAATAATGTGTCCCCAGTGGGCTGGAATTTGGGCAGTTCATTCATACAACAAATGCTGAATGTTTGTTAATAACGGCTGATAAGCTGGGGAAAATGCATCCATCTTTATTCTTTAAAGCATTTTAAATTAACTATTATAAATTGTCTGTTTTAGGATTGTTAATCTTACAAAGATATTGTTGCTTAACAATATATCTCTCAAGCAATGAATTTGTGAAGGATATTGGCATTCTACTCAACTGACCACTTAAGAAAGTGAAGAAATAAAAATGGTCTCATGTCTTTACATAAAAGGAAAGCGCCAAAACCAGGTATTACTTTTTAGTATAAAAATATTTCAGCCCTGGCTGGAGTGGCTCAGTGGATTGGGCCCCCGCATGCAAACCGAAAGGTCACCGGTTTCATTCCCAGGCAGGGCACATGCCTGGGCTGCGGGCCAGGTCTTCAGTTGGGCACATGTGAGAAACCAACCTATCGATGTATCTCTCACACATTGATGTTTCTCTCCCTCCCTTCCTCTCTCACTAAAGATAAATTTTTAAAAATATTTCAGAATGTTGAGGTAACAACTTTCACTTAGAATGAAAAATACAGTTTCCATATTACTTATCAGTTACGTGATTCAACAGTTTATTTTGCCTCTGTTGTTCTTCCAAACATTAGATTAAGAACTTAGAATCACCTATCATTTTGTCCTTATGATCAAAATGAATTTCCTGCTGGCTCTGCACTGAAAAAAAGTACAGGCTTGTCAATCATTTACCATTTGAAAAAAATATTACTTATTCTTGCAAAATTAATGATGCAAAGATCTCATTACCTGTTATGGGCTGTGCTGGGATTTTTTCTACCTTTGGTGTTTTAGATTCAGCTGGTAATGCCAAGGTTTCATTCTTAGCTGAAAAAGTCAGAGAACAAGCAATTTGCCTCACTTCCTTATAATATAGTGCCCAAATACAATTCATTCAAAACATAATCAAGTAGCAGACTATTTCCAGAAATCTACTCTGCTTGTTTCCCTTCCCACAAGGTGGTCAACAAATTTATTATGCACTTCTACAAGGGATTAGCATGAATAGATGATCATCTTCAGAATTCGTTTCTATTAACCCTCAGTAATTCTTTAAGATCTAAGCTGGCATCAGAATGAAGAAAAAAAATCACAACACAATACTTGGATAACTTTCAAGTTGTTCTGATTCATAGAGTTTCTGAAAGGTCTATGTTGTATTGCAAACACTCACTGGAATTTTATATTCAAGTACTCCTAGTTAAAAAAAAAATCAATGAACAGAAAATTTCCATTATTATGTGTGGTAAAACATGTAATAGGTTACAACACTGAAATTTTAGAAAAGCATCAATAACACACATGGGAAACTCAATTATTTGAAAACAGTTGTGGTAAATAAACAGTAACTTATTTGAGCCACATGTTCACAAAAACCTTTTGTGTTGGTCACTGAGGATTCAGTGTAAAGAATGAAATCAAATTCTCCCCAGTTTTTCCCTTTTTCGGACAACTATTTAGGAAAATTCCTTCTAAAATTTAGGTATTCTTCTTCAAAGAAAGTACATTTCTATACTAGAGATTCCTGATGATTAAGATATTCCCCATTTTTAAATGTACCAAGGATTAACTTGATTTATCTATTTCGCACACAAAATTAATGACCTGCTTGTAATATTTTGAAACAGTCTAGTGGCATGAAAGGATTAATTCGTCTTTGAGATACCCTGATCATGTCACCTTGAACTGATTATAATCAGAGGGATTTTTTTAGAGTCCCAAGACTGCACAGAACCTTCTTGGCTTTCTCGACTTTGGCACTGTTGAGATTTTGGGCTGGATAGTTTTTTGATGTGGGGACTTTCCTTGATTGCAGAATGTTTAGCAGCATCTCTGGCCTTTACTCACTGGATTCCAGGAGCACATCCATAGTTGTGGCAACCAAAAATGTCTCCATTTGGACATTGCCAAATATCCCCCAAGAGACAAAATTGCTCTCTTTTGAGAACTATTGATCTAACCTGTTCTCTCAAAGCTCTTTGAGGATGCAAATTATGTAACCTCCTTTTGTAGTTCATATCACTTCATAAAGACCATGTTCTTGTTTTCAGTTGACAAGGGCATAAAATATTTACTTACTTGTGATGGACAAAGTCATCCCTTGCACAATGTTAATAAGAAGGCAACCAATGTTTAATGTGTATTATAGAAGTGTTCAATAGATTTCTACATAGAGCTAATTATTTTCAGGAGTGATTTAAAATACTGAAAATGGGTGTCACACATGCCACATACTTGCCATATCTAAAAGCCAAGTGTGTGTTTTAGATTCACGTGCGTATGAAGTTGCAGAGCATGTTTGCACAACAGAAATGTTTAATATCATTTTTCAAATTAATTTATCAGAGCATAAAGAGAAGGGACTCTGTTTCTGGAATAACTAACTAAAAACACAGATCCAGTATAATTTTATAAAAACCTCTATTTTTAAAATTTCTAAATTTGATCAACCTTTTTTCCTACCTTTTTTGTAGTTACAGCTTTTGATTAGAACCATTGTGATTGTTAAAAAAAAAGATCAGATTACAAACTTTTATGAGCAAGCTCTGGTTCTGTTATTTTCAGCATGTACCATAGGAAAGTGACTGGGTTTTTTTGTCTGTTTGTTTCCAGATGTAAGGTTATAAGGTTTTTCTTTAATGGTCTCTTCTTTTCAGTGTCTTGTAATCCTTTAGGATACATTTGCTAAACCTGTTCTTCCTGGGTAATATCCTCTGTTCTTGGTGGTTGCCTGGCTGACCGGGACAATTTATTTACTTATTTACTTAATAATTTATTTTTAACTTCCAGATCCTAGACTTCCATGCAAGGCTCTAAATTGCTTTGCTTTAGCTTCTTGTAGTCTAAACACTCTTTTAGCTGGAAATCACCTTAATCTAAAATGAGGCTGAAAAAGAAGGAGAAAAGATAACTGCCTTCCCAAAAGAGTATTGTATTCTTTACATATCACTAATTCCTTAGAAAGTCATATCGTATTTTTAAATATTGTACTTCATGATCAGAGAAATCGGTCAATGGATAAACGTTTAAATGGGGGGCTCTTTATGTTTCCTGTCAGCCCCGGGCCTTCACCTACGCTCTCTCTGTACAAGTGCAGCCCTTTGGCAATAGTGGAGCAAAATGCCATTGGAATGACCTAAAACCCAGGAAATTCCTTTTCCTGTCTGATTCTTCTGTACCTTTTTGCAACATTGTTGTTTCCTTCATTTTTTGGCAAGCTAAGCCTTGGCTTTGGCAAACCCTTTGTATATCCCTGGGAGGGGATATGTGGGTGTAATACTAGCCTTCTTGTTTATTTCTCTCATTATTCACACCATGTGTTCTTAGAACAAAAGCTAATAATTTCTTGATGTCCCATGATGGGCCCTGCTGGAATGAGGATATTATTTTTAGGATTGACCCCGTTAAAAAAATAGGACTTTTCTGAATCGTGGTGATAAATAAACCCAGGAAAGTTTATTTCTCCCTTACTGGTATAAAGGATTATATTCACATTAAAAAAACACAGTGAATTTAAAATGTAATTTTTAAACACAGTCTGTTAAGATGGTACATTTGATGGCTTTACTGGACATTTTCAAACATACTGGCTATCAATCTCTTCAACGTGTAAGAAACTCATTAGTGTTAAATTTGACAGGTGTTTTCCCAGAAATACAAGTTAAAAAAGATACTTAAGTATTTGCATAACATTTTCTCTATTGAAATTACAATCCAGAAGGTTTAATGAATTATATCAGAAAAACAAAATTAAACAAAATACAAAAATCCACTGTTTAATTTCTAAATAAAAGAAAACAAAACACCTCAGTTGGTATTAAGGTAGCATGTGGAACTTCGCAAAAACCAAAAAAAAAGAAGAGTGGGCGAGACATTGGGAATATCACTCAAAACTAAGGACTAAGGAATAAAGTATCCTCTAATTCAAAACTGACAGCAGTGGTCTGGGAAAAAAAACTCTTCTTATTTTGAGCCTCCTTCACTTACCCTGGGCTTTATGGTTTTGACAGACAGAATAGAAACCAAATCAATCAGATTGGCGGGGGGTTTTTTCCCCCTCTTTCCAAGCAAGTGTTTCCTAGGTGTCAGGCAAGGCAATATGTACGCTCCAGAGAGAGAACCAGTTAGTGCAAAAGTCCTGAGCTCTGGTTCCAAACACGGATTCACTGAAGGCACTTCATTTGGAAGCTCCCTGGCTTTTAGCACAGCATATATAGATGGTGTGGAGTTGAGTCACAGGGTTTTATAATTCAAAGGGAAGTGATCAAGTCTGATGGACAAATTAAGGATATGAAACCTTTAGTCACTTGTCTACATTCTTGAAGGTAACTCACTCTAGGACTAATAGCTATGAATATTTTATGGTAAAAATGTAAGGATTGTACAAAATCACAAAGATTTATTGGCGAATATTTTCATATCTTAAGGAAATGATGATACGCAAGCTTTAAAGATTTTTCTAAAATTGTAAGTCTAATAGTCCACCTGTTTAGTGTCCTTCTGCCCACTTAAGGCTTTGTTCCTGTTCTAGGAAGTTCTCAAAATTAACAGCTAAGGAAATTTAGGAGTTCCCATCTTTTAAAACTGCTACAGTCTGATTGCCTACCATCAAAGAAGCAAACAGGTCAGGTCTCCAACAGGAGAAAAGTAAATCGGAGATCCCAGCTGTGGGCAGGTCCTGCATCCGTATAACTCACCACGACAGTCCCCAGCAACTTGCTGTCTGGCATAGAGTAATGCTTAGCAAGTATCTGTTGGCCGAATGCTACCAGTTCAATTATGTAAGTGCTGCAGTTCTTAGCTAGTGCCAACTTCAAGGAAAATAGTCTGAATTTTTAAGTCTTGTTCAATTTCTGTCATATCATGCCATCTCGTTCCATATTTATCAATAGCCCAAGACAGTCTCCAGAAACTTTAGAGGGGCAGTTCTCAAAGTATGGTCCCCACACCAGCAGCATCAGTATCACCTACTAGTTAGAAATTCTCAGTCCCTACCCAGGACCTACTGAATCAGGAACTCTGGGGGTGGTCCCAGCAGTCTGTGTGTTCACAAGCCCTCCAGGGTGTCTAATGCTTGATGAAGTTTGAGATCCTCTGCTAGAGAGAATTCAACCTAATTTGACACTCAAATGCAGTAACTAACTTAGCCCAGTGACCACCACAATTATTCCCTGGGGTCCTTTCAAAAGGTTTTGCTGTTTTGTTTTATTTTTTTCAGATTGTTATGTTTTATGTTTTTTAAACACTGAAATCTTATCAGGTTCTTTCTAGAAGTAGGAAGCAGTAGCCATCTTAAGTAAATGATAATGCTAACAGTTTTGACCTTTACATCAGTTCTTACTGAAAGTATCTTGTGGTGCCTTAATAGTATACTAAGTATAATTTACAACAATTACTCTATTTGAAAAATGTACCTATATAATTGTGTGTATTTTCAGTAATTTGCTAAGTGTTCACTCTTGTAAATGTAAATCATTTATTAATTTTTATAAATATAAAATAACTATTTCCCTGTAGAATGTGATTTAGTAACTTCAATACTTCAACTTCTCTGAGCCTAATTTTTTCCCAATTTTTAAATTGTGGAAAAATGTACTTAACATAAAGTTTATGGTCCTAACTCAGTCATATTAAATATATTCCTAATGTTGTATAAACATCACTACCATCCATCTCCAGAGTTCTTATGATCTAATAAAACTGAAAATCTGTACCATTAAACACTAACTCCCCATTCTTCTCCTCCCTCCAGTCCTTGGCAACCATCACTCGCACAGTATTGGGCTTTTTGTAATTGGCTTATTTTGCTTAGTATAATATCCTCAAGGTTCATCAACATTGTAGCATATGTCAGAATTTCCCTCCTTTTTAAGGCTGAGTAAGATTCCATTGTAGGTATAAACCACATTTTGCTTATCCATTCGTCCGTCAGACACCTGAATCGCTTCCATGTTTTAGCTGCTGTGAATAATGCTACTACAAACATGGGCGTACAAACATCTCTGAGAACTTTTTTCCAATTCTTTTGGTTATATCCCCGGAAGTGGAATTGCTGGATCCTATGGTAATTCTATTTTTAATTTTTTGAGGAGTGGTCATGCTGTTTCCAGAGCAGCCTTACCACTATACATTCCCATCAACAGTACATAAGCCTGTCCCTCACTTTTACTTTGAGATCCCAAATAGCTCATTCTCTAGATTCCTAGGATATTCTAAGAATATCAGTGCTAGTACTGGTCACTGAAAAGTTCAATCGTAGAATTTTGCTGCTTACCTAATTGTGTCTTGATTGCATCTGAAATCTCAAACATTATGGATGTGGGAAGTTTTGCCGCAGTTTCATTAAGACCGGGAATAACAAGGTGGACTGCAAGGAAATAGAGTAAAGATGAGAGAAGGAAGATGCACCATGACATGAAATAAAGCTCAGAGTATCAGATACTAGTAACTATGAAGTACAGCTATTCAAAACTGAACTACCAGAATCCTCTGGCTTTTAATCCATGGATGCAAAAAATTCTAAAATAGATGCTTAGGATGTGTGGTGAACAAAGAACACCATTATTAATAATAATTTTTAAAAGAGAAGTTCAATATGACAAAGATTCCCTCATAGCTGCAACAACCCTGCAGGGTAGGTTGGATGGGTGCCATCATTCCCACTAGGCATGAGCTAGCATTGTTTTCTCTAACACACTGTGATAGAGGTGGCATCTCTTGGTGCCCAGCCTGGAAATAAACACACCCAGGATCCTCAGCGTTGAAAGGAAAGGAACCAACATCAATTTAACAGACTTACACACAGTGCAAAATTCCATACAGGTTCTATTATCAAATAATAGCCTGACTTTCTTAATCTGAAGTATAAAGTTCAAGACAACTCACCCAGTATTGTTCCTCCAATGGGAGTCTTATCTGCGGATTTTGTTGAAGCCCTGTGAGTAACATTCTGAATCACTGTTGAAATAAAAAAAAAAAGATAATGGCAGAGGTAGGGGAGGGGGATAGTCAGAAAGCAGTAAAAAGCTAATAATGTGAAGTCATCTGCACTGAGGAAGACCTGATCTAACTTTTCAATTAATGGAAAAGGACTCATCGGGTTGACTATACAGCCAATGAAAGGACTAGAAGACACATCTTAACATCAATGTGTGTAAGTAATGAAAGGCTATTACTCTAACATAAAAGTGTTCTATTTTAATGAGTTGAAAATTTCCTTTCTGATTCCCACTCCCTGCAGCCTACTCAAGTTAAAGAACTAGCACAAAATGAGAAAATATATATTCTCAAAGCAAAGAATCCTAGGATAATTCCAATACCAACTGATTCTGCTTTGAGAGTACATGAGACATTATTTTCTTAAAATAAAAAACAATTTTAAGTGCCCAATCTCTTCTACTAAGAAACTTTCTGGACATAATAAAGTCAGTTCCATAATTTGAAAAACTGAAAGTCAAATTAAAAACAACTGGATGATAAAATGAAATAAGACATGATAACACTTAAAGCCAGGATGTCTTTCCCTAAAGTGACCACTAAATCAAAGTTTTTATTTCATTAATCCAAATATCCTATTAATGATTTTCTTCATGTTTGCTAACTTAACTCTAAACTGATACACATATTTACCTGACTTTTAAAAACTGAATACTTATGATTGCTTTGTCCCTAGTTGTACAGCCAATGAGATTTGCCATGACTTGGTTTCTTAGTACAAAAGCCAAAATTACCTATTAACTTCTAATTTACTAGACTATACTGATTTCTTCAAACTTTTTTTCTGAAAAATAATCAGAAAAGTTGAGAAGACATGTGCAATGTTTAATTATCTCAGTTGGAAAGTGTATTAAAAATAATTCCAGCCCTGTCCAGGTGGTTCAGTTGGTGGGGGCACTGTGCCGTCCACCAAAAGGTTGCGGGTTCAATTTCCAGCCAGGACACATACCTAGATTGTGGGCTCAGTCCCCCAAACAAGGTACATATGGGAGCAATGTTTCCTTCTCACATCAGTGTTTCTCTGTCTCTGTCTCTGTCTCTCCCCGCCTCAAATCAATAAACATAAAATATATACAGGATCTGGTACAAATAACACTCCTTTTTTATTACAAAATCATAAGCATGTAATTCTGTAACATAACAATATCATACTTGAGCACACCATATGACATTTTAGGTGAAATGTTCAAATTAAAACTATAAATTATTACACCCATATTATTACCCTACCAACCACACTCAAGCAGGCGTTACTTCTGCCAGACCCTGTGTATGTATATGTACAGTTCTAAATACACATCCAGAGCAGACTCATAAAGGTTACCTTGCTTGATGATTGTTATTGGGATCAGCTTCCTTGGGACATACGCTGGCTGAAAAGAGAGCAAGAGAGTCAGAATTTTAGTGCTAACTTTTAAAAAATAATAAATCAAAAAACTGGAAGTAGGCCTTTCTTGTCTTCAGTGAAGTCTCCCGTGACACTGATTTAATGGTTGCTGGAAAGATCTTAGTACATATGTATCTGCCTTTATTTTGTTGGACTCACTTTGTTTTTCCCATAAATATCCCAAGATTTAACAGAAGCAGTTTCTTCAAAACTCCCATTAGTTTACTTAGAAACTGCAATGCAAAGAAACAAAATCTTCTGTATTGAATACCGTTTATTTTCACTTCATTTCAGATGTGACCCAAATTCTCTCTTTACATTCCCTCTCAAACAGATGCTATGCTATATATTATCTTTCTAAACCAAACAACAGCGATTGTTTGAGTGCACCCAGCTGCCACTGCTGCGGCTAAACACAACTCAACCACCAGGGCTTCCTGACGCCACGCATTTCCTTGCCCAGGAAGGTAGACCTGGAAATGAGGTCCAGACATTTCTGTTTCCAAAGTCTGTATTCTTAAGCATTTTGTACATATTTATGCACAAAGGACTTCAGAATTACGAAGGCAGTTCTTAGGACACTGTACATACCTCACTTCTCCCAAATTACCCCAGGTGTCCCTCAGGAAGTTTTAAAATCATAGAGCTACTTGAACTAGGGACAGGTATAGCATAAAGGGAGGCCATCACCAGGCATAGCTGTGAGCCAAGGATGGGACAGTGAAGGGAGAGACATGGGAAGAGGGTAGGGCAAAGGTAGCAAATTTTGTAGAGAAAAATTGAGTCAAAGAGGTAAACAACATGACATTGATTTCTTGATACTTGATTTAAAGTGCATACATAATCCAGATACCCAAACTACCAGATCTGCTGATAATTCAAGATGTGCTGAATGAGATACTTACAACATAATTGGGAGCAAGAGACAAACATTACCATATTAATAAATGACATTCCTGTAATAAAGACGGGCCACAATACCAAGCTTACTGATGGCTACTTTTCTTCTTGTATTAAGTAAGATTCTTATGTTTAAAAATAAATAAAAGTTTACTATTACCAGTTTTTTTTTAAAAGGATCACCTATATTTCTTGACCCAGTGCTCTAAACTGAATGCCGTGTCCCCCACCAATTCATGTGTTAAATCTTAATCCCCAATGTGATGGCATTAGGAGGTGGGGCATTTGAGGAGTGATTAGGTCATGAGGGTGGAGTCCTCATAAATGGAATTGGTGCCCTCATACAAAAGACCCCAGAGAGCTCCCTCCACCCTTTCACCATGTGAAGACACAGCGAGAAGATGGCTGGCTGTGAGCTGGGAAGTGAGCTCTCACCAAAGGCCCGATCTGCCAGTGCCTTGATCTCGGATCTCCAAGCTCCAGAACTGTAACAAATGTTTACTGTTTAAGCCATCCAGTCCGTGGGATTTCCGTTCTAGTAGCCCTAATGGGTTAAGATGCCTAGCAACCTAGCCTAAGGAATTAATCAAAGATGGAAATAATCTTTTATGTATAAGGTCGTTTATTCCCAAATGTGAAACAACCTTGTTATCCAAAAGCAGAGGTTTTATTAAATCACCTATGCTTCAAATTTTTGACATTTAATAAAGTAGAAAAATATGCATAATATAAATACAAAGGATACAAATTCATATCCACAACATAACCTAATTTTATAACAAATATGTATAGACAAAAGGTTAGAGAGGAATAGATCATAGTTTTTTTTAACAGTAGTTATTTTTATAAGCTGATATTAATTTTATTTTATATACCTTTATTTTCCAGATTCTTTTTTTAATGAAGAAATAATTTCATCTTTCTCTTTATTTTCAAAATATGATAGTATTAAAGTCCAAGAGGTACTGGACTGGTCTCTGTGTGGTCTCCAGTACTTTGGGGGAGATAGAACTCAGTCCCCAGGAATGTGGGAGAATCATTTCAAAAAACTAGCAGCAACTATTGCTGTGTGAAGTTCAGTGACCCAAGTCGAATGCTAGGAACATTCATGGATGTGCAGTAGAGCTCAACTTGGGCTCCGGCTTTTGGGAAATAATGAGGGGGGTGGGGGGAACTATTTTGGGAAGACAACTGAGCAAAAGAGGGCTAGGCACCAGAAAGGTCTGGTGGGAGAAGCTGCGAAAGTGAGGGACAGGGGCCTCTCTTACCTGCTACTACCTAAGGCCAGAGGCATGTCACCCCTGCGAGGGTCCAAAGTAGGTAGCAGCTACTTGGGCCCCATAAAGGAGAGGACAGACCACTCCAGGGCTGGTTAATTGGCATGACCAGACTGTGGAATCTTAGCCATAAGACTGAAGACAAACACTTCCAATTTCTGCACAGCTTAATTCCTGGTATTTAGTGCCTCCTCATGGTTGGCTTTCTACTGGCTTTCATAATCCATGGTGACTTTGCTGGTGATGAGGGAGAAGCCAAGACTCAAAGTCCACAGTGCCTTGCAACCGTAACTGTTGGTACAGTGCTCACGCCAACGGCATCAGCACCCAGCATCTGTGGCCTGCGACACTCTGCCACAGTCTCAAAGCTGGGGCCTGCCGACGTAAGTAGGTGCCTTCCTGTAGTTCTCTCTTCTCCCCCATTTATTTCCAGGTACTGTGAGCCTTGTCTCATCTCCCGGTCATAGGCATCAGACATGGCAGGAAAACAGACTCCAAATCTTTTATCATTGGGACCTATGAGAGGGTTCTCACCGCAGAGACCAAGTAGGTTGATGTGATCATGGATCGGCATGGTATCGCCAACCTCAAACTCAGGGTTGAAGCCCTCCAGCTGCATTGGTGACCACTAGGGTGTCCATACCCAGAAGTTGGTAAATCCTCAATGGGAATGTCACCTTCCAGAGTGGGTAGCCTTCATACCTGTGGAACCTGCCCTGCATCATCACACAGACTTTGTCATTCAGGATCCCAAACACAAGTCGACCAGCATGACCTGGCACTGTACTTTGGGGAAAGTTTGGTATCTCACTGTAGGCAAAGATCTGGGTCTGAGCTCATTTATTAGCCAGACCTCCAAAGCCAGAACCACAGATCGCTGCCCCTTGAGGTCGAAGCTTGGTGTGGCACAGGAGCCATTCTGCAGTGTTCTGATAATCTTCACAATGTGAATCGGTTCTCCAAGCTCCCGCCGACGCCCTCTCCAAGAGCCTGCCCTTCTCTGCAGGGTTCTGCCCGCGGAAGTGGGCTGCCGCCGCCAGTGCGGTCCGCACGGTTAAGTCTTATTTTCCAAATTCTTTACATGGGTGAATTACATTTATAATTAGAAAAAGTTATTTTAATCAACAGTCTGTTCAGCTACTACATAAGCTTCTGTACTGCTTAGTTCATACACTATTGGTAAAGAGAGAATGATGCAAACATCTAACCATAATTTGTACATGATTTTTCCCAGGCTAGGGGAAGAGAAAAGTAGAAATAGAAGTATAATCTACAGCAGCAAAGAAAAAAAAAAATCCTCGGCTTTGATGTTGCACTGGCAGCAGGATTTCTTTCACCATTTTTATGAGAAAATAAAATATGAGCACTTGCACACAGGACCCTTCACCAGACAGGGACAGTTAGACCCATGGCACGGCCTCATGTGTCCACCTTGTTTCCACCAGCTCTGCTCCAGAGAAAGAGTTGACAGTACGTGGCCTCTATCCTTTCTCAGAATTTTAAATGCCTGCTGTGGCAACCTCTAGTCACACAGGAGCCACTTGCCAGAGGAACCGCACCATCTTTGCGGGTACTAATAATTGTTCTGTTAGAGCTGTGACTGCAGTTCCAATGATTTAATGCTTTCTTCTCTGGAATCTAGTGCCCATTTTTGCTGAAAGTGAAGTTTTTCAGAGACACATGAGAGCAGAAATGCCTACTTGCTAGTGTGTCGAGCCTTTGAATTGTATTATGTCAATCTCAATTTCTTTTGCTATGATGATTTGTTTTAAACAATTATTTACAAAGACAAGTGGGAAATATTTCACTCTTCACATTAATGGAACGAAGTTTCTGTTTGTGTTCCTACTTGAGTACGGAGCCATGTTCTAAGACGATGGCAAGACTATATGTACAATATGTGCTGCCAAAAAATAAGGAAATAATTTAGCTGCAGAATCCACTGCTTTTTAGACCTATAATCACTCTCTTGCCTAATCTGCAATCCACAGATGCACCAAGACTGGACTGATGAGTAAGGGGCTGCCTTAAGCCGGTTTCTAGAGGGAATCGGAAAGTCCCTCTAGAATGGCTACCAAAATGTCTGTGTGGAAGGCTCTAAAATTCCCAAGAAGAAATCCACACTATGAACCCTTTCCCTGTGCTTTCTTACAAAAGTGTGGGGAAATGTCTGTTACTCATATGGACTCATTGGGAAACTAAATATTTTGTTAATTTCCAAGTTAACAGTGTTTAACCCATTACAACCCAATTTTAATTAAGTCGTTTCATGTACAGTTTTTTTTGTTTGCTTTGTTTTGTTTTGAAGGTACCAGTAACCTGCCATCCCAGGCTTGCTGTCACGAACATTCATCGATGTGGACAGGAATCTCAGTGTGGCTGGTGTGGGGCGTGGGGGTGGGGAACAAAGCAGTGAAAGTCCCACACGCTCCTGCACGACCTAGCTGGTGTGGCCTCGGCAGAACGCTGCTGCTGTTTCTGGATGCCACCCTGGTACCAGTTTTCTTCATCTCCTTGCTGATTCTTGTCTCTGCAGTTGCTGACCCCCATTCCTGCTGCAAACCTCCATCACCACTTCTCTTCCTTAGCTCTCATCCCTCCATTCAGCAACTGTTTTGTAAAAGTTTACCATATACCAGGAAGGAAGCATATTTCCCTCCTGCTCTATAAGAGATGCACTGTTTTATTTTTTTCTGAGTTTCAAGATATTCCATCCCTTAAGAACGCAGGTTGCACTATATCTTGAGAAGGGTGACTAGTTAAGGAAATTCCCTTTTACCATTTTTCTGGGGGCACTGTGACTCAGTAACCACTTGGTGAGATTCAGTGATGAGACTGGTGCCAAAGTGGTAAAAGGCAATGCCCCGCGGCCAGTTCAGCTTTTTAGTACTGATTTGGGAAAGGCTCTGCTTATCCAGAAATAACCACAGCAAGCAGTCACAACGCAGGATGAGGGACCTCCATGTCACCCTGCATTGTCCTAACTTCCTCCTGGTACTATTTTGAAAATTAGCTTTAATAAAAGTAGTGATGATGACACCAGGGTGTTATTCTTTGCAGGTTCTTCTTTACAGGTTTATCCATTTGGTACTATTGTAGTATCAAAATATTCACTGCATATTTAACTTTATATTCAAGCCCTGAGGTAAGGAGGAGCTGTCCATTTGCAAAGTGACTAAGGGTTGCTCAAAATCCAATTTCAATGGCTCAAGAGCCAAACCACATGAGAAGAACTTGGGTATGTCACATTCTGGTTTCAATTCATTTGGGGAATGTTCTAATGAAAGTTACGAAACCTCCTGATTCAATCTAACATCTGGTTAAAAGTGAATCTAACATTTTACTTGCAAAAGTCTTCAAATTTCTGATAAGTTAGGGAGGAATCAGGCATACACCTTTGGTAATATTTGTTGGCATAAATATAAATTTTTCAAGTTTCTGCTGAGAACAACAATTGCTAATAATGGAAGGGCAACTGATGTATTTACTGCACACAATTAAGGCGTTGGTGGAGACCATAAGGTATTTCTCCTTATTCACTTCATTTGTTTAATAACTATTATACTTTAAAGATGGTGCCATGTCTCTTGCTGCCAGTAACAGATGTGGCTTTTCAAAAAGATGGGTGGATCTCTGATGGAAAAAATTTAAGGGTGAAAATAGATGTCATATTTAGGGGAACAGTGATCTTAAGATTTGGATTAGTTGAACTCTATTTTAAAATCTTGGTTAATAAATGCTACATAGTTCAAAAATTAACTGTTCAGGTGGAGGGATTGAGCAAAAAGGAAAAAGGACTCATGGGCGTGGACAACAGTGTGGTGATTGAGGAGGGAGGAGGTATACGGGGGTTAAATGGTAATGGAAAAATACAATAAAAAGTTAAAATATTAATTGTTCAGTGAACTAGTTAGATAACTAAGATTTTTTAAACTATTGAGATAATGTATTAAAGTTATGTCTTTTTAGCCATTGTTTTAAATTTTTTTATATATAACGAAACCTAATAGTAAACATTTAACCTTTATAAGAAATGTTCTAGATTTTCAATATGGAGGAAACAGGACAATTATCATGAAAAATTTGGTTTTTCCTCAACTGCATGCCTCTCAAGTAATACAATTTATACTGAAGGAATCATGCTTCTGTTTAATGCATACACCTTTTCTCTGATTTTTCTGGAGGTATAAGTGGGGATAATATTGAAAGTATTTTACAACTGGTAGAACAAAGTCACTAACCAAAAAGAAGAGACCCCCCACTAAGGCCCCTGGCGTACGTGTCCTGAGATATCCCAGCAGAACTTGTGCTTAGATACATCGATTACAATATAAAGTAACCACATGCTTAAGATGGGGGCTGTAGTCAACATTCAATATTTCTGTACTTAACTCTTTATTGTAAGTGATTAAAATTACATTAAATCCCCCAGGCCGGTGTAGCTAAGTTGGTTGGAGCATTATCCTGTACCGGTGGTGTCCAACCTGTGACCTGAGGGCTGCGTGCAGTTCAAGATGCCTGTGAATATGGCCCAACACAAAATCATAAATTTACTTAAAACATTGAGGGATTTTTTTGTTTGTTTGTTTTCATTAGTGTTTGTGTATTTAATGTGTGGCCCAAGACAACTCTTCTTCTTCCAGTGTGGCCCAGAAACGCCAAAAGGTTGGACACGTCTGAGACCGAAAGTTTGCCAGTTTGACTCCTGGTCAGGGCACATACCTAGGCTGCGGGTTGGGTCCCAGCTGGGGTGCATATGAGAGGCAACCGACTGATGTTTCTCTCTCTCTCTCTCTCCCATCCCCCCTCTCAAAAATCAATGAACATGTCCTCAAATCAAGATTTTTTAAAATTACATTAAATCACTTCCCTGAGCCACCGATGTTGATGCCAGGATCTCTCACTACTTTGGAGAAGTAATGGAACATTGTAATAAAAGCACATGCTTTGGTGCTGAAAATATCTATCAACATTAGGTTAATAATTTATTAACCTAAATGGTATTGATTTTTCAAAAATGGATAGCCTAAAGTTCAAATGGCTTTTCCCATGTCAAATATCTCCTTTCAGAAGGTGTTAAGGAGTTTTTCCCGCATATAAGTTTTAGGTATAAGCATATATATATGAATAAAAACATTTTTAATGTCTTTTGCTTCAAACTCTAGAAGTGAAACATCGGGAATGAATTTAATACCTCTTGAAACACTGCCTAACATCAGATTCAGAGAAGAGATGGGTTAGTATTTGGGTGGACATCCATTTAATTTGGGTTAAAATGTTCTTCTAAAGTATCAAATCAATTTTTAGAATCAATTCTAAGTGACCATATAAGACGATCAAGGCTGTCTCAGCTGGTTTCTTTTCAGCTTTCCCGAGTTATCCAAGTGCAATTTGTGAAATAGTTTTCTGCTCTTCAGGAGGTAACAATGAAGAAAGCCTCACAGAGGAGCCTTAAAATATCTTTATAATTAATTCTGGTTTTCCTTTGGAAATACCAAGAGTTGCAAGCCACATCTCATGGGAGCTGGCTGGGGGGTACTCCACCTCACAGCTTGAAGTGATAAAATATCTGGCTCTGTGTCAATAGATGCAGGAAGTGTCTTCCTGGTTTTTCTTGTCATGGCTATTGTGATGTGAAAAAGAAATTAAGTTCCTTGGGAGTAAAATGTCAATTATATTTCCCAATCTTGCTGGGTATTTCAACCTAAATGAAATACTCTGCCAAGGAATACAAATTATTGGCATATGATCAATGACATCATTGAGTCACATGTAAGATAAAGCATGACAACTAAGAGACTGGGAGATAAGAAATGCTTCCTAGGAAACCATTCACAACATGACTGAGGATTGTTCTAGAAGAGAATACCTGTGACTGGATTTAAGAGAGACAAAGCCAAAGGGACTTTATGGAGTGGCACAAATCAATACTTGGTGCTAGGCCAATTGGCCACTTATTTAGGAAAAAATCTATAACATAATCAATATTGAACCTTACTACATAAAACAGAGCAAAATCAAATCCACATAGTTTAGAATTTAATTATTACAAAATGAAACCACATATAAAACTAAAAAGAGAGGAATATTTATCTGCTCTCTGATAGGGAAGGGTTTTCTAAAATATAATGAAATTAAAGAAATGATTGAAAAAGATTATTTGATTAAGGA
Organism: Mormoops blainvillei; assembly: GCA_004026545.1. NCBI lineage: Eukaryota > Metazoa > Chordata > Mammalia > Chiroptera > Mormoopidae > Mormoops > Mormoops blainvillei. The sequence continues at coordinate 97,234 of PVJD01002359.1, read as the reverse complement.
AATTTCAGGACTTGACTATTTCAAAAATTCTCATAACAAAGTTGATAACAAATGTGAGAGTGTTTCTAGATGATGTTACAAAGGGTCAATGTTCTTTAATCTGTGTCATTAAACTATTCAAGAAAAATACCATGAGACACTCAATAAACAAGAACTGAGATAAAGGTCATTAAATGAAAAATGCAAATGGCTAATAAACAAGTGAAGAAAGTACTGCTTTATCAGCCATCAGAGAACTACAATTAAAAACCATTTCACACTATTACATTAGCCAGGAATTTAGTGATGTAAATACATAATGTTAATAATCAGGGTACTATAGCAAGATAACTCTGATACATTGCTGGCAAGATGGTAAATTGGTGTAACTTTTCTGGAAAGAAATTTGACCATACATATTAGGAGATTTAAAAAATTTTAAATATCTAAACTGTTAATTCCTATTCTAAGAATATGTTGTAAGGAAATAATCAGAAATGTAAACAAAGACTTATGATCATAAATATTCCCCAATAACATCACTAACAATTAAAAAACCATTAGAAATAACATATGCCTACACAGTGGAAACTGATTGGGTAGGTGAAAGCATATTTAGATCATGTAACACACATCATTTCAAATTGTGTGTATGAAGAGAATTTAATGACATGAAATATGTCATATTTTGGCTAAGTAAAAAGAGATATAAAATTATACATATATCGTGATTTTAATTTTATAATGAAAATATGCTTAGAAATTTTAAAAAATTCCTAAGTTTTAACAGTAGACCATAAGTGGTTTTATACTAGTCATTTAGCAGTGTTATAGGCAATTTTGTTAATATTTCTTTTTCATGTTATACATTCTAAATCTTTAAATATTAATTAGGTAATTAAGAAAAATTTTAAACTTAAGAAAAAAGAAAGAAGAAAGAAATTGGAAGACAGAGAGAAAGCAAGAAAAAAAAGAGGGATGGGAGGGAAGGAGGGAAGAAAACAAAAAAAAAGAAAAACTCATTTCTTGAGTTTTGGGAGTGTACTTGCAATTTCCTTTTTAAATATTATTTGAAATAAATCAAAATACTTTCCTGGGCAATCATAATAATCTGATAATCATGATTTGATAATTTTTCCAGTATGCACACTTCCGCCAATTCACACCACAGAAACATTCACCTTATTAGCAAGAGTATTTCTCAGTTCTTCTTTATCCAAAACCATTTTCTGTCACTAAAATGAATTCGGCATTTTTTTTTTATTCCAATGGGTATGTACTGCCTTTCTTCCCACAGGGCTACATTATCAGCAGAGTAGTCTGTGGACTACTTTGTTAGACATAAAAAGATAACCATCCACATTCATCATTCGCACACCAAATAGAAGAGCTTTGCAACTTTGAATAGTCTTTGCACATTCACTTGATGGCAGGATATTTCCCTGGCTGAATAATTTCAATTCCTAGGCACCAAAGCTAGGACCAAATTCCCCTCTTCTCATCAAAGTGTCTCCTCTACCTACTGAGTGATGTAACATCCTTCGCTTTATAATTGGGCATGTGATTTAAAATGCATACAGCCGTGTGATGGTTATAACATGGCTTACATTTATAACAGGTAGCACACAAGTGTTAGGATGCTTCCTGAGCACAGATTTTGAAAGGTGAAGGGAAAGAGAAGAACAAGGGACTGAGTTCCTGAAGTGAGAGAGAAAAAGGTGACTAGATGGGGGAAAGGCCTGGCACATAAAATCTATAAACATTTACTACACTAAGTAGAGGCTGTGCACATTAAAAAGACAAACCAATGGCTTTATCATTTTGAAAAGGGTTGGCTCTTTTAAGTAGGAAAGGATAGAAAATAGAGAGAAGATTCTAACAGCAGCAATGTTAAGTAGAACATGTACCAATTTGCCCTTGAAACATGTTGTAGTAAAAAAACAATCCTCAGGACAGAAGACAATAAGCATAATTTCAAAACATCTGGAATACTGAAGTACTCGAGTAACTATATCAATATCAGACTTTCAGAGCTTTAAACAAATTAGAGATGTTCTCGTCTTATACTTCCACCTCTGTTTTCTGAAAAAGAAACTAATTCCTAAAATGATAAGTACTTTACTTAATACGCCATACATAGCTAATCGGTTGATCCAGTCTCAGTACCTAGCAATAGGACTATTTCCTTATTTAAATAAAAATACAATGTAAACACAATTAATAAAAAACATTCTTGAAAATAACCTGGTACATACCACTGTGTTTACTTGATCATAGGTACTTTGAATTTTCCCATTTACTTTGTTTATACCTGACAAAAACAGGAGAAAAATGACATTATTTTCATTTTTCTTGCTTCTAAATCAATTCTCACTAATCATTATGAAAACAACTACAACTGCTGCTCTCTCTAATGCAAACTTATTATTGTATTTACCATCATTTTAAACACTGATTCCAGTAAAGTTTTTGAATGAAGGGATAACAGGAAGCAAGTGCAGGGCCCCCTAAAGTCTTTTATGTTTACTGGTCCAGTTTACCACCTGAACATTTGCACACATTGTTAGTTTTTTGGCTAAGCTGGTATTCACAGGTCAGGGGTTGATTTAAAACACTACAGTGACCAATGAACTGTTATCAATGGAGACATCAAATATTGGTATCATTTAAAAAAACTCATAAAAAAGATTCTGAAATATCAATACTCAACAAATTCTATTTACTTTTGTGTTTTCTCCAATACTAGAAGATGGAAATTAACTTGTCTCACATTACACAATTAATACATAATTAAAAGTATGACCATTAGAGGGTAAAGAAAAAAATTACGGAGAGCTTACTAAGACAGTTCCAGGTACTTACTTTCGACAATAGTCTTGTGATTGAAAATTTTACTCCAAATTCCACCTTCTACATTGTCTCTCACTCCAAATTCATAAACCGTGTTGGGCTTTAGGTTTTCTACAATTGTTTCAGTGGCTGGACAGAGCTGAAAAATCCACTTCTTTTCCTTATCCTTTTCTCTATAGCGGATTGTATAAAATCTGTTGAAAATCCCAAATATGATGCTTTAAAATCACAGAAAGATACAAAATGTATTTTCAAGTTTCCTAATGTATCACAGACTCTCATCTAGTCCAAAGACTATATTCTCTATTAGCTTCTGTTTAAATTTTTAAAAATTTTGTAGAGAACATTAAAAAAATACCTTAATGTATGCTTAAGTTTTTAATCTCTAATTGCAAAGTAGGGGGTTGTGCAGCAGCACAGTTACAGTCTGACAGAACTCAGATTTCTTCATTGTATTACTGCTACTTTGCAAAATTAAAGTTGGGAAACAGTAGATGCTCATTTTTTTTTCCAGTTATGCATAAAGAACATAGGCATAATTTTATGAGTGCTTAATGTTGTCGTTTCATAACTGTATGGGTTCAAGCCTTTCACCCCATGGAAGTTGCAATTAGAAGTACTAGCACTCAATTTTTAAAAGAGGACCCTGAAACTCTAAGAAGCAACCAGGAGTGCATTTCAAGAGTGAAATTTTCTTACCACTATAAAAAAAAAAAGAATCAAGACCAATAGCCAAGCTAAGGGGGCAATGAGAAAATTCAAACAATGTAAATGCTAAATCACTGTTATATATTTGCTTATGGCTTCATAATATTTCACACACATATAGAGAATAATAATCCCCACCACTATTTTTTGTACCTTTATCACATGCTAGGTTTTACATATATTTTCTCATTTAATTTTCACAAAAACATCTTAAGAGATAGAAATTATTTATCCCATTTTCCAAATATAAAAATGGAGCTTTGGAAAGATCACTCAGCCTTTTCCAGCTAATGGTTTTTACTGTCACCCAGCTAATGGGTAACACCCACTGTCACCCAGCTAATGGCTTTTACTAGTGGCAACAGCAGAACCAGAATACAAAGGAAGGTTCCTCTGGTTCTCTTCTCAACAGGTTCCCTAAGGGGGGCAGCAGGCCAGCAAAGTGACGCCACCCAGCTGCACCTAGTAACAAGAATGAATGAACTAGAGATTTTACAAACGAAATATTGAATGAAAATAGCAAATTACAAAATGATAGAGTTTCCTGTCATTGATGTAAATATCAAAATACACAAACACAAAATATGTTACCATACATTATTCCTGGTACTGTACGGAGACAACATTATTATTACGATAGTGCTTTGGCTCCCAATGAGCAGGTGGCGAGAGAAATGGGGTTAAAGGTAGAAGGAGCAGATAGTTAAATTTATCTGCTTTTTACTTTTAAGTAAGCATCTTAAGTAAATAGAATAAAATAATAGCTGTTACATATGGTGATGGAAACACAGGTGTTTGTCATACTACTTTAAATTCTTCCTTATCAGTTAAGTTTTCTCTAAAAAATTTAGTACCTCTCCTCCACTCCCCAGCCCAGCAAAATTAAATGGACTAAAATTCAGGTCAATTGCTTTTATGCAAAGCTTTTAAACCATACCACTCATTTACTCATGCTTAAAAAATTTGTGGGTGAAAAAGTGGTTCTATGAAAAGTAGCCTGACAGGGTGACCTGATCATAAATTCCTAACCAGGCAGCTCATGGTGGGTAGTCACACACCAAGTATATAACTTTTCAGTAAAAGCTTTATTTTTGCTTTAAGCAAAGGCTGTCCATTTTTTTCTGTGCATTTAGGTTAACACACCTTTGAAATAAGCCATAGCCATCCTCAAGAGAGCACATAACCTTGTCAACTATCCTGTAATCCAATCCCCACCTTGCTTTCTCAGGCCTCCATGTAATCTTTCTTATGTTCGTTCCCTCCTTAATTCCAAATGCATAAAAGAAACTGCAAAAGTGTCATTCTTTTGAGCCTTTGAGATTTTGCTTCCTGGCAACTGTCATCAGTTATGGCTCAAATAAATTCATAAAAATTATCTACAGGTGTGCACATTCCTTACGTCAGCACATATATTGTGCACCGTCTTAATGCCAGCCACAGATTCTCAATGAAACAAAAACAGTTACCCAGATTCTCTGGAAACGAGGGCCAGGACTGGCTACATAATTGGTGGGGTTCATTGCAAAATGAAAACATGGGGCCCCCAGTTCAAAAATGACTAAGAATGTCAAGACAGTGACAGTAGAGCCTTCAAAAGCGCATGGGGACTTCTAAGGGACGCACTCTGTGCGACTGCACAGCTGCCTGCCCACGAACTCAGCAGAGGGTTTACAGTTTAATAATGACAGAGATAGGAGATATGTTTGCACATTCAACCAGCACTTTTACCAGGCACAAACTACTGAAGCTTGAAACCAGTTATTAGCTTGCTCCTTTCTAGCGATGGTTGCTCCCTAAGCACCAGTCCCCCACTCCAAAGCAGCAAAAAATGAAAAACGGAATGAGGGAAGGTGGCTGTTCCAGACAAAACACTAACCGCTACTGAAAGGAAACATTATAGAATACTAATCCTCTGTGTCCTGCGAGGCAAAACATCAACAGTGATTTATAGCACACATTTCTTGACAAGTTTGATGCTTGGGATTTTTGTTGATGTTTTTTGCCTGCCCTGCTTATGACAGGACTTCGAAGAAATACAGAAGTTAAAATCAGACCAGATGGACTACCACAATTATAAATCTCTAGTTTGGATCCATTTCTGAAGTCCTGAATTACTTGCATATTCCAGGGGGCCCAGTGCTATCATCAGAGAAGATCTCTGGAGTGTCTGCCTGTAGTAATTTGGATTTTAAGAACATATCTCATACCCTAATTAAGTAGTAAAAAATGGTTGAAGGCAGTGTTTGGTTCAGCTGGCATTATCCTGTGCTTTGACCTCCTCGATTGTCTCAACACTGACAATAATTGTTCTTATAGCTTAAAGAATTTCATAGCTCCTCAAAACATAGTACAGTGGGCAGGTAGTAGCTTGGATATTTGCCAGCTGAAAATTAGTAGCATGACCTTGGGAGAGTCTCTTTGCCCACTTATACATAGATATTTTTTCTCCATTGAAAAAGAAAGGTGGATGGACTAGATGATCTTTGACATTATTTCTGTTTCTAAAAATGTCTAGCTACACATCAGATGCTCTATTCTAATAAAATACAAACATAAAACACAGGGTAGAAACAGAGGTAGAAACTCCATAAGTAAAACTCGTGGTGTAACTTGCAGTGAATTATACTAAATGGATGAATTGAAGAATGTCAAAGTATAGTTAGTCCTTTCACAAACTAGCCAGGCTGGATGCACACAGTTGGCCATCTTATGGGCTTTCCATAATTTTTTCAGCCATGTTTTTATTTCTATGTCATTAACTACTATTATTATTTCCTAAAACATCTTCTCCACACATTTTTTTTTTTTGCTCTCTTCACATCAAAGTACACTTTCCGTCACTCCCCTTTATAATGTTCTTGTTCCCCGCCTTACTGAGACTGTGATTACTGATATAAGTTCTGTCCTCTCTCCCTTCACTCTCTCCTTGCCCTTCTCAGATTCCAGGGTTCTCCCTTCTTTTGAAAAATACGTGACTTGGTAGTTTTATTCCAACTGCTTTCCAACCATTCCCCTGATTTCTTCGAGGAACTTTCTTTGAATCTAAATGACGTTTAAATATTTTCCATTCTATCAAAACAATAATAAAACTGCTGCTTGCTCTTTATTCCTGTCGCTTTTAGCACAAAATTTCTTGAAAGTAATCTACTTTCTCACACTTTCTTCCCACTCATAATGCTTAAACCTCTTTGCAAAACGGTGTCTAACTTGTTAGTTACTATACTAATTAATACTACTAATTATTAGGGATCAAATCTAATGACTTAATCCTCCATGAATTTTATAACTACCTAAAAATGTACTCCTCTTCTTTCTCAAACCTGTTCTAATTCCTCTGATTTCAGGTCCCCCCCCCCATTCAATCGGTTTTCAAGTCCAGTTATTTTTCCTGCATGATTCCTCTTGCACTTGTCTCTTCTCTATTCCTAAGTAGATTCTGGGGGCCTAGTTTAGGTCCCTACCATCTTTGAACGCTTGCAATGATTTTCAAACTGGTCAACCATTTCCAAAATCTCTTTTCATTATTACCTACTGCTGGCTGGCTTAATCTCAATAGAATCAAAAAGTTTCTAGTAATTTTAGCTCTATCTAAAGTGGCATAGTTTGTCTGAAGTGGTAATTATAACATATTGTTATGAATAACTATAAGGCAAATAATGTCAAAAACATCAAGTCTAGCAGAAAACACAGTAAGCACTTACTGAGTGCGCACTGCATGCCAGACGCTTTGTTAGCATTACCCACATTTTATGGTGTCAGTTCATTAAATCTGACAACCCTATGAGATATTACTATTATTACCCCCACTTTACAGATGGGAAAACCAAAGCTTAAAGCGTTTAGGTAACCTGTCCAAGGCCAATAATAGAGCAGAATTTAACTTAGGTTAGTTAATCTGACCAGGATTTATACTCTCAACATTCACGCTGTTGCCATCCCTGGAGATATTCACTGGGAACTCTGGATAGGAGATACTGCAGAGGAGGTTCAAGGGTTGAATGGATGGGCTGGATGATTTTCAAGGCTTGTTCTTAACATTTTATTTGCTTATTAGTTTCTACATTTGTTTAGACCCACTACTGTAAAACGTGATGCTAGGCTCTTTGTGAGAGGGAAGATGAACAGGACACCACGCATAACTTCAAAAATGAGCTCACAGTGCAGTGAGGAGGGTGGATGGATGCGTGCATATGACCACAGAAGGCTGGGTGAACAGCAGAGAGTGCTGAGGGTGACTGCATATGGCACCTTGCAGCCTGAACTTGTAAACTAGACAGGTTGCATTTTAAGTCCCATCCTAGTAGAGTGGTTTAAAGCGACACATCCTAACCAGGTCCAGGGAACACAGAGTAGGCCAGGTTCAAACCTCATGTCAGGAGCATCACTCAAATATTCCATGAGATGGATTCTGAGAGATTCTATGCCTTCTTTTACCAGGGAGTGGGGAGCTAGTAGTGATTCTTCAGCAGGGGAATGAAGTTTTGCGTTGATGAAGGAAGCTAGATTTATCGGTTGTAGTCCAGATACGAGATAACAAAGTAATGAATCATAGAAGAATCAGAATAAAGGGGGGAAGACAAACAGATCAAACTTATGTTTCTATGGAAGAATTGGTGAGATTAGACCCCTTATGGGATACAGGTGCCAAGGAATGTGTAAATAAAAATCAAAACTGTGTTTTCATACTTGAAAAGAGGGACGTTAGAGTGATGGGAGAAGGAGCTCTTTCAACAGTATAGAAAAGGTAAATTTAGTTTGAGTCAGAGGTGCTGACCACCTTTACCTGGTTAATCTAATAAAAATATCCCATGGGCATCTAAAAATATAGTCTCAGAATTTTGGAAATGAGTCCAGGTCCGAGGTTTAGCACTGGAAATCATTCGCATCTTTGCCATTCCCACTGTTCTCTGTAGAAGAGCCACAGCAACCATTCCTGGGAGTTTTTAGAAATGCAGGATCCCAGGCTCTTCCTCAGACCTATGGAATCAGAATCTGCATTTTAACGAGGTCTCCCCAGTGATTTACATGCACATCAAAGTTTGAGATGTACTGTTCTACACAGAGGTGACAGTTAAAGACAGGGCCTAGATGAGCTAAGGAGGACACATAGAGGACAGACCCAAGGAGAGAAGCCCATTCTATATTTGGGAGGCAGAACAAGTAAAGAAGAAAGGAGAGGGGGAGTAAGAGAAAAATCTAAAGAAAAATGTGAAAGAAAGAGTTCAAGAATGGATAAATGGCCAACAATTCTAGAGGAGAGGTTAAAAGGATAAGAAATGAGAAAACTCTACTGGATTTAGCAAATAATTGATCACGGATGATCACAAACGGAAGTTTCAGTGAATGGTGGAGAGGGAGGGAAGTCAGTGAAACAGAATCAAGACTGCACGGGTGGTACAGACGTCAGCAATATGCGAGCAGATCACTCTAAGAAGTTTGGGAATTAAGACAGTAGATTAAAAAGTAGCTTGGAATATATAGCAGGATCAACAGAAGATTTTGTTTTCAGGTAGGGAAATCTGGAACATGTTTGTGAGCAAAAGGCAGGTCACTGATGGTGGAGAAGGGGCCAATGTGAAAAAGAAAGTCTTACGGAATGTGGAAGGGACACAGTGGTGAGCACTGTCTGGAGTCGGAAATATGTCCCTTGGAAAGAAGAGAAAGAGAGGTCAAGATAAATCTGGGCTGAAGAGCGAGCGAGCTGATGGTGAATAGTCTGAATTTCCTCAGTATTGCAGCCAGGAGGGATTAGGGTCAGAAAAGAGCCAGGAAAAAATAGGCAGGATGTTATTCCCACAGCGCGGGGTAAGGTGAGGAATGCCTGGGTAGGAAAACTTGGCGAGGAACTGGAGAAGTCAAAGATAAAATGCTTATATGCATACTTCTCAAAGACAAGACCGATAAACTTGGAGGCTCATTAGATATAGGAGATGAAAAATAAAAAGTTTCTGATTAGGGTGAGTGGAAGAATTATGGTACTTCAGAAAATAGTAAGACAAGTGAGGTGACATGTCATGAGAGCACGAGTTCAATGCTGTCATGTTAAGTTTCAAGTAGTGGCAAGACATATAAGTAAAAATGCTGACTTTTCACCGTTTATTATTCAGCATATATTTACTGAAGACCTACTGTGTACCAGATGCTGGTGAGATAATGGTGGTTAAGATACATATGATCTCTGTTCTCACAGAACTTAAAATTTATGTAGCAAGACAAATGGGTAACGAGATATCAGGTTCATTCAGGTGAGAGCTCACAAACCTTGGAAGCATCTGCTTAAAAACTTGGGGCGGGGTCAGGGGCGTGGCGGGGAAGGAAAGTCAACAGCCTCCTCTGGACCAGTTAAAAAGGAGGCCCTCGTTCTACAAGTAAGAGTAAATAAGTACAATATGAAAGTGTTAGAAAATGTGAAAATGAATCATAAAACTTTAATAAGTTGGCAAAGAAGTGATAACTAAAGCAATCTTAAATGACTTAACAAGTTGGAAACATGGGAAGGAAAAAATAAGCCATTAATGGTGAAATAAATTTTGGTTAAAAACATGTTTCACTTTTTATCTGGGCCAATTTGGAAGGCTTTCTTTTGACCTTAGATATATCAAGGACAAGTGTAAAATTCTTCCATTCAAAGTCTGTTAAGAATAGAAACTATAAATTAAGCACATCTATTCTCCAGTATGAACTCAGAAAAGGATCTATAAACAGGGAGACCCACAAAGACCCTGTGCAAATAGGAAAAGAAACATGTGCCACACAGGATGAATCAACATTTCATCAATATTTTCAAGTTTAAAACAAACAAAACAAAAACAAAACAACAACAAAAAACACTGGTTTTCTCACTGGAAACTTTCTGTACAGAGCTTTGATATAGGAAGTCCAAAGTCAAAGTGAAAAAGCAAAAACTTTCCCAATAAATTATTTGCATTTGCATAGGATAAATGAAGCTATCCAACAAGCCAAGGTGATTTTTTTTTTTAATCAGAAACTCTACACAGGAGGCCAAATATTAGAGTTCAATGGATTAAAATAACACCAGTTGGTATTTCCGTAGCAAGCCAAGGGCATTTGGATTTCAGTGGTTTTGCAAGAAGATACGACTGAAGGAAAATTCAGCTGTATTACTCTCCCAGTTTTTGAGAAGCAATCATTCCCTATAGCTATTATTGCTTATTCTAACCTACTAGATTAGTCTAAATTCTAAAAACATCTGCATGATCATATGAGAGTGGATTTCTCCAAGCCTGCTTCTAATTACACTAATTTGAGTTGTTCTGGTAGATTTATTTGGCTGCTTATATTGGGTACAGCATTACCAGAGCTTTAAATAGTGACTACTATTTTTTCTCAAACACACGAAGACTTCAAAATGTCAGCTCTTTATTAACGAGGGAGAAAAGAGACATGGGTAAATGAAATTCACAAATACTCCAAGTGCTTCTTTTTAGTCATTACAGTTTAAGTCTTCCCTTTTAGTCATGTCCTACCAGTTCCCTGTTTCTACCAAGGATGCCTCGATGCTCTCACTCACTCAAGTGTGGAAGCTTGCAAGCATCTTGGCACACTATTATTTAATTTTTAAGAAACTTTATTCTAAATGGAATTCTTTATTTTAAATATTGTAATTTGACAGTCATGACTCCCTCTATTTGATGAGAAAGGCAGAGCCAGGGTGCGTGCCCGGGGTTGGGGTGAGGTGCACGCATGGTCTGAGTTGCCTGCGCCTGTGAACCAACTGCCCTGATTAAAATCCTAGATTCACTGGGCCACCTGCTCCTCTCTCTTCTCCGCATTCATTATCTACTTGTGTTGTCAAACCATGACAACATCTACCAATTAGAATTAGTCATTAGATAAGTTCTTTCAGGAAGGATCAGTAGGACCAGTTGAGATCGAAGGAAAGGCTTGAGGACTGGGAGGTAATCATATCCAAATTATGCTATATGAATTTGCAGGTTACTGAACCTCCAGGATTTTTCCAGCAAGTTGAATAACCATTAAAATCAACTGCATTTTGCTACAAGTGTACCAAGGTTCCTTCCCTCCTTCCTTCCTTCCTTCCCTCCTTCCTTCACTCCCTCCCTCTCCTCACCTCCCTTCCCTCTTCTGTTTTTGCCTTTCTTTTTAAATAAGCAATGCCCTTATTTTTTAAAAAAGCAATTCATAAGTGTTTATTTTCTCAGCACTGGTGCCCTGGACCAATCCACTAGAAACTGGAATTATCACCAGAAAGCATGTTCTTTCAAGAGTCCATTTTCCAAACAAAATAAGAATAAATTTAGTAGTGGGTGAAATAAGAAATATTTCAGATTCCTTGAAACATCTCAAAATTATTTCCCCCAAAAATTTGGTTTTGGCAATATATTCTACATGCCTTGTCCCAAGAATTTCTTCTTTCAAAACTGTGGAATGGATATGTGAAGGGAAATTTAATTCTTTTTCTTAGTCTAGGTTTCCTAAACAGTCATATGAAAGGTACTTTTGAGGACTTCTTTTTAGTTCACTTTAGACAAATAAAAACAAGCACTACAAAAACATGTATTTGGCCCAAAAACAGATGAAAAATTGCTCAATACCTTAGTACATGAGAAATGCACATCGAAATGGTAACGAGACAAGCTACAGTGGAGTAACTGAAGTGCAAAGTATTGACAACGTGGAATGCCAGCGAGAACGGGGACCAGCCTGAACCCTTCATATCGCGTTTGTGGGAGTGTAAATGGAAAAGGTAGGCAAAAACAAAACAAAACGAAGAAAAGTTAAATATACATTTTTCCTGTGAACCAGGAATTCTACTTCTGGGTATGTAACAGAAATTAAAAGGTATGTCTACAAAAGCATTATACAAAAATGTTTATAAAATTACATTATGATATAATAACCAAAAATGCAATACAATTCGGGGGTCCATCTGCAAAAGAATGGATAAATACATCTGGAATATTCCCACAATGGAATAGTAGTCAGGGATAAAAAAAAGGAATAGACTATTAATAACTACAGTATCATGAATGAGTGTCAAAAACATGCTGAATGGAAGAAAACAGACGTGAAAAGAGAACAACATACTGTATTATTTCATTTTTGTGGAATTCTAGAGTAGGCAAAACTAATCTATGCTGATAGAAATCAAGTCATTGGCTGCTTCCTGAGGAAGGTACTTCCTGGGGTGATGAAAATACTATTTCTTGATGGGATATAGGATACACAATTATATGCAATTTTTGTAACTGTACACCTAAGATCAATGCATTTTACTGGGTTTATTATACATAAATAACACTTTTTTTTATTTAAGGGAATGAAGCAACCTCTAAAATTTGAAAATCACTGAGTGTATTTTAAATTTAAAAATCTCTAAAAAAACCCCAAACTAACTAAAATACCTCAGCTGAATAACCTATTTAGCATCAAGGTTCAGCACTTAGCACAGTGCTCAGCACGCAGACGGAGACGGGTCCAAATACACGTGTCAGATGGCTGAGTGGCAGTGACTGAAAAACAGACTTAGATTTTTCTTACTGTATTTTGTCAAAGAAATGATAGCCTCGTTCCCAGCTCTGTGCTTTTCCTCTGCTTGCATCTCTCCCTGTGTGTGTGCCTCCAGGTTTTCTAAGCCACTGGCTCTCAAACTTGGTACACACCCAAATCGCCTGAGGGGCTGCTGAAACACGGATACTGGGCCCCACTCTCAGAGTTTCTGATTCGGTAGCTCTGGAGGGGGACCCCCAGGATCTCCATTTCTGACAAGTTCCCAGGGGATATTGAGGACGATGCTGCTTGGTTTAGGAGCCACACTTTGAGAACTGCTGCTTCTAGCCCTTCTTCAACTGCCAGACCAAAGATCCATTCTTTTCTGTTCCAAGATCAGCCTTTCCAGCTTGTAACAGTCTTTCCTAACTACCTTCAGCCTCATCCTCTGAACGTTCATTATACTTCTCGTCGAACCTCCCTATTTGTTATCTGGTTTATTCTCCCTTGTAGTTTATTCTTTGTTAAGAAAAAGATACTTCCGTGTGTTTCCATTCAGTAGATGATGACTCCCTTAACAGTAGGTCATTTCATTCCCCTTATACCCAGAATAAGCTGGAGAGCTAAGAGGTGATCTGTAAATGCTGATGCTCCTGATATTCATACTTTCTTCTAAAACGTGCAAATACTGTTAGAAAGAGAGCACTGATTTTCAGATAAATAATAAAGTCTTCCATTGTGATGGATTACCTGTCATTGGGACAGTGACTCGGCAATGTCCAGTCATGGTGTGGGTTAATGAGGAAACCCCAGGACAGGAAGACGGAGCTTGGTGTCAGAGTGCCAACCACTAGCTGGAGAGGTTTGCGAGAGCGTCTTTTGCCTATGGAAGTAACATACAGGTTAATTCTGGTAATATCTGGTGTATTTTCATGATTGGGGTAAAAGGAATAAGGATGACAAGTGGCAAGATGAAGAATTTGGAAGTATCAAGTTTTTTTTCTTTTCATATAATGCACAAACACTACTAATTCTTTGACAAATATTACTAATTTTTTGACAATGAATTTAAGCATGAATCAAGTGAAATATCCTTTTTGATATTTATGTGTGTGTATATGTGTATGTGTGTTTGTGTATATATTCATATAGGTATAATATATGCATTAAACTATATCCAATTATATCTAGTTTTTATTTTCTTGTAAGTCAGGAATAAATATGGAGGTCTTGGCTATTACCAGTGAACTAAATAAATACACACACATTTCCATATACATATACATACAGTATTCACATATACATATATGTATGAGTGTATATACACACACTTACTTCATGTCTTTTACAGACAAAATAAAAACATGCTAATTTTTTTTCCTGGGACATTCATTTAGTGTGAAATAATATCTAAGAAGAGAAAAGTAAGTTTGGCACCTAGGTTGTAGGTTGTTTTATTTTTTAAACCTTTTTAGAAGTACAAAATACCCATCACGCTATTGAAATAAGAATATTTTTACAGTGAGTATCTAGAGAGAAAATGGGCATACATTTTTTAATGATGCTGGCAGAGCAGAAGGAATACAGGAAGCACAGTTATTCTGATGCGACGAAGCGGATTTGGGCAAGGAAGGCCTACAGTGATGCTGATAAACCACAGTAGATCCTTTTCAAGTATATACAGGATGGACACTTGCATTTTCAAAAATATTTGAAACTACAAGAATGGAAACAGTAAAAAAGAGTGGGGAAGACCCTCAACCATGCAAAGCAGCACTGGATCATAAAAAAATCAGAGTGAATAAAATAAAAATCCAACAGCAGGTTTAATAAAACTACATAGAGTTAACATAGTACATATATAGTTTGCATTCTCATTTCATGAGACTATAGCTATTGTATTTGCTATAGGATAGACTTGTGTTATCTTAATCTGATGCAGTGTGGACCAGTGGATAGGAAGATACCCACTGCATGACCTTAGTGGAAATTATCTAAACAAAGCCCTTGAAAATTTTGTCATATTGTTACGTCTACTAGATTTAAGTTCTGCAAATTGTTATTCCAGCAAAAAGTCTTCTGAGCCCATAAAATACATAACCTAGTGATGACAAACTGCCTCACTGTAGTGTAGCTGAACTTTTAAAAGATATTCAAAGTAATTTTCAATGATAGTTATTGTTTACTTGGTTGAAACATGCATTTATACTTCTCTGTACATTTTTCCAGATCCATCCATCACAGTGTTTAGTATGATTGTGATTCAAAGGGTCCAAGAAAGGCCTCCGAAGGGGGAGCATTAGAATCTGAGATGAGGGTAGGGAGCACATGTAGTCTGATCTAGATCTGGATCTCCTACATTTTTATCTAGATTTCTTTTTACTGCATTATTGGTTTACCTCACAATGTCTGAATTAAATGCCACTTAGAGGCCAAAGATACATTTTTCTTTCACTAAGGGGACCTAAAGCTTACATGACCATCAAACGATCATTTCACTAAGTTTTGATGTTAATATAAAATGATTAAATAATTAAAATTTATGTGGTAGATACACATATAAAATGAATGGAAGCAAATCCATTAGTCATTTTATCACTCTCAAATGCAGATTACGAAAACAAAAATTATATCCATTGCCCGAAAGGAAAGGCGGGGTATTATATCCTGAGCAAGATGAAACAATTTCCTGAACTGGTCATCAGAAAGTGAAAAATAGCTTCTAAACCCAGTTCATAGAAGCCCCAAAATAAAATGAAATGAAGTTATAAGGGACTCCTAACATGCAAGCACTCTCTTGACTTTCCTTATGTATTTTTGTATACTTTATTATGATCATATTTGCATTAAGAAAAAGTTCAATGAGTATAAAGCCAGAATCCCATGGAACCAGATTCATGCTTCTTGATTTTATTTTTGAAGTATTTTGAAATAGTCTTGAAATATTGTGAATACATTTATTTTGAAGAATGTGGAAAGCTGCCTGGGCAACTATCATTAACAAGTTATAAGGAGTGATTGAAACTTTCCTTGCTCTTTGGGATGATATAAAAGGTCAAGAAAAAAACGTAATCTCATTTTCAAAATGCTAGACCGTTTACTGCTTCTCTTAAAAGAAGTGGAAAACAACAGAAGGGGGGAGGAGAGGAGAGAGGACTGTGGCAACTGATTTCTGGTTAACCAGGCTTGGCAGATACATCTAGAAGACAGAACACACAGCTGCCGAAGGCCCCCTTGCTGGATGTAAAGATCTGTGTGCTCTCCCTACTCATTTCACACCTTAAGGAAGGTATAACAAAACAAAACAGAAGATACTTCTTGTGTGTGTGGTATCCAGTGTACTATAAAAGATAAGTATGGTTCGGAAATAATTATTTTGAGAACAGTTCACATTAGAAAACAAGACCAACTCTATCTACAGTTAGATGTGATATCAGATAGTAAAATCACATTCTCAACCCTCCTGGTCCTTCTTTGTAGCAATGGCCAGCTTGTTTGATGAGAAAAAACTTCAGTGGTGAAACTAGGACAGTTTCAAGGAGGCTTCTAATCTCCCTTTAGTCATGTGAAAATGTGTCTACTCATTTATTCATATGTATCTGTTTCTGTTTTAAGACTTCCTACCCCAGGAAGATGAGTGTTGTGTTGCTGTTTTATGAAAGCAGTCCTTCTATATGTGACTAAATAGAAGACGTTTAGAAGGGAGAGATCAAGGGTACATAAAACCTGAATTCCAACCCATTGAATCCAACACATATGAATAAATTACGCCTTTGAAATGTAAACAGTCTCCTTCAATGAAGGTTAGACATCGAAATTTGCCTTTAATGGCTGAAAGGCACAGTAGCAGGAATGAGTTCACACGTTTGAAAATAAAAACAGACTAACAGGGGCAACTCTCCGTGAGCACCTGCTGGGGGTCAGGCCCTGTCCTGGGTGTGGCATGTCTACGAGCTCATTTTAATTCTCACGGTGACCCTAATTATACAGCAGAAAAGAGTCACAGAGAGGTTCAATAATGTGCCCGCAGCCCTGCGGTTTGTATGCAGTGCTACTGGGATGGGGTCGTGAGTAGTCTCTACCAACAGGCTACGTAGGCCACTAATCTGTCAGCAGACCCAGATCCTGCTGTGCAAGGCCCAGCTTCTAATCTAGATCCTTAAGGCCTCCCCAAGGCACTGGGTCTCCATGGGTAGAAAAGACATAAAAAGCCAGAGTGAATACAAAACAAAATGAATGAAAAATACCTGAGCATGATTTCTTTTGACTCGGCGCAGGGGCAGGTCGCACCACGATCAGATATTTAGGCTCCGCATCTGGAAATAATAATAACTTTATTTATGAATAAAATTCTATGAGAAAGAGCCACATTGGCAACCGCACACCCATGTCCTGACTCAGTGTTCCCCGGCTTTAGTCATCATAACCACAGTGGATGCGCAGACCCAGGAATTCGGAAACTTAATACTTTCTGAATAGTTCAGTTTAGTTCAGTTTTTAAAATGAAAATTAAATCCAGGTTTCAAAACCAAATGGATAGGGGTAGGGGATAGGTTTTAAAATAATATATATTTTTAAGATTTTATTTATTTTTAGACAGAGGGGAAGGGAGGGAGAAAGAGAGGGAGAGAAACATCAATGTGTGATTGACTCTCAAATACCCCCTGCTGGGGACCTGGCCTGCAACCCAGGCATGTGACCTGATTGAGGATCAAACCAGAGACCCCTTGGTTCGCAGGCCGGGGCTCAATCCACTGAGCTACACCAGCCAGGGCAAAATAATCTTAATAGACATCGTTTTCATGTCAAAGCTTCATCAACCCTTTTCTCTGCAAAGAGATTTTTAAAAAGTCAGATCATATCTGTTCTGTTATCCTTTTCCTCACAGAGGGTCAGCCAGACATTAAAATCAGACATGGAAAATCCTACTTGCATAAGACACGTGAGTCATATCACCTGTTGTATGATCTGAAATTGCTCACTTTTGTGGAAATATGAGTACTTATAATGTCCTATTTTTGATCCTGTTGCATAATTTCTCAGCCAGTTATCATATCTAAGCAGCCATTTTTATGAACAATATTTAAACGAGTTCTCAATTTTAGGTTGCTATAATTTTCACCTAAACTATGCCAATGGCAAATAAATTAATAGTGAATCTCTTCTTAAAATATTTAGGTTTTAAATAAAATGATGCTTAAATGATCAGTATGTGCTACCTCAATCATGAGCTAGTAATTTATCAAATAATCTTTTTTAAGTTGATGTTTCCAAGATGAGTGCTTTGTTTAAATACATATAATAGGATAAATACACTTTGGGTATACCAAATAGTACTTTATAAGCAGCTCCATTGGATTAACTAATTGATGGGGATTATCTATCATATTTCTCCAGTAACTTTGGATCCTGTACTCATTCTACTCCAAGTTTCATTTGGATGCTGTAGTCAACAAGAGTGCACCTGTACTTGCTCAGGCAGATCTCATTTCTTTGTGTTGTTTTCATTCTGGATTCAAATGTCCCCCCTCTGTGGGTTCGGAACATCTGCCCAAGGCTTTACGGAGCTGACCTCATTCTCAGCCAAAGGCAACCTGGCAATTCAGCCACCTTTAAAGACACCAGCGTTTTTTTCCTAAACACTTCACGCAGCCCTATTTGCTATGACCTGCTGGGGTAATGGCCACAGCATAAAGTTAACCTGGGAGCTTCCTGAGCTGACTTCAGAGCCTCGCCTGTGCATCCTATAGTTTTCTCATCAGCACAACACAGATAACGGAGCGTTCACTGCATTTCAGAGTCTCACATGTTTGAAAGCATGTCATGTTTAGTGAAGCTTATATAAGAAATGTTTAACCTAAATCCAGTTTCCTAGTAGGAATACAATAACCATTTCCTGATTTTATTGGGGATATAAAGTGATATAAGTATTAAGAAACTACCATGAACAGTACTTTCTACGTGCAGGATACTTGTTAAGCGCTTTATATTCATAGCTTAATTACTCCTCCTGGCAGTCTTACCTGACACATCTTATTATCGCCCCAACCCATAGATAAGGTCACTGAGGCACAGTCGGCTTTGTGGGTGTGCAACTTGTACAGTCGCAGTCCCACGCCCCGAGGAGTCCCAAGCTTCCTTTAATAACCTGCTGACACCACCGTGAAATTCTTAATACTTTTGTCTTTGACTTTGTGTTTCGCAAGGGTAGTTGGATGGGACAATGGAGTCTGTGTGTGAGCAGAGGAGACAGGAACAATATGTGTGTCTGCAGTTTTTCCCACTCACAAACAGCATTAGAGGTGCCCCTCATTCCAAAGGAATGCTAGAGGCTAGCATTCCAAAGGAGCCATCACTGCCTAGGAGCTCAGCAGGACACAAAGGCAGAACAAGGCAAGCATATCACACCTAGGACTGAGTCGGGGCCTGGAGGGGGCCACTGACAGCTCTGAGGCCGCACTTCCAATTCGAACCAGAACCTGGTTCAATGCAGGAAGAAGCAATGACATTTTAAGAAACACAAGTGACCAAGGAATCCTATCATATTCTTTCTTAATTTATGTTACTTCTTATATTCATCAACTACTTAGGCTGAAAATGATGATGTAGAAGGGATAGTTAGAGCAACCCCTAGTTCCTTTCCTTTTCAGTTCTTCCTCACTCATAAGCCAAGTCGAAGGCAGAGTATTGGTAGAATGTGCATGTATCAAGACATGAAGTAAAAAGTTGAGCTATTTTGCACATGTCCACTATTCTGGTAAGAATGAAATACATATGCATGTAGGACCTACAAAACACAAATTGTGTAATTTCGGTGATCCTGTTTAGGAGTTAAAGGCTCTTACATTTGCACATAAAACTAGCATTGCACAATATCATAATAAATGCTAAAATGCATGCTGATAATAAAAAAAAAACTAACTCTTGTTTACCTGAATGACATTAAGTAGCAAATAAAATAACAGCATGAAAAGTTGGGAAACTCTGGAAGAAAGGGAAAACTTTACAGTTTAGTACCTTCATTGACTATTTCTTCCTGCTTTTTGAACAAGGGACCCTTCATTTTTATTTTGCACCCAACCTTGAAAATTATATTGCTGTCTTAATATTGTCCTCAAAATGCCCTTTTACTAAAACACTGGAATTTACTTCTAGAAAACAAAGCTAAATTCTTGTTTTTCTTTTTTTTATTTTACATGGGTTTTTTTAATTATTTATACTATTACAGTTGTCCCAATTTTTTCCCCTTTACCCCCCTTCCCACACCTAATTTTCTTAAATTGTTTTCACTGTGATAAAGTCTCTTAGAGCTAGCCTTTTATTTCCTTCCTTGATATGCATTAATTCAACTATGCCTGAGTGGTTTTTAAGAAAAGTCTTGAAATACTAGAAAAATAACATACATGATCCAAGACATATGGTTATACAAGCAATTTAAAAGTAATTTTTGTTATGATCACAGTCAATTTGCATAAAGCAAAGGCTATTACATCCAATCACAAATTGGAACAGCTGTTGGAATCTGGGAGCATTTGCTGGCTCGCGCTGCTCATTAAACATTTTCAACATTTGTGCATTTCAGCAGCTTTTGCACTTGATTGGTAACACAGACATGGAAAAATAAAACAACTGAAAAAGGAAGATTTCTATTTCAGTTCTGTACTATGAAATTCTTTGTGGATTTGTAGCAACCTGGAAATATATACAGTGGTGGCCTGATCAGAAATGCTGACAACGAGTGCCAAAATACATGCTCTTTTCACTTAAAGAATGTGTTAACTAAAATGTCAACTTGAGAAAATTTGTGTGGAATGCAGTTGCCTTAACAAACTTTCCATTCCTGACAGTTAAGCCGAATTAATGTTGCAGATTACTTTAATCTAATTTGCTTAATATTTTAAATGCTTTATGGTGGAGCATCGAGACAATTTACTATTTAAGGAAACCTACTGCTGAAATCCTTTATAAGGTACTAGATTTTCTGATGATATAAATAATCCTCCCATAATTGCTCAGTTTGACAAACCCCCATTTTCCCCTTTTTATTAGAGGCCATCTGCACTGCAGGCCAGCCTGCTGTAGAGCACTATCACAGTGAGGTGTATTTCTGCCATGTAAGTTTTCAAAAAATAAAAATAAACATAAAAAAAGCCAGGATGATCCTAAAGGAAATCAAGTATGGGACATGACAAAACAATTTATTTGCCCCTGCCATCTTTCTCTACAATCTGGTTCATGACAAAGTAAATTTCGGGGCATGTGAGCAAGGACAACCCTGATCAGCTGGTTACCAGTACAAGGTGAAGTACTTAACATCTGTGCACCTCAGCCTTCTCACCTGCAAAATGGAAAAAGTCATAGTGCCCAGGCACATGGGAGTCTTAGTGATGAGAAACTTACAGCACCGCCTAACACACAGAAAGAGCTGTAACGATGATAACGATCTCTTGAAAGCAAAAGTTTGTGCTTTAAGAGGTCCTGCGGACATATTAAAAGGAAAAGGATCCAAAGCTTTTGTTTTTTTAAAGTAAATATCACAGATTCCAAAACACAAAAATTTCACAAAAAAGTAAATTATAGACCATACTGATAAAGATTCTCTCCTTGACTCCTAATCTCTTCTGAGTTCTTTTTCAACTAGGCCCTGGTCACTGGGTTTCTGTGTTCATCTCTACATTGTCTAGCTAAACGGAGAATCGTTTGGATGGTTTAGCCAGAATTCCCCATCCTCCATACCTCATCGTCACTGGTATTTCATCAGGTTCCTTATCCTTCGCCATCCTTCAGGGGGTATCTGATCACACTGGTCAGCCTTCAGCAAGAATCCTGTTCAGTCAGTTTAACCAGAATTCCCCTTGTACGTCATGTTTCCTCTTAGTAATTTTTCATCCATTGACCACCCCTCCGCCCTGTTCCTTGGCTATAAATTTCCACTTTTCCTTGTTGTATTTGGAGTTGAGCACAGTTTCTCTCCTCCACTGCAAGACCCCATTGTAGCAGTCCCTATACTATCAAGGAAGTTCTCCCTTGTAGAAAGTCTTCCTCACCATCTTTAACAAGCGCCACTGAATGATTTGCCTTGATAATAATACTCATAATATCAATGCAAAATATCTTAGGAAGAATATTGACAAACAGAATCTAGCAACACATAGTACAATAATACATTATGTTCACATCTAGTTTATTCCAGAAATACAAGAAGATAAAATTTAGCCTATTTCCACAGATGCTGAAAGAACATTTGACAAAATTCATTACCAATTCCTACTAAGAATTCAATGAAATTCTTCCTAATAATATAAAATATATCTTAAAATGTCTGAACTACCTTTATTAAATGTGTAGGATCCTACACATACATTGCTGCTGAGTAACTCTCCTTAGCCTTATCAGACCATTCAACCCTCTTTTTTCTTTCCCTGTTATTACTATGTTTTTAGAAATGTTACACTGTGATTCTATTTTTGTAACCTGCTCCAGCTTTTCTACTAAGTAGCTGGGATAAGAATTAGGTAAACAAAGAATTATGTAACCAACTATATGATGTGTTCTTTTATATCGATGATGTGGGAATAACTAAAATGAAGCAGTGGGTTGGGAGCATTACTGGGACATTTATAGATAAGGCCAGTCTTACCAGAAATGTGAATAAGAACAAACTTGCTCACGAAGGCCTAGATTTAAATTTCTATGACCATGTGCCTCACTGAGGTGCCACCTCACGTGACTGAACACGCTTATCTTCTTCAATCTTATTTTTGCTTTTTCTTGGAGAGGATCACAAAAGCAGCCATTTGCAACTTAGGGTGAATGGATTTGTGTTAGTACGGTATCCCTACGCATGATCTGTTCTATTTTAGTTACATAAGAATATCATCAGTCCTCTACTAAATACACATAGGGCATCAAGTCAACGAAGGGACAGAATCTTTTGTCCTAGTGCCCTTCCTAATTCCTTTCCTCTCCCCCTAAAATTGTAAAGTGTGGAGAGCTTCCTTCTCCATAAGCTAAAGACAGCTGGCTTACAAATGCCTTGTTAGAGACTAGATTTTGCTGTCATTGCCTGACACCTTCTAGTAAGGTCAAGAAAGTGACAGCTTCAAAAGTGGCAAAAGAGGATCAGTGATTTGGAAGAAAAGCCAGGGGAGCAGTGTTTCCAAAATGCTGCGCCACCAACATGGTGTGGAAAAGCAAAGCTGTTGAGGACTCAGAGCGGAAAGATAAAACAGAAGAGTTAAACTCCCGAGGTGAAGAATATGTAGCAGAAGTTTCACTTTTCTTTTGCTTATTTTCCTTTTTTTAAGTACTAGATACCTTCTCCCACAAAACCCCAAATCTCAGGCTAACCACGTGGAAAACATCAGACAAAACTAAATTGAAGGACATTCTACAAAATGCCTAATGAAGACTCCTTCAAACTATTACGGTCACCAAAAACAAGGAAAGTCTGAGGAAAGTGACAGTCTACAGCAGCCTACGGAGACATGACAATGTAACATGGTGTCCTGGAAGGGACCCTGGGTCAGAAAAAGGAGTTCAGGTGAAAATGAAGGAAATCAAATGAAGTATGGCCTTTACTTAATAATGTTATCAATATTGGTTCATTAGTTGTGACAAATGTACTGTATTAGCACAAGATGTTGAGAATGGAAGAAATTGGATGTAAAGTATACAGGAATTCTCTGTACTACACTTGTAATTTTTCTTCTCCAAAGTTATTCTAGCATAAAGAGTTTATTTAAAAAATCTTTTAACAAAAGCAAAAAAATATAAAATTTATGTATCAATGAATCAAAGGCTGTAAGGAATATAAAAGCAGAGTCATTAATCAGCAACTTGATCCTTTCTTAGTTTTAGATAAAATTGTGGTGTGATTTACAGTTAAAGGTACTTTAGAATTTGATGAAATAAGGTAACTGTTTTTATTAAAGCCCATGTGGCATCTCAGAAGAGTCCTAATAAGTTAAGAATAAAACCACCCACAAAACCTGCAAAAAAAAAGTCTATGGCCATGGAAATCTCCATAGAGAAATAGTATCAGGGGTTTTTTTTTGCATCTACAAATGTTCACGTGCCACACTTTACTATAATCTGACCTGAGTAAGTCCAATCCCTTCAGCTTTCACAGGTGGCAGCAGCTCCTGTGCCTTTATTCCATCAACGCTAACTAACGCTGAGTAACGTCTGTTTGAAAAGACCCTTTGAAAAGCCTCCTTGTGTTTTAAGCTTAGGCAGAGACTTTCACTTATCCAACTGTCAGTTCTGAAAACAGAATCTCTAAGTGTGGCCGTGGGGGCGGTAAGCCGACAGGGCTCCAGCAGGCCTCTGGTCTGCTCTTCTGTCTCAGCCGCCTTTGTCCGCACTGCAGACACGCCAGCTCCCTCACCTGCTGGGCCATGAAGGAGAGAGACAAGCCTCGCTGAGCAAGAGGTGTGCAGTCTTCGGGGTGGGGATACAAAGATAGTAAAATGCTACTCGTCTACTCATCTTTTGAAAGGCCACATCAGTAATTCTAAATTTCAGGTGAGTTCTTTATATATTTTGGAGATCAAACCTTTGTCCGAGGTGTCATTAGCAAATACATTTTCCTATATGGTTGGCTCCCTTTTCATTTTGCTAATGTTTTCTTTAGCTGTGATCTCCAAAATATATAAAGAACTCATATGAATCCACTCCAGGAAGACAAACAAGCCAATTAAAAAATGGGCAAAGGACCTGAACAGACACTTCTCCAAGGAGGACATACAGAGGGCCCAGAGACACATGAAAGGATGCTCAGCATCACTAGCCATCAGACAGATGCAAATTAAAACCACAATGAGATACTACTTCATACCAGAATGACCATCACCAACAAATCAACAAACAAGAAGTACTAGTGAGGATGTAAAGAAAAGGGAACCCTAGTGCACTGTTGGTGGGAATGCAGACTGGTGCAGCCACTGTGGAAAACAGTTTGGAATATTCTTAAAAAACTGAAAATGGAACTGCCTTTTGAACCAGCAATTCCACTGCCAGGATTATACCTTAAGAATCCTGAAACACCAATTCAAAAGAACCTATGCATCCCAATGTTCATAGCAGCACAATTTACAATATCCAAGAGTTGGAAGCTAAGTGCCCATCAGTAAATGAGTGGATCAAAAAACTGTGGTACATTTACCCAATGGAATACTATGCAGCAGAAAGAAAGAAGGAACTCCTACCCTACCCTGCAGCATGGATGGAACTGGAGAGCATTATGCTAAGTGAAATAAGCCAGGCAGTGAAAGACAGATACCATATGATCTCATCTATAAGTGGAATCTAATCAACAACACAAACAGCAACACAAAAATATAACCAGAGACATTGAAATAAAGAACAAACTGACAGAAACCTGAGGGGAGGGGAGGGGAGAGGGAGAGGGAGATAACGGGGGAAAGAAGGGGAAGGGTCATCAAGGAAGATGCATAAAGGACCCATGGACAAAGCCAAAGGGGGGTATGATTGAGGGTGGGAGGTGAGGGGTGGATGGGGCAGGGGAAATTGGTGGTGGGAAAATGGAGACAACTGTGCTTGAACAACAACTAAAAAAAAAAGAAAATAAATAAATTTCAGGTGAGTGATCAACCTTGCTCTCCACCCACACTCATTCTCATATTCCAGTGACAAATAATAACAAATTGAAACCACAACAACAAATCCATTTCAGTGACGGGGTACAAACAGTTCACATTAGAATACAGTCTACATGCGTTCTGAAGCCTAGTTGCTGAAAACAAGCGGCTCAAATACTGTTGATGCAAAGATGCATTCCTTACCACAGAACATACTAATTAAGTGGCCCTAAAGTAATCACATAGCCAAAAGCTAGAACAGCAGCCATTGTTAATCTTGACCAGCTCAGAAACATCACTGATGTCCTTTCGGGAGCTTTGGTGTCCCTTCTGGAAAAATACTGATGGGGTATTTTTCTAGAAAACTGGGAAAATTCTGCTGCCTGCTTAGACATGTGCTAAGTTAGAGTTCTGTGAAGTTTCATGGTGGCAGAAATGCAAAGGGAAGATACAGTGGTCACAAGTAATATCAGTATTGCACTAAATTTACTATGATTACTAGGTTTATGAATATAAAACTTTAGTAATTTCTAATAAATCCCTTAGATTGCTAGCACAACGTCCTTAGTTGTACATAAAAATGAATGTCTATGGAATTACGAAGCATCACAAACTAATATAAAACTTCCAACTTTTAGAGTATTTCTAAGCCCCTGCAGGACGCTGCGGTGGGTTGAGAATCGTGTTGAACTGGCCTAGACTCGGTTCCTGTTTTGCTGATACCTGTACCATTAAACCGACTGCATAGTAATTGTACAACAAACAATTTCTGAAAGAATAAATGAATCTGTTCCTCTATGCTTTTTATGCCTGGGGCTACAGGGGAAAAAAGAGTGAGGTTTTGCATAAAGGGAAAATGGTTAGGGACTTGGGAAATAACAGTCAGCAGAAGAAAGCAAGTGACCTTTTTTGAAAAGCTAATAAACTTTAACCACTGAGTTTGTCTTTGATAAGCTGCCTGTAGAATGGGGCTTTTTTCCTTTAAAGCTTTTTCTTATAAAAGGTATGTGGTCTTGTGTATAAGAATAATTCTATCTTTTTTCATCCAAAGAAATAATTTAAAGCAAATTTGAAAGCACATCTTACACTGTCCAGTGGTTGTTTCCATTAAAAGTTATAGAAAACAGTTGAAAAATGAACCAACACCCATTTTGACAGAACATTCCGCTCTGCCCTAGGCCTCCGAAAGAGTCCTGCCCTCTCAGCGGTTGAGAGGCCGCCTGCAGACCCTGGCCCCCGGGGGGCTGGGACAATGCAGAGGTTAAATGGTCTTCAGAGGCACAAGTACCAGAGAGCAACTATTGTTTAATACTAATGCAAACATGGCTAGGAACATCCCCCTGGGTGGGATTCCAGAACGTCCAGCCACAGACATGCTCTGAAGGGAGCTTACAGCCTACGTTGGTTTGTACGCTGCTAGAGGGGCTGTTCTGAGCTGTGAGACATTGATGACAGCTGTGAGAAGCCACGCCTCATCTCCGTGCTGCAGCGTGAGTGCAACAAAATGAGAACTCACCTTTGATAGGACATCATGGGGTGTGAGCAGAGAGGAAAGAGGGTTTTTCCTAAATCCAGTAGTGTGCAGGCTCACAAGCTCTGCTAGGCTCCTTCTCTCTCCACCTCTTACCAAAGTGGTCTGGAAGGAAAGGTGCATCTTTTTCCAAACGGAGGGCCTTTTCAGAGACTCATTCCGCCGAGGAAGGCGTCTTTCCTGAGAGGTTTTCTTTCATTTCAGTGAGAGTTGGAAAAGCAATGCTATTGAAAACACACTCCACCTGGCGCTGACAACATACTTTGCAGGCCACATCAATGCAAAATCAAAGGGTAGTCCTCTATCTTTATAAGCAGGGGGCAAGTGACATTAAAGACACTAAAATAGAAAAGGTTTCCTTTCTTTCAGTCTCTGTCTAGGCCTGTCTCGGTGTTTGTTGGCTGTTTAAATGTAACGTTGAGCTCTGCAGTAGAGTGCAGGCCCTCACCCCACCCCACCCCACTCATCCTGCTTGCCACACTGCGTGGGACCCTCTCCCATCAGCAGCAACCTCAGGTTCAAAGCACCTAACACCCCACCCCGCCCTTCAGGGTGAAAAAGCCAACCTCTCCTTCCCATGGACGTGGCATCCCAACCCATGGACACCAAGAGATTGTAACCTCTGCAATGGGACACACTGTGTACTTTAATCGGGGTACTAGAGAGGTTTCCACTGGCAAAATCACGCCCTGAATGCACTATGTCGCTGCCAGGCTCACGCAGGAACTGCCACCACCGTGTGCTGCCAGGTATCACCATGGTTGGGGGGTGGGTTACATACCTGACCTCTCCCTGCATCTACACCGAAGTCCTTGAGGAAGGTGAAAGGCGGCAGCAGTTGCCGAGTGGGGGCGGGGAGGGGAAGGCCCGGCAGCAAGGATGCCAGGAGACCACGTGCTAAGAACCAAATCAGGTGTAGGGGTGGGAGGTCAAGACGCAACAGCCCAGGACCCAAGCCCTCAGCACATGCACCACTGCCCCATCCAACCTCACTGACAAGATCAAACTGAAGGGTAAAATTATTAAGAATTTCAAGACAGTGACAGTAAAGCCTTAAGTGTCAAATGCAGGGCCCTTCTCAGGGCACTGGTAACATGCCCAAGAAGCCAGTCCTGACCTACCCATCCACCCCCAATCCCTGCAAACCCACCACCTGTGAGGCACCAGGTAGCTCTTTATTTGCAGACAAATTCTGTCTCTATCAGTGCAAACAAATACTCTTTAATAACCTCTTCCTCTTACCCACTTGCCCTATAGGCAATACCCATCTTTTCCAGTTTGCAGACCTGTTAAGCATGAAAATCATCAGCGTTATTGCCTGTAGGGTTTTTTCTTGCCTGTATTTTATATGTGCAACCCACAGGGAAATTGAGTATTGGGTGTTGTCTGTGAACTGGGCTAAGGTTTGGCAAGGGCTTTTTCAGGTCAGCCTGGATACACACACATTTTCCAGTGAGTTCATCACTTCGTTCATATTATCTCTACAGGAAATACTATTGAAATAGTCAGGACTGTGTTTAGACGTTTCTACTTCAAATAATAAAGCTAGGTCACGAGAGCTATCTGAGGGTAAGCCAGAGAACCTTCAAGCCAGCCAGGCATTTTCTTTCTTCAGTGCTCTCGTTAGGGCTACCTCACAGGGGTAAGGGGGCGGGAATAATTCCCAGGAGGCGAGTTTTTACACAGGGTTCAAAGGTAAGAGGGACTTGCATGCCGTGGGGAAAGCACAGGGCAAACGGTGGTCCCGTGCGCAGATCTGAAGCCAGCCCGGCACTTGCAGGTTTCTTAATCTGGGGAGGATTTACTATCTTCACTGGGAAGAAGAGGATGCTGATAATACCTGCTTCGGAGGGTTGCTGTGAGGATTTAGTGACCTATTTCTGTAAACCTCTAGCACATTGTAGGTGCTCAATATGAAATCATCAGCTAACAGGCTGGTGAGAACTTCCACTCCAGCATTTGCCTAGCAGCTACTGTGTGCCAGCCTGGTGAATGGAACATATCAGAGGAGAGCCTGTGGCGACCTCTTCTTGATTTTGTTTCTCCCTTCTCATTGTGGAGCGTCTCCATGGCTGGAGAAAAGCTTGGGCTATTGGCTTGGAATCAGGTGCCATGCTAAGACCTGGAGCCAGGCTAAGAATTCAAGGCTTTCTCCCATATGTAGATTAGGCATATAATTGTCCCACTAAACTGGGATACTTTCGAGAGAAAGGGGAACACTATTAATAATTATGCCAGAACAACAGGTATAAACCACAACAGTGCCTGAGAATAATTTTTTTTTCTCCGTAGATTTACACTCCAGGCAAGTAGATGCTTTTTATCTGCTAACTGGGAGGCTTTTCCAGCAAGTCTCCCATCAGACTCTGGGTAGTCAGCCCTCACACCCACAGATCTGCTGACTGACTGCGGAGGACACGAGGGAAGGCGAGACTCAACTCAGGCCCTGAGGAGCTCACGATTTAGCTGGTGAGATGTGACACAAGTACAAACCAACAACAACAAAACAAAAGCAACAAAAACAAGTAGAGGACAATTCAAAACAGAAAAAAACAAATGCTGGCCTTCATATCCTAGCACTTCGGAGATGATCAGCAGCATGTGCCAGAGAAAATCAAGTGTCCAGGGAAAATAAAACATTTACGAAAATAATTAGATAACAATTAGAAAATAATTGGAAAGTGAGGATTTGATTGTATTTCTTGGTTTTGAAATATATTCCTTAAAAAGCCAATAAATTGAGATGGCAGTAGGAGAGGCAGAGAACAAGTTTTAGGGACACGATAAAGGCTTTCTATATTTAAAATATTTATATATTTTAATGATTTAAACCTAAAAATAAATGAAGTTATAAAGTCTAAGTATTAGCTTGCATATCTGTTCCAGATAACCCTCTAATTCTCTAATTTACCCTCCTATTGGCAGCTGTCTTTCCATTTAAGACTCCTTCTCAATAACAAGCCTCTTGCAATGAATTTAAGACAAAATATACTTTTGGTCTATGACGAAAGAGCCATAAGCTATTTTGGGAAAGCCTTTTAAACATAATTAAGACTAAATCTTTAAAAGTTAGTTTTTGGTCTCAGTGCAATACACTTGAAAAAAAATTGTTACATATTATACGGAAATATTCTGAATTAATTTTACTGTATTGCCAAGGAAAGAGAGACTTGGAGACAGTTTATCTACTGTTTGGTGAGGTCAGGAAGACCATAAAAACATGATAGTTGAATCCAACAGAAAACATAGGACTTTGAAAAGACGCTATCTTTACTAAAACCTGGGAAAATGGTCACCTAACATCACACAAGATCTTTCTGGTATAAAGTCATAGTGAACCGTTGAAGTGATGGTATAGCATTTATTAAGAAATTGATACCCACTGTGACAATTTTTTTTTTAAAGTCCCCTTTGAAGCTTACTTAAATTCTGCTAAATTTTGCACCTTGGAGAAAAGTCAAGTGATTCTGGGATTCCTATTTTTTCATGAAAAACTTGGATTAATCTTGAAGATTTAAAGCCAAATACTTCCCAAGTGGTAAAACCATTTCCAGAGAAAGAACAAAGGATTAGATGACATTTTGAAAATAGCCTTAAACAAGAGAAAAGCACATTGTAAATGGGACCCAGAGCTCTTTCAGACTTCCCGCTTTCCCTTGCCTCCCTCCTTCATTTATTGTGCTTCTAAATTCATGACAACATTGGAGGTAAAAGAGAACTCCAAGGCCCCTCGGGTCCTTAGCTCCTGGGAGTTTTCTGTTTGGGTAGAGTGCTGGGGGCAGGCAAGACACGCAAAATAAAAACAAATGGCAATCGATCAAGAAGGATGGTGAAAGAAAATGCTCAGGCTCCAGGATATTCTCGGAGGGGAAATGACATTGCCTGCCGAGAAACGGCCTTGCGAAGAGTAGAGGAAGGGTTTCACGGGTGGGCAGCTCATAACAAAGACGGTGGTGGGGGTAGAAGAGGACAAGTTTGGGGGGCACAGTAAGTATATAGTTTAAGTCATTTAAACCTTAATGAGTTAGGGAGCCAATGGCTCCTTCCATAATACAGGGACTCTTTTTTTTTTTCCTGTTTACTGTTCAAAGCACTTTAGAGAAGCAACAAATCAGTGCCTTGAGTATACCTTCTATTGTAGAAGAACAGATGAAATTTCCTAAATTCTGAGAGTCTGTGTTTCATAGCTCATGTTCTAGAGCCAGACTTGCTGGGTTCAAGCTCTGGATGAGCCACTTACTAACTGAGTAACTTTAGGAAGTTTAAACTGTTGGATCTTCAGTTTCCTTGTGTGTAAAAGGGCACTACCAACGTGACCCACGGCTGCAGAGCTGCCATCCCCCATCTGCCTTCTGGGTCTGCCCTGTGCTCACTGTTGGCTGCCGTCTTGCTCTCTCCCTCACAGCCTCTTGCTGATTCTCTAAGGATCCCGCCAGGAAAGAGAGGGACTGAGCTGGTTTCAATGCTGGCACTGTCTCTTTCCCCTGTTCCTTTTTTACTAGTTATTTTTCAGCTTAATAAATTTTTTAATATAGTTCCTGCAATTCTTCTTTTTATTATTGACTGTTTAGAGAGAGAGAGAGAGGAAGGGAGGGAGGGAGAAGGAGACGGAGGGCGAAGGAGAAGAATGCAAAGAAAAAACATCGATTTGTTGTTACTTAGTGATCTATTCACTGATTGCTTCTTGCATGTGCCCTGGCTAGAGAGTGAACCTGCAACCTTGGCTTATCAGAGTGATGCTCTACCCAACTGAGCTATCCAGCCAGGGCTTCAATTCTTTATTTCAACCTCTCCTGCCAGCTATTTTTCTTCAGTGAATCTACCACCACCTTCCTCGTGACACCTACTGCAATAAATATTAAGTTCTTTTCAGTCATTAAAGTGATACTTATCCTTCAGTTTCGTGAATAGTAGCAATCTCCATTACTGTATATTCCATCCCACTTCTATAAAAATACTGAAAGCAGGCTTAAACATTTTTATGACAAAGAGACAGAGAAGGGCAATTGAAGTCCTGGGTTGCAATGGTGAAAGAAGAAAAGCTGTACCTTTGCTCTTGCTTTCTATACAAATATAAAAAATTAAGGGTAAAATTTGTGAGAGGCATTAGTAATCTTATATGCACATAAATTACATTAAATTATAAGCATAGAATTGATATTTATTCATATCTGGATAATAATAATAATTTATAAACAAACTTTATTTGAAATCAAAAATTAATTTTCCCCTGTGAAATAAAAATAGTGAGAAACTTCAGAATGAGAAAATGATGATTACCTTTCGGCATGAACTCGCTGAGATAATTACCATCGGTTAAGTGGAGAAAACAGTGTGGCACTGTTTTTGGATCTAAATTTTGTAAGGGAGGTCAAAGTTTTTGCTACGGTCTTACTAAAAACCGCTTAATTAGAGTAAGACAGAAAGCGGGAAAGTGAATTCTAGAGATGACAACTCTTTTTTTAAAGCTGTATCTTTTGAAAATTCACTTTTTTCTCCTTTGGAGGCCATGGCTGTGGAATTCTAAGAGGCACCTGACAATTCTGTTCAAGGACACCATGCAGGAATCCCCCTCAATAATGAAAGGATGACCAAGACCACGGGAAAGAGATGTATGCTGCCAGAGCAGCTGTCACAGGTTTTGCTGCTTCTTCTGTTTTGTAACCTGTTTTCAGAGCCGTCCCTTCCAAGCAAACATTTAAGGGCAACAGAAAGATGAGTACCGGTGCTTCTTTTCAGTAACTGACAACTCTGCTACAACAACCCCACTTCTGTAATTTCCCTGACACCCCACCCTCCAAAAAACAAATGAAACAGAAAACGAAACCACAGGACTACCACTTAGACCAAGGGTTTTCACCTTGGGCATGAAAACTTTAGAGCCGACCAGAATTTTAGTGGTGATTTAGACCATTCAACATAAGCAACTGAGAAAAACAAAGTTCAGAGAGTTTAGGTAAATTATCCAAGATCACTCAGCTCATTATAATAGCAACTAACAAAATGTATAAGACATACCTACTCAGTGCTAGGGTTTATATTAGTTGCCTTATATAATTTATCCATAGTTTCCACAACACTCCTGAAAGACTGTACTCTATTTTATATGGGAGAAAAATGAAACTGAGAAAAGTTATGACTTACCCAGAACGACCCCACAGTAAGTACTGATAGTTGTGTTGAATTTAAACCCATGCCTGTCTGACTGAAAAGTACACACAAGTTCTCTCCCCACATCAGCTGCCTTTCTGGGTAGAGGTGGATCTTTTCTAGACGGTAGATGTTAGCCTTCTGGCCCAGGCCCTTTCCAGTGCTGCCAGTCCAAGGGGCTATTAGCATCGTGCTCTCCTCCTCTCTAGCGCAGAAATTGCTCTCAGGGGCTGTAGGCAACGTGTCCACTAGGGAGAGCGGCTGAGGGGCAGGCAGCTGAGTGTGAGAAACTTGCTTTACTGGGCAGCAAGTGTAAGGATTAGCAGCTGTGAGAACATGAGAGCTCAGAAATCTGCCCCCTTAAATCCTCTGAAGGCCTAACAGCTGGCTGGGAGACAAATTCTTTAGTCAGAATTCATGGTAGTGATAAATATATATGTTTGTTTGTTTGTTTGTTTGTTTTTAACCTTTATCGTATTTTTGTATTTTTTCTATTACCATTTAGTCCTCTTATAACACCTCCTTCCCCAGCAATCACCACACTGTTGTTCCATGCCCATGAGTCTTTTAAATTGAAGCTCTTCTTGCAGTAAACATAATTTAAAATACGTAATTGATGGAGTGTAATACTTTCCTTCCTGGGTGACATGGATTAAAGGAAAGTATTTTCAGATGTCAAGAGAATATCATAAAGTGTGACTCTGTAAAGATTCAGTGTCAAAATATTCTCATTTTTACTTCATTGGATATTTGCAAAATTACCAACAGCTGCACATAAAAGCAATAACTAAATGTGTAAACCAGAATGAGAACATTCATGATGTGGGTAAAAAAGGATATAGGAGCCTAGCAGACCCATTATATGTGAATCATGTTTTATCACATCATTGCAAGATTCTCACAGCTATTAATATTTATTCATAGTCACCTCAGAAAATACTACTTTTTCTACTACTCCAATTAATCTATTAAAATTTTAGTAAAAGATTTTCCATTAGTAAAATTTTTTACAGATGTTTGCTATGAATCTTATTTTTCAAAAGAGCAAAAGGATATACTTGATGTTTTTTAGTTTTGCATGTAAGACCAGCATGTGACTTTGGGAAATACCTCTGTTAATACTATATAGATAGAGAAAAAGAGATATTAAAATAAATGTAGAAATACTTACAAAGGATTATTAGAAGGAGTATTAGTCAACAGACCACTACATGTTAATTTGACTATTCCTGAAGGATCAACAGCTTCTCATTTCAATCGTGACATCTTTTAAACACATCAAGCAAGTGAAATGTGTCAGATGATGTGATTTTATGTTTGCCTTAAAAATGACGGTAAGTGACTATGAGTATAGTTTGGTGCAACTGAACAAATACTACTATCCTATTAAAAAAGAAAGTAAAAGGAAGGGCTGTCAGTGATGCTTTTCTTCCATTAAAAAAAAAAAATCCACAAAAATTCTTTGCTGTTATACAGCACATTATACTCAAGGGATTTCAACTCATCACTTATGACCATGAATTCACTAATATGCCCACAGCACATCTGTGAAAAATAGACTTTATTACTGTTTTACAGATGAATAGAATTGAGAATGATCACCAGTAAACTGGTGGCAGAAAGGGAATAGAATAGAGACACTTATTTCTGTGACAGGCAGAATAATGGTCCGCATCCTAATCCCCAAAACTTGTAAATATGTTGGGTTGCATGAAAAGAGAATTAAGGTTGTAGATCTAATTAAGGTTGTTAATCAGCTGACCTTAAAATAGGGAGAGAGCAGCCTGGATTATACAGGTGGGCTCAATATAATCACATTTTTACCTTAAAAAGGAAACAAGGGCCTTGCCGGTGTGGCTCAGTTGGTTGGAGCATTGTCCTATACACCAAAGATCCGGGTTTGATTCCTGGTCAGGGCACGTGCCTGGGTTGCAGGCTCAATCCACAGTCTGGGCACAGACGAGAGGCAACCGATTGATGTTCCGCTCTCACATCTGTGTTCCTCTCCCTCTCCCTTTCCCTCTTCCCCTTCCCTTAAAATCAATGAGCATGTCCTCCAGTGAGAATTTTTTTTTTTTGAGTGTGAAAGAGGGGGACAGGTGAGATCAGAGTGATGTGGTAGAAGAGCCTGGCCCACTGTTGCTGGCTTTGAAGACAGAAGAGGAACGCTAGAAAAAGAAAAGAGGCAGGCTCTGCCCTCAGGGCCTCGGAAGGAATGCAGCCTGGCCCACTGCTTGATTTTAGCCCAGCGACACCCAGGTCGAACTTCTGGTCTCAAGAAGGGTAAATCTGAAAATGCCTTCCGGGATAACTTTGGCAATCTTTGTCCCTAGAGATCTTGAAGATACATAATCATCTATATGTTTTACCTACCTTGGGTGGCTTAGATATATACTTGTCTGATGACTGGGGCCTAGATTATACAATCTCCCATGGCCTCCTCCAGCCTAAATACTCTACACCAACTTGTGTCTATTCAGTTCAACACCACAAACAGGTAGTTATGGCCTATCTACTCGTAAATCATTCTGCTACAAATAACCAGAGAATAAGACATAAACCTTGACTTCAAGAAGTTCAAGATTTAATAGTGAACTAAGGTAAACACCCAACCGTATTCAAGCTAGACAATGAGAAAAATCATAAGAGCTAGATAAGTGACATATTGATTAAAACCCATTAAATATATAAAAATTAATGTACTCTTATTGATCATTAAACAAATAAGCAGTATCATTAGCCACCATGGAGATCAGCAGGGCACTCACTTAGCACAATGAGAATTTATCCTGCCTTTCCTAAAATACTATTAAGGAAAATAAAGCATGAGAGAAAGTTCTTCTTTGTTGTAGAATTTCAGTTGCACAATACAGAAGAAATGATAAAGTCAGATTCTACCTGGACTGTATCTACAATGTCACACTTTACAACCCCAGTTTAAAAGAGTGGGTCTGGGCCCTGATCACCGCTTGATGATAAATGTTAAGTGAAGTTTATAATGGAGGTGAATTTTAGAATGGAGGGATCAAGCTGAGGCCACCTCACACACCAAGCAGTCTTAACATCATTAAGTATGATATCAACCATCATGTACCTCTTCTGTGAGTTGCTAGGAAATACACAGTACCACCTATAAAGTACTTTTTCCTCCCAAAAGCTGAATCCAAATCTAATGCAACCTCCAAATATAAATATCTTCACACAGGAATTACAGAGATAAAGGAGCAAGTTTTAATATGGAGTGGAAGCAAGGATGTGGACAAGGATATATAACCCAATTTCTCTAGAAAATCAATAACATTTAAATAGAGAAGGGAAAGAGGGTTGTTATGGAATAAAAGAGATGTAAGAGACATAACAGCCAAATGTAACATGTAGACCTTGTTTGGATCCTGACTCAAAAAAACAAACAACTCTAAGAAGTCATTTTTAAGATCACCAGGGAAATTTAAATATGGATTAGGTAGAAAATATTATAGAATTATCGTTATAATGTGATAAAGGCATGAAATAAATAAGTCTAGTCCATTTGATTATCCCTCACCATTGAAGTGGTGAACTATCACAAATAAACTATCACTTCTAATGCCCAATAAATAAAGGAGCAGTAGATCTCTTTCTGCTTGTGTTGAGTTAAAGCATTCAATTACTTTTTATAGTAAACAGTGAATGTGATGGGGTATATTTGCAAAATTTCAAATTCCCTATGGTTTACACAGTCAACGTTAGTATCACATTTGTCCAAAGTTCCTAATTATCAATTTTCTGGGAACTAATTTGTTTGCTTTGAAGTGATTATCTTATGTAATATCTAGTATAGACATTTAAATAACAATGTTACTCACTTGTCTGATTTTATTTTTATATACTTTATTTTTATTGTATTTTTTCCATTACCATTTATCCCTCCATTCTCCCTTCCACCTACACCCATCACCCTCCCCCCTGCAATCACCACGCTGTTGTTCATGTCCATGAGTCCTTTTACTTTTTGCTCAATCGCTCCACCTCTCAACCGCTGACCCCCTGCCCCAAGCCACCCAGAGCTGTGCCTGATTTTAAAGTACAACGGAGACTTCTCTATGAGGACAAGGGGCTGCAGTACAAAATAAATTCATCTTCAACTTTCCAGGCATATAAGAATAAATGCCATATCTGACCTATGATCCTTCAAGTTATAGGATTCAATATCAGAAGTTCAAGGAAACTCTTTAGCAATAATCCAAGCAGTGAAGCAAAATATAAATCTCAGACTATTCAGAAGGCTTTGAAAGCATTCATAATAGGTGGACTCTTTTTTTTAAGTTATTCTTTAAAAGGCTTTATTTGCAAATAATTTTTCTGAACAAGATTTGAAGGTGCCCACATCCTCCAAATTACATTTTAATGTGATAAAAAACATTTTCAAAAAAATGTTAAACTTTATAATACACAGGAAAACTTTAATCTTTTTGTATGAAATACTATAAATTTTTCAAAAATGTAGTACATTTTCTTTTGTTTTTAAAGGTAGCTTCTCATGAAGAGATGCCCAGAAAGCCACAGTTGTTATTTTCCACCAAAAGAAAGTGAAGACACTGGGGGAGCAGAGAATTAATCCACATAAGTTATATCACAGAGAGTTAAACCAGGCCTTTCAGCTTATTTTTCCCCATGCAATTTAAGCTTTGTGCTCAGGGATTGTAGGTATAATGGCAATGAAGTTAATTATTTCTGTAGTACATGCAGAATATGCATTATATATTTTTTCATGTAAGGAATTATGCTATGGATAACAACCATTATGAAGAGGATTTGTAATTCTGGCATTTGATTTAGCTGAGGATGTAAAAAAAATGGTGCCTGCTTCCATGATTCATGTATCATGTAACGCCTGCTACCTTTTACGTCTCCTTCCCAGGCCTGAGAGCCAAACGTCTTACCGACTACAGCCTCGGTGTATTTCCCTTCTGCGGGAAGAGGGAAGTACTGGTTCGGTGATAAATTGCTGCCATATCCCAGTAGAAAACCTTCTAGTTTTACATTAGGATTTGGACGCAGGAACTTCAAGAGGATAGAGTCACTTGTGGTATTGATGTGGACTTTCAGGTTTGGCCTTTTACCTAAAAATAGGAATGAAAAAATAGGTGGCTGTTACTTTACCTCATCAGCATCCCAGGACGATTTTGGAGCAAAGGTTAGTTGTTATTGGAA
Source organism: Mormoops blainvillei (assembly GCA_004026545.1). Lineage (NCBI taxonomy): Eukaryota > Metazoa > Chordata > Mammalia > Chiroptera > Mormoopidae > Mormoops > Mormoops blainvillei. The sequence goes on along the minus strand of PVJD01002359.1, from coordinate 58,750 downwards.
AGCATGTTATCTACTTAGTTACTCATATCACAACGCCCCCTCCCCAATGGCTAAAACACAGGTATTTTTGAGATCACAGCAAACAGATTCTATAACACATAAAGCAGTCTAGAATACGGAGTAAAATATTTGGTAATTTGTCATTGAGCAGGTCGATGGGATTTAAGGTTATTTTGGGTATCCAAATGGCATTGCCATTGACAATTGGTCAAAACCTTCATTTTATATGTACTGTCTGGGAATGATGAAAAGATCTGTAACTGGTGAATTAAATTACTGCGCTCTGAAAACCCCCAGCTTCCTCTCTGTTGCTCTGTGGCTGCACGTCCGAGGACTTCATGATTAATAGCGTTGGAAAGGGAAGAAAGTGGGAGGATTTCAGCTTAGGGTAACTGAGATGGGAGAATAAGGAATTCCAAAAGAGGAGAAGTGTTAAAGAGAAAAAGGATTAGTTCTACTTGGAGCTCACTGAGACAGTGAGACAGTTTCATGGAGATGTCCACCACTAAGTCGAATATCTAAGTGTGATACTCAGGAATGTGGTATAGATCCACCTGGATGTCATTCATGCTGAATGATTATTGGATGAATTTTCTCAGAAAGATTGTACAGAGTGAGGAGAGAAAACAATTACATTTTTAAGGCTGGTTTGTTTGTTTGTTTGTTTGTTTGTTTGTTTTACTATGTAGGCAACAGAGGCAGATGATCACAATAACCAGAGGTCTTGACTGTACCAGTGAGGAAACAATATTGTCCTTTGTCTTTGGGGGCAGAAGGACCTGAGCTCAAATTCCAGCTCTGCCACGTGCTTGTATTAGTGTGGTCTCTGGCTACTCACTGAATGGGCAGAACCTTGGTTTCCCTTTCCTAATTCGTGAATGGATAGGATAATAGATAACAATGTCTACGTTAACAGGATGTTTACTAAGTTCAGTGTAAATGGTACCATCTCAAAGCTGGCACATAGTAGTTTCTCAATAATTGGTTACTTGATTAGGCCTATTCATAACCCTTTAGCCACAATTCAGAAACCTAAAAGGTTTTTGCTAAGTTCACAGCAAACTAATTTGGTAACAAAATTCTATCTGAACTGTCATGAGGCCTCTTAGTCTTTCATAGTCTCAATGAATAATCAGTGTGACTATTCATATGTTTAATTGTAGAAATGTTAATGTGTTTAATTAAGGGATGTTTGTCAAGAGCCCCCTGAAGAGACTACTTAATGTGTGGGCGAAGCGCCCTAGTACATTTCTAAAATCCAAAGATTTTCTGAATTCAAAAACATGTCTGGCTGGCTCAAAGTTTTAGATAAAAGATTGTGAACCTCAATTATTTTCTGCCTTATCCACAGGGGTTTCATGTTTAAAATGGTTAACCTGTTGGAAAGAGTGCATTTACTAATTTAATAACTCACATTCCATTTCTCATTAATAAGAGACTTGTATATATACCAGTCAGCACCTCCGAACAGCATGGGCTTCCCAAAGTCATCATACTAACGTTATACTATTCCAGTCAAAATCGACCTGGACCACCTCAGTATAGGTACATAAAAGGATTCCAATAGGACTTTGAAAAAATAAAAACAGCCCCTTCTTAGATACCAGGTTTGGGAGCCGCTCTTACATCAGCAGCCAGTACTGGTATTTCTAGATACATGCATAGCACTTTGTACTTTCCCAGGAATTTAATGTAATTTCTATGAACTTCTTGATTCTCAGATAGCTATTCCTACACTTGTAGCAAAATTGAAACCCAGAGATAGTGGGTGGCTTCTGTGAAGTCTGAGGAAGATGTATCTAATCCAGTTCATCTAGTTCAGTTTTCTTGTAGCAAAAATAGCTAAAGTGAGGGCAGACACACCTCTATCACTCTGCAAGTCAAATTTTGACTGTGAGATCCAGGGTCAAAACCGGTTCTTGGGTTCTCACTAGGCTGGACTTATTCTCTCATTTTTATTGAGAACTTTGTTATCACCCAATAGAGTACGGAGTGGCCAACCTCCCGGGCCATAACACTTAAGTTGATGTTAACGTCTGATGTTTTGTCCTAACTTCTTAGATTTTGATGAAATGATTTATACTTCAGATATAACAGATTTTGTCCAAGCCAATTTTTCCCTTCTTGGTTGTGTGCCTAAATTAACCCTAGAGTTTCTCATCCTGCTCAATAGATGCAACAAATATAAGTCAAGCACATATTCTGCTACTTTAGAAAGTCATCAGGCCTCACAATAAATCAAAACACAGCTAGCGTGTTTCCAACACCTTTTTGGGAAGAGGAAAGTAAGGAATCTTAGTGTACTTAGGCTGCACGCACATTTGACTAAGAGCCAAGAGAAACAGCATCATCACATTAGACCTTTGCCTGTAAATGCTGGAGTCATGTACCACATTGTACTCCCTTGGCAAGTGGAAAAGATGGCTACACCAAGTGAGAAAAATGCAGGCTGAAAACAGAACCACTGACCCACAGAAATGGAAGTGTTCTCACTTTCTCTACACAGGAATTTTCATGACTCCAGTCTTCTTCCCTTTTCCTAATAGTCTGTGTTAACAAATACATCAACATCATGTGACTTTTAAAATAATTGGCAGTTAGCTTCCCTACTTGATCCAAAATTCCAATTCATACTTCTTTCTTGGGCTAAAGGACTTTAAAAAGTCCTAAAAAGGAGAAACACACGCAGACAAATCTTACCTCAAAACAACAGCATCATCAACTTAATATTCTGAAACTATCATCCTAGTTCCTTACTTGGAACTAGGCACTCAAATACCTTCATTATCTAGCCATGCATTACTTCTTCTCTTTTAACTTTGCAGCATATCTTACTTTTTTGACCAGTACAATTTTCTCATATTCTGTAGTGCATACTAGGCCCTGGCCCTATATCTGTGCTGACATTGTCACCCAGTATGGTTACCTCTGTCTTGTATTTGCTTCTCTCCACCCAGTTATTATTCCATAATCCTTTCAGTGCTCACCAAAAAGGTTAGGCAATTTTTCCTTTTTGAGTATTTAGAGTACCATTAAATTTTATGCTCTTGGACAATTTTCCCAACATTTTAGGGTATATCTGTGCATCCTATAATAATATTTAATCTTTGATAAATTTAGCTTCATTCTGAATAATTCTGGTTTAACAGTTCAAAACACTACATCTTGTAATGACAGTTATCTTTCAACAGTATGAGGACCTCTGGTGAATGACTTAGAGATTATAGGAAGATAATATAACATGACACAAGCTTAACTAGGAGAACATTTATAAGTAAAATGGCATATAGATTATCCATGAAACCCCTGGAAAAAACAAGAGTATCAGAAGAATATTTATTTGTCTTACATGATAAACAAAGCATGTGCTAACCAAGAGTGAGACAAAATGAAGAATTTAAACATTTCATGAAAGCAATTAATATGGCAGAGAAGAAAAGATTGCATATTGGGAAGGTGGAATAGTGGATCTATGATAATTGCTTCTAATCCTCTCTTTGCAACACCCTAAGGTTTGTCTAAATATTTCAAAGGTTTGTTGAAAAATTCTATGAGAAAAAAGTCTTTCACAACATGGACATATAGGTAGATATGCTTTGTTCCCTTGCATAACCAAAAGAATAACAACCAATTTAAAAATAAAAACAACCAGAACTGCCAAAAAACTAAACTGTATAGAAGTCTGACAACAAAGGAGTTAAAGAGACATTCATCAAGACTGGTAGGAGGGGCGGAGACAGGCAGACAGGACAGAGAGAATGCATGGCAAGGTGGGTGACAGGCAGGTGGTCCCACAATGCGTGCAGACAAACCAGGAGGAACAACTGGGGAGCGAGACTGACCGCACAACCCAGGTTTCCAGCATGGGAAAACAGAGTCTCAAAACCTCCATCTGTAAAAATCTGTGGGGGTTGCGGTAGCAGGAGTAACTCCCAGTCTCACAGCAGAGTCTGTTGGAGGGGCCCACTAGGTCCTAGAATATGCAAAAACCCACCTACTCTGGAATCAGCACCAGGAGGGTCCAATTCACTTGTGGGGAGTGGGGAAAGAGACTGAAAGTGGGACAAGAGCCAAGTAAGAAATACTGTTCCCTGTCTGACCCCTCCCCCACATACGGCACCACAGTGCAGCAAAGTGGGTTGCTCCACCCTGGTGAACAACTAAGGCTTCACTCCTTACAATTTAACAGGTGCACTGAGACAAAGAAATATGGCCCAAATAAAAGAACAAATCAAAACTCAAAAAAAACAAAACAAAACAAAACTAAGCAATGAGGAGATAGCCAACCTATCAGATGCGGAGTTCAAAACACTGGTAATCAGGATGCTCACCAAAATGACTGATCATGGCCACAAAATAGAAGAAAAAGTGAAGGCTATGCAAAGTGAAATAAAAATATACAGGGAACTAACAGTGAAGGAAAGAAAACTGAGACTCAAATCAACGATTTGGAGCAGAAGGAAGAAATAAACATTCAACCATAACAGAATGAAGAAACAAGAATTCAAAAAAATGAGGAGAGGCTTAGGAACCCCTGGTACAACTTTAAATGTTCCAACATCCAAATCACAGAGATACCAGATGGAGAAGAGGGAGAGCAAGACATTGAAAACTTACTTGAAAAAATAAAGAAGGAAAACTCCAATCTGGTGAAGGAAATAGACATGCAAGTCCAGGAAGCTCAGGGAGTCGCAAAGAAGTTGGACCCAAGGAGGAACACACCAAGACACATCATAGTTACATTATCCAAGATTAAAGATAAAGGAGAGAATCTTAAAAGCAGTGAGAAAAAAGGAGACAGTTACCTACAAAGGAGCTCCCGCACTAGCTGATTTCTCCAAAGAAACCTTACAGGCAAGAAGGGGCTGGAAAGAAGTATCTGAAGTCATGAAAGACAAAGACCTACATCCAGGATTACTCTCTTCCAGCAAAGCTATCATTTAGAATGGAAGGACAGATAAAGTTCTTCCCAGATGAGGTCAAGGTAAAGGAGTTCATCATCAACAAGCCCTATCATATGAAATATTAAAGTGACTTATCTAAGAAAAAGAAGATCAAAACTATGAACAGTACAATTACAACAAATTCACAACTATCGACAACTGAACCAAAAAAAAAATAAAAACAAAAACAAATTAAGCAAAGAACTAGAACAGGAACAGAATCACAGAAACGGAGATCACATGGAGTGTTATCAATGTGGAGGGGGAAGGGGAGGGGAGAGAAGGGGGGAAAAGGTACAGAGAATAAGAAGCATAATTGGCAGGTACAAAATAGACAGGAGGAGGTTAAGAATAGTATAGAAAATGGAAAAGCCAAGAGCTTATATGTATGACCCATGGACATGAACTAAGCGGGGCAAGATGCTAGAGGGAATGAGGGTACTGGGTGGAGGGGGATAAAGGGGAAAAAAAGGAAACAACTGTAATAGCATAATCAATAAAATATACTTTAAAAAAAGAGACCCGCCCCCAAAAAAGAAAAAAAATCATCTTTCAAAACAAAATTAGAATTAATCCTCTTTTAATTTTCAAAAATAACTGCATGCCTTGTGGCATTAAACACAGTAAATAATAATAACTCAGTTGTTTTAATAACTCAGGTTTATTTAAAAAGTAAACCTGATTCTTGCCCATAGTATGTTTCTGCCAACCTCTATACTTGTTCAGTTATATATATGGTTATACAAAATCAAATTTTCTAAGATATAAAATAATTAAATTAATGCTCATTAGTTCAGATATGACACATAAAGCACAGATTTTTAAAACTGTTATATTTGATCAAATTTTAAAAGCTTGAATTTTAAAAAGCTAATGAGAAAAAGAAAAGCCAATCTATAGATTGGGAAAAAATATCTGTAATATGTATATCAATTAAAGAACTTGTATACACAATATTTAAATTAATTCTTACCACTCAGTAAGAAAACAAAACACTTAAGAAAAAAGGGCAAGGGATTCAATTTTTTTTTTAACCAAAAGATATATAAGGTAGCCAATAAGCAGATGAAAATATGTGCCAACATTAGCCCTGGCTGGTGTAGCTCAGTGGATTGAGCATCGGCCTGCAAATCAAGGGGCTGCCCGTTCGATTCCCCAGTCAGGGCACATGCCTGGGTTGTGGGCCAGGTCCACAGTAGGGGATGTGCAAGAGGCAACCACACATTGATCTTTCTCTCCCTTTCTCCCTCCTTTCCCCTCTGTCTAAAAATAAAATAAATAAAATCTTTAAAAAAAAAAAAGAAAATATGTGCCAAGATCAAATTCATCACATGTTTTCTGTAGGGGGTCAAATAGTAAATATTTTAGGCCTTGCAAGCCAGATTTTTCTACCCCAACTATTCAACTCTGCCATTATAACACAGAAACAGCTATAGACATTATATAAACAAATGAATGTGTCTGTGTGCCAATAAAACTATATTTATAAAAATAGGCAGCTGAATTTGGCTACCAGGTCATAGTTTACAAACTCTTGGTCAACACTATTAGTCCTTAAGGAAATGCAAGTTAAAACCATGATGATACACCACACACATGAGAACAGCTAAAATTAAAGACTGTCGGAGAGGAAAGATGGTGCAGGTGTGAATGGAAGCTAATGGAAGCTACACTAACCTCCTGCCAGGATCAATCTGGAATTACAGCCACATTGTGGAGAAATCACCCAGAACAAACAACTGAGAGAGAGAAGACTTATAACCTCAGACAAGCAGAAGAATCAGCTTCAGCACAATCCGACTGATCCGGAGTGAGGTGGAGACTCCAGAAGGCTGGGTCCCCATAGGTGGCAGCACCAGAGGGATAATTAAGCAGCCATTTGGATCCCCCTAAGAAGTGTGGGGTCTAAACCCTAAGCTGGGATCCCCAGTCTACAGCACCAGAGCCCAAAAAGTACGCAGATAACAGCCAGCAGCGAAAAGCGGCAGGGCTGCTCTCTACCAGAGACATATGGCTGGAGACACAACGACCCATTTAAAGGGCCAAAGCACAAATTTTCATTTGCAGCCACTTACCCTGGGCTCTGGTAAAGGTCGGGGCACACTGGGCTAGAGATGCCTAAGGAGAAACTGGGGATGGAAGTTTTGGGGAGAGAACTGAGAGAGCAGCCACCAGGATCCCAACGCTGAGTCATGCCCCAACAGCAGCAGCTATCCTGCCCGGGCAGACCACTCCTCTCCCCAGGTTACTCCCCTCTGAGCACCAGCAGCCTGAGGGGAAACAATAGTCCCAACCCCAGAAGGAATTTTGCCCCACCCTATGGGGATTAAACCTGACTGCTGAGTGCAGAGTGAATAGATTAACAACCGAAGGAGACAGCCACAGACAGTAGATCCCAGAAGTCTCGAACAGTCTGCCTACGGTCAGATGGGGTCAACATCTGACATCATCAGAGGAGGATCCAGAAAGAAAAAACAGTGGTAAATACTAGACATTACCAAAACGAAATCTACCATAGTCTTCCCCATGATTTGCGATATTTTCTTTACTACATAGCTTTTTAAATTCATTTCTTCTCCATCAAGTTTGTGCATATTAAGTCACTGGATTTTATACTACAGTTTATTTCTCTCCTTTCTTCTAATAGTCTTAATCTCTTTACACTCTTATTAACACGGGTTTATTTGCTGTTGATAGTGGGATTGCAGGAGGGAGCTATTTTTGCAGATGTAGGTTTGTTTCTGGGGCTTTGTGTTTTTTTTCTGGAAGCACCTGCACAACAGTATCTAAGACATGGTGGGTAGAGTGACCCTCAGTCAACCAGCTGGAGGGAAGGACCCAATAAAAAATGACCCAACAACAATCAAAACCCAATTACAACCAGAGAGCCAACATACATGGCATAAAGGGCATCCCAAAAGCATCAAGTTCAAGAGATCAAGGAAACTGCACCACTGAATCTCACAAGTCTCATACCACAGAAGTTCACACACAAACTCAGGGAGTCAAAACAAATAAATTTCAGAAGCAGAAGCAAACAAGAAGAGTCTCACAAACAATAGGAAGACAAAGAAACAACCCCCAATTGAAAGGAGCAGACGAATCCTCAGAAAGAGTGCTAAATAAAATAGACACAAGTCAGCTATCAGATATTGAGTTCAAAATAATGGTTACAAGGAAGCTCAATGAGCTCAGTGAGAATTACCAAAAACTACAGGAAAACAACAAGGAATTTACTGCAAACTATATCAGCATGAAAAAGGACATAGAAACTATCCATAAGAGCCAAGAGGAAATGAAGAATACAATTTCTGAATTGAAGAACACAGTAGAAAGAATCAAAAGCAGGCTAGATGAAGCAGAAGATCGAATCAGCAAGCTGGAGGACAAGGTGGAAGAAAACTCCTAGAAAGAGCAAGAAAATGAAAAAAGACTCAAAACAAAAAAGAAATGAAGAAGGGTTAAGGGAACTTCAGGACAACATGAAACATAATACTATCCATATCACAGGGATACCAGAAGGAGAAGAAGAGGAGTAAGGGGTAGGAGCAACCTGTTTGAAAAAGTAATGATGGAAAAACTTCCCAAAATTGATGACAGAAAAAGTCACACAAGTCCAGGAAGCACAGAGGGTATCATTCAACAGAAACCCAAAGAGGCCCATTCTAAGACACATCATAATTAAAAGGGCAAAATTCAAAGACAAAGAGAGAATCTTAAAGGCAGCAAGGGAGAAACAGGAAGTAACATACAAGGGAGCCCCCAAAGGCTAGCAGTTGACTCCTCAATGGAAACACTATAAGCCAGAAGGGAATGGCAAGAAATATTCCAAGTAATGAAAAGCAAAGGCCTACAACCAACACTACTCTGGCCAGCAAGGCTGTCAATTAAAATGGAAGGTGAAATAAGGAGTTTTCCAGACAAAAGAAAGCTAAAAGAATATACCACTGCCACCCAGGATAGCAAGATATGCTAAAGGGACTGCTTTAAGAAGAGGAAGAAAAAGAGTGATAGAGAGAGGAACGCAGGTACAAAACGGGTAAAATGGCAATGAATAAGTACCTATCAATAATAACCTTAAATGTAAATGGATTAAATGCTCCAATCAAAAGACATAGGATAGCTGAATGGATAAGAAAACATGACCCACACATATGTTGCCTACAAGAGACCCACCTCAGAAATAAAGATATATACATACGGAAAATGAACAGCTGGAAAAATATATTCCAAGAACATGGATAGGAAAAAAAAAAAGCCAGGGTAGCAATAGTTATATTAGACAAAATAGACTTCAAAACAAAGGCCATAAAAAGAGACCCAGAAGGACACTTCATAACACTCAAGGGAAGAATCCATCAAGAAGACATAAACATTATAAACATATATGCACCCAACATTGGAGCACCAAAATATTTAAGGAAAATCCAGGAGGACTTCAAGAAAGATATAGACAGCAACACACTTATACTATGGGATTTTAACACCCCACTGTTAACAATGGATAGATCTTCCAAACAAAATATTAACAAGGATATTGTGGCATTGAACAATGCCATAGATCAAATGCACTTAAATGATATATAGAAACTTTCATCTCAAAGAAACAAAATTCACATTCTTTTCAAATGCACATGGAATATTTTCAGAGATAGACCACATAATGGGACAGAAACAAGCCTCAAAAAATTCAAGAAAACTGAAATCATATCAAACATTTTCTCAGACCACAAGGGCCTGAAACTAGAAGCCAACCTCAAAGAAAAAACTCAAAGAAACTCAAATTCATGGAGATTGAATAGCATGGATTGACAATGAACGGGTCAATAATGAGATCAAAGAAGAAATAAAAAATTTTCTGGAAACAAATAAAAATGAACACACGGCACTCTAAAACTTATGGGACACAGCAAAGGCAGTCCTGAGAGGAAATTTCATAGTGATACTGGCCTACCTAAAAAAGATAGAAACATTTCAAATAAATGATCTAACCCTACATCTACAAGAACTGGAGGAACAACAGCAAACAAAGCCCAGAATAAGTAGAAGAAAGGAAATAACCAAGATCAGAGCAGAATTAAATGACATAGAGACGAAACGAACAATTCAAAGTATCAATAAATCCAGGACCTGGTTTTTTGAAAAGATAAACAAAATTGACAAGCCTTTAAGCAGACTCATCAAGAAAAAAAGAGAGAGGACTCAATTAAACAAAATCAGAAGTAAAAGAGCAGAGATTACAACTGACACCACAGAAATACAAAGGATTGTAAGAAATTACTATGAACAACTATGTGCCAAGAAATTTGAAAACCTGGGTGAAATGGACAAATTTCTAGGAAAATAAAATGTTCCAAAACTGAATGAAGAAGCAGCAGAAAGCCTAAACAGACCAATAACAGCTAGTGAAAGTGAAGCAGTAATCAAAAAACTCCAGGCACACAAAAGCCCTGGGACCAGATGGTTTCACAGGAGAATTTTACAAAACATTTCAGGAAGAGCTAATCCCTGTCCTTCATGGACTATTCCAAAAAATTGAAGAAGAGGGATGACTCCCAAACTCTTTTTATGAAGCCAGCATCATCCTAATCTCAAAACCAGAGGAAGACACAACAAAGAAAGAAAACAGCAGGCCAATATCACTGATGAACATAGACACTAAAATCCTCAACGAAAATATTGGCAAACCCCATCAAGCAATACATTAAAACGATCATACACCATGATCAAGTGGGAGTCATCCCAGGGATGCAAGGATGCTACAATATTCACAAATCAATAAATGTAATATATCACACAATCAAACAGAAAGACAAAAATCACATGATCATATCAGTAAATTCAGAAAGAGCATTTGATAAGGTACAACACCCATTTGACAAAAACACTCAGCAAAGTGGGTGTAGAGGGAGCATATCTCAATATAATAAAGGCCATATATGAAAAACCTACAGCCAACATCATACTCAAAGGGCAAAAACTAAAAGCTTTCCCACTAAGATGGGGAATAAGAGAAGCATGTCCCTTTTCACCACTTCTATTCATCACAGTGTTAGAAGTTCTAGCCACAGCCATCAGACAAGAAAAAGAAATAAAAGACATCCAGATTGGAAAGGAAGAAGCAAAACTGTCATTTTTTCCAGATGACATGATAATGTACATAGAAAATCCTATGGTCTCCACAAAAAACTTGATTTAATAACTGAATGTGACAAAACAGCAGGATATAAAGTCAATATTCAGAAATCAAGGGCATTTCTGTACACCAAACATGAAATATCAGAAACAAACCAGGAAAAAAATCCCATTTGATAAAGCAACAAGAAAAATAAAGTACTGTGGAATAAACCTAACCAAGGAGGTCAAAGACCTGTACTCAGAAAACTACAGACACTGAAGAAAGAAATTAAGGAAGACACAAACAGATGGAAGTATATATCGTGTTCATGGACTGGAATAATTAGCATCATCAAAATGTCTATGCTACCCAAAGCAATTGATAGATTCAACACAATCCCTATTAAAATACCAATGACATATTTCACAGATATAGAACAAACATTTCAAAAATTTTTATGGAACCAAAAACAACCCTGAATAGCTGCAGCAATTTTGAGAAAGATGAACAAAGCAGGAGGGATCACAATGCCTGGCATCAAAATATATTATAAGGCCACTGTAGTCAAAACAGTCTGGTACCAGTATAATAACAGACACATAGATCAATGGAACAGAATAGAGAGCCCAGAAATAAACCCAAGTCTCTATGGGCAATTAATATTGACAAAGGGGACAAAAGCATAAAATGGAGTAAGAATAGCCTCTTCAACAAATGGTGTTGGGAGATCTGGACAGCTACATGCAAAAAAAATGAAATTCGACCACCAACTTATACCACACACAAAAATAAACTCAAGATGGATAAAAGACTTAAATATAAGTTGTGACACCATAAAAGTCCTAGAGGAGAACACAGGTAGGAAAATCTCAGATATCCCATGCAGCAATATTTTCACCGATATGTCCCCTAGAGCAAGGGATATAAAGGAAAGAATAAACAAATGGGACTTCATCGAAATAAAAAGATTCTTCATGGCTAAGGAAAACATCAGCAAAATGAAAAGGAAACCAACCGTATGGGAAAAAATATTTGCAAATGATACCTTGGACAAGGGTTTGATCTCCAAAATATCTCCAAAAGAATTAACTTGACTTCACTCCAGGAAGACAAACAACCCGATTAAAAAATGGGCAAAGAACCTGAACAGACACTTCTCCAAGGAGGACATACAGAGGGCACAGAGACATATATCAAAGGATGCTCAGCATCACTAGCCATCAGAGAGATACGAATTAAAACCACAATGAGATACAACTTCACACAGGTCAGAATGACCATCATAAACAATTCCACAAATAATAAGTGCTGGCAAGGATGTGAAGAAAAGGGAACCCTAGTACACTGTTGGTGGGAATGCAGACTGGTGCAGCCACTGTGGAAAACAGTTTGGAATTTCCTCAGAAAACTGAAACTGGAACTGCCTTTTGACCTGGCGATTCCACTACTGGGATTATACCCTAAGAACCCTGAAACACCAATTCAAAAGAACCTGTGCACCCCAATGTTCATAGCAGCAGAATTTATAATACCCAAGCGTTGGAAGCAACCTAAGTGCCCAACAGTAATTGAGTGGATCAAAAAACCATGGTACATATACACAATGGAATACTATGCAGCGGAAAGAAAGAAGGAACTCCTACCCTTCGCGACAGCATGGATGGATCTGGAGAGCACTATGCTAAGTGAAAGAAGCCAGGCGGTGAAAGACAAATACCATATGATCTCACCTTTAAGTGGAACATAATCAACAGAACAAACAAGCAAGCAAAATATAACCAGAGACATTGAAATAAAGAACTGACAGTAACAAGAGGGGAGCAGGCAGAGGTATAATGGGGGATAATAGGGGACGGACCATCAAGGAACATGTATAAAGGACGCATGGATGAAGCCAAAGGGGGCAGTATTGAGGGTGGGGTGGCGGGGAGGGGTGCAGGGAAAACCAAAACAACTATACTTGAACAAGAATAAAAAAATAAATATATTTTTTAAAAGACTGTCAAGTATTAGGCAGGATTTGGAACATTTTGAATATGAATATTAAATGGTATAACCACTGTGAAAATTGTTGTGTAGTTAGCAAATAACCCATCAGTTTCATTCCTCGGTCTTTACCCAGGAGAAATAAAAGCATTAAGTCTATGCAAAACTTGTATGCAGATATTCAAAGTAGCACAAAACTCAAAACAGCTCAAACATCCATCAACAGTTGAATGAATAAACAAAATTATTTCTTATCCATGCAATGGGATATGACTCAGCAATAAAACAGAACAAGTTATGTAATTCAACATGGTTGACTCTCTGGTCTGGTATACCATTATGGGCCATGACCTTCCTCATCTCTGTAATCATCTCATACAGACTCTCTTTCTGAGGGAAAGTCATTCAAACATCTTGCCATTACACCACTGGTGCAAAGTAGTTTTAATAGTGCCTGACATTATTATTCACCATTCAACAAATGGTACATCAGTACAGCCAGCAAGTGCTTTCAGGTATGGTTGTGTTCCAAGAACTGACAACTCTAAGTTTCAAATGTATTCTATGTTCTTACACAGCAGATTACAAGCAGAAAACATTCCAACGCCCTATGGACACAGCAGCTTATTAAGGAGCTATCAAGATACCACATTTCAAGTTCATGTATTAAGAAGTAGGGCAATTACTGTCAGACAACATAGTCAAAGGCTTCAAAAATCATAGTTGATAGCATAGATTATATTTAATTGACCTGTAATGCTAAGTGATACAAATCAAAATTTTAACATTGAACTAGGCAGTAATTTAACATTTGCTTTAATTCTTGGACAATCAAAAAGGGATCATGTAACATAGGCTTTGTACTCAAATCTCTCCCTGTCTGATACTGTGAACCAAGGAAAGTGTTAGAAGGAAAAACAAAACCATGTGGAGTTTCAGTAATTTTGCCATGACAACCACAGGGTGAAAGGAGTGGTCGAAGACAGTTAGACAGGCATCTTCAGTGTTCCTGACCCTTAAACAGAAAGGTGCAGTCTGTAATCTATGGCATGGCTTTTCATAACAATAACAACAATTTGAAAGGCATAAGTATAAACTTTTCATAGCAAAAAAAAGGATGACGACTGAGTTAAATATTTTAAAGAGAATGGAAATTAAATATTGCTATAAATTAAATGATATTAAGCATAATAAAAGCTATTTCCACCAGTGCTATAATGGCAAGATGTCTGAATAAATAATTGAAAAAAGAATCTGTGCAAAGTGATTATGGTGATGAGGAAAGTCATGACTCATTCTATGGAAAAGACAGGTAGAAGGAATTAAACTGCTTTGGTGGTGGTGGTGGGTGTATGCAGAATTGTAATTAAAAGCACTCAGAATAATTGCTAGATAAATCCTTTTTAAATTGCAGATTCTTATATTCCAACTTGTCAATCACACATACCCCATGGGATCTCTAGGTTGGAATTCTTTCTCAAAATCTTGTAGATTGTCTGCTACTCTCTTTCCAGCTCTTTGGGAATGGGATGTTACCAAGGCCCAAAAGAGGGTTTCGGAGAGCTTGCAAAGAACTAGTGGGCAATAAGCTTGGAGCAGCTCTGCAGCATCTTCCAGGAACAGGGATGCTACCAACAGTTTAGTCGCACAGTGCAAAATTCTAAATGGCACCATTCAAACCACCTTTTATGTACGGCTCTAGATAGCAGCCACAGTCACAGAGACCATGCAAAAATAATTGCTGATTACAAACTTTGATAGGGTGAGCAGCCTGAAATGCCCTCATCCCTTTCCATAGCCCTCAAGCTCTTCCCACCCACCCCACGCTCCCTACTTCAGCACTTGGATGTCTGTCTGGCCTGCCCTCTGACTCTGCTGTCACATGAGAAGGCCTGGGATGGGTGGTAGAAGGTCTGGTGTAGGGAGCATGGGAATTTGCTACAAAACTTTGGACATTGTGCTCCCTAATTTATAAATGAAATTACTTCACCTAATATATACAACTCATATGATGGATCAAGGACCTAAATAAGGACAGTAAAGGAAAAAAGATTCTAGGCATTTCTGAAACGGTGAATTAAGAACACACACAATGCAATATATGGATGATATATTATGGAATTATACACTTGAAGTCTATGTAACCATATTAACCAATGTCACCCCAATAAATTTAACCAAATTAAAAATATATACCCATAAAAAAAGAGCACACAGATTTAGAGATGAACAGAAGGCACCCCTACTTATGTTTTTCAAACACAAATCTGAAAACGTAAGAAAAAATTTTTTATTAAACTAATTTAGATAGATACAAAGCAAGATTTTTATAAATCTAAAGAAAAATGGCATTTAAAAAATAAAGAAAAAAATTGTGGTATAAGTCCCATAAGCCACATGAATATTTGCCAAAGCCAGAATGGGGACCTCTAAATAAACTCAGAACTTGACTTTATACATATATGATCAGTGTTAGCAAAAAGCTCAAAGCACAGTGTCCCCTGATCTTTGCTCCAGCACAAGCAGGGCAGCATGCTCCCTCTCCCATGTCTGTGGTGAGTCTGCCGGGTAGAGAACGTGCTCCCGCATGCAGCATGTGCTTAGAGTTCAGGAAATAAAAAATCCTAACCATTGTAAAGCCGCACCTGAACAATTCCCATGGAACCGCAACCGTAGGAATCAATTAAATTTTTGGTAGGGCACTATAGTCACCAAATGCCCAGAGTATATTTGCTATTGAATTTAGAATGAAATGCTATTTTGCCAAAAACCTAAGAGGAAAAATGTTTTCTTTCTAATGGGGCACTTTAGATGTTTGCCCAACTGTTTGGATAAGTGAGTTCCATTTCAGCGAAAACAACCAGTTTCCACCTTGGTCAGAATTCCCAGGGCCCTGATTCCCCAGGCCAGTATTTCACCGTCTGGTGACTTTGGATGCTGAGGGAGGCTGACTGAACCTGCCAATGTTGACATTTCAGCACCACTTGGCAAGAGCAATAACTTCATTACCTACTTTGTGACCCCACCACAGCCAAGCAGGAAAATTACTTTTCATAGACTACCTGCTGTGTCAACAGCCTCTCATTCTTCAGGAGAAATCTCACCCTGAGACATACACAGCTGTCACTTACATTTATTCCCTTGCTCTCATTCTTCCCAAATTATCCTTTAAAGCCTTGAGCGTGCTGGGCCCTTTTCAGGGGGCGGGGTGGGATAGGCAGCCGCGTGCAATCAATTACCATAAGGAAACAAGCGCCGTGATATGGTTAACTTCAAACAACAGAAAATTCTAAACGAAATCTACATTTGTTTTGGGGAACTTTTATTTTTATTCATCAGCTTTTCATTTTATGCACTTATTCACTGTTAGGTACTAACAATTAGTGATACCAATTCAAATAGGACCTGTCTGATCACAAAGATGTTGCATTCTAGTAGTAGATGAGGCAGATGAGTGTCAACTATCTCAGTGCAGCAAGATTAGTGCAGTTAGTACAATGTGGCTACAGTGAGGGGCTCTAAACCTGATAGAAGGGGTGGAAAGAAAGGATATACAAAAAAATGTCCCTTTAGTTTTGTTAAACTAGTCACGAAAATTGTTTGTTTGTTTTTTTTACACAAGGCTACGTCAAATGAAGGTAGGGAAGTAGATCTCAAAGTCTGTTCTGTAATACTCTTTCTGCACTGTTTTAGACAACTGGTATATTCTTAGTCATTATAAAAATCCTGGAGTTGATTTGTTTATATTCTCTTGCTATCTAAGGTAAGGAGTGATGGCAATAGGTGTTCCTTGTGGAAGGTGGGATAGTTTCCACAGCAGGGTTCTTAAAGAGTGGTCCCCAAATAGAGCATCAGCATCTCTGGGAAAATTGTTGTATTTACAGATTCTCAGACCCCACTCTAAACCTCTTGAATCAGAAAGGTCTGGGGTGGGAGCAGCAACCTGTATTTTAACAAGCTGTCTGGGTAATTCTGATGCATACCCAACTTTTAGTACCATTAGTCTGTGAAAATTCAGTGCATCAAAAATAAAATTAGTGGGCCCAAGGTCTTTTAAAAGAGATTTACAGATATGCAATACGATATAGAAAAAAAAGAACCTCACCTACAATGCTGTTAGATTTTCTATCATGAGAATGTTATATTTGTTTTGGCCTGTGAACAAACTCTGTGAATCAGAGTTTTCTAGAATTATAATTTCTAGAGACACATAAAGTAAAATGTTATAAATGTGTGGAAAATTCCTGACTTCTAGCACCAGTTGTGTGTCTTTAAATTTAACCAAACTTTTTAGAGTCTTAGAAGATGAGTTAATATTTTATTATAAAAAATTTCAAACATACTGAAGAGTTGAAAGAATTGTGCAGTGCATATCCTTAGAGCTACCACCAAGAGTCAATGATTAATATCTTACAATACTTGTTTTATCACATATTTATCCATCTATCCCTCTATCCAGCCACTAAAAAATTTATTTTTAAATAAATTTCAAAGTAAGTTGCACTCCAGTGTTCTTCACTCCCAAACACTTGAGCATGTGTATCATAAACTAAAGTTAAATATTTATATATTTTTTTGAAATAAAATTTACATATAATGAAATATATAAATCTTAACTACAGATTGCTTATTTTTCCAAATGCCATATATCTATGAACCCAAAACTCCATAAAGATTTAGAAAATATCAACCTAGAAAGTTTCCTCATGCCTCCTCTCACTCCGTTCCCACCCCATCCTCCCAGAAACAATTATTCTGATTTTTACTAAATTAATTTTACCTGTTCTAGACTTTAGTTAAATAGAATCATACAATATGTACTCTTTTATGTAAGGCTTCTTGCACTGAACAGAATATTTTGGAGATGTATCAATTTTGTTGTATGAAAAGGTAGTTTTTTTGTTGTTATTTTCACTGCATAGTATTCAGATAATTATTGAAACCAACATTTTTACATCTTCCAGTGTCTTCACAAAGTATCGGCCTCTCTTTATTTACTAATTTTTAAGTGCTGATTATGTTTTAATAGAATTTTCCCTGAGTATAAGGGAGGATTTATATGTATATTCCAGATATTTATTTACATTATGCTATTTACCAGGCAAACAAAACTATAAACTCTTCTAGTTACAATAAATGTTGAATTATAAGACAAATAAATGTTTAACAGTAAATACAGACAAAATTATATAATGGTTTTATCTTCACTGGAAGGCTGAGTGTTAGTCACTGATACTCAGTGTATCTGATATATTTCCCCCTCACTCCCTGGCGACTGGAACACCAGGCGCAAGTGAGCCTATTGGACAGCAAAGTGTGAGATTGGCTTTCTTATCTAAGAGTCATTTTCACTAAGAAGAAAGTGGCTAAGTTTAAACATGTGTCATAAAAGGAAAAAAATTGTTCATCCTGACAATCTCAAAATGACCAGGTAACAAAAACCAGAAAAGCTGTCATTCTGATTAGTATCACTCTGTTCGGTCAATTCCCTAAAAGGACCAATACTCCTTTTTCTTTTCTCCTCTCAGTAAGTCCAGTTTGGGTACACAGTAAATTCCACTGACCAAGTAAAAGTCAAACTGAATCAAAGTGCTCCTTATAGGACAAAGCAGAAAATGCACAATTTTCAGCAGCACTAGAAGAAATCCTGCACATATAAGATTAAATATTCCCATTGTGAAAACATTGCTCCATGTAGCAAATTAGAAATACTCTTGGTAAAAATAAAATTTTGCCATCTTATAAAAAACTGTCAACCAGTAACAAAGCTTTCTTAAATAAATCTGGCTTTTATTTATCTACTTATTTTGCAAAGTGTTACAAATAAAAACATGACATAGAGGTGAAACAATGGTTTTATCCACCATTGATGTTTAGACATTTGAAATCTTCATAAGTTGTTTGTAATTTTAGTTAATAAATATTCAGTGTTGATGGTATAGAGCTGCTTATTTTTGAGCTTTCAGAGAATCGAAAAGCCCTGTGGGAGAATGACTAACCTGCCCTGAGAGTGTGATTGCACGGCCTCCGGGACTAAGGTCTAGTGGACCCTGAGACCAAGGAAGCTCTGGGAAGGACCACATGCTAACAACCCCATAGTGGGACGTCCCATCTTAATATGTTGCGGGAGAAGCACAAGGGGTTCTGGCATCAACTTTGCCTTTCACTGTGTTTGGTCTAGGTCACCCGTCCTCTCTAAGGCTCATTTTCCTCCCCTGCAGAATGAACCAGAGAATCCCAAACACACTCTCAATCTCACATTTAAGAATATCTCTAACACCTCATCTAGACAAATACTAGCTTCCTATTAAAATGCCAGAAAATAAATCAGAAAGGCAATTTGTTTCTAGAAACACTATCCTAACAATTTTCAGATAATATTTATTTTTCACAGAAATCCCAAATTGCACCTCAAATGTGAAAAAGAGAACAAATATTTTCATAGGGTTGTGGAAAGAATGTGACTATCACATTGCCTACTGGTCTGACTTTATTAAAATTTCCCAACCTGTGTGGTGGATGTGTTTCAAGCTTAAGACTAGGTCCTTAAAAGAAATTTTATAACATTTATAAAATATTGGCAAGATCTAACTAAAAAAATCTATTTGGGGGGAAAATATCTTCTTGACTTAAAATTGCAGAAGGATGTATTCCACATAAATCTTTTTTATGTGACAAAACAACTTTTTTCTTTTTCTTATATTTAGAACTTAGGAAATGTGACTAATTGACCCCACTCCATTCCAAATTATAAACTAGAAAATGAAGAAACAAGATTGTCTTTTGAGTATTCCAAGTACTATTCATGGGAAATTGTGCCTTAGACGCTGAAAATGTGAGTAACTCTATTCCCACTGGTCACACCTTTCCCCAGTGTGTGGGGAATCAATTTAAGTTGTAAAAGAAGCAGAGGAAGAGGGCAGAAGAGGTAACAAGGAACCAAAGTAAGTTAAAGTTGACATAGTAAACTGTTAAATAATAGAAGCGATCACACAGCAGCTGAGAAAAACGATAAAGTATACAGGACAAGACAGTTTATTGGTAGCGGGAAGTAAACACAAGGGAATGCTAGAGTGAAAATCTAAGGTTCCATTGCTGAGGTGCCCAGGCCTTCCATAGGACCACAACTGCTGTGACCCAATTAGGTGACTATCTTAAGAATGGGTAAGAATTAGCCAAAGTGTTGATGTGCTTATGGGATGAGGACATAGGGCAGGAACAGCATTCCCAGACAGCTGGAATAGCATGGGCAACAGTGCTAAGGGAATATCCGGTGCACTTAGAGACCCTGAAGAAGCTGAGGGTGGCCGGGGTGCAGTGGGGTGAGAGGTGGGCAATGACGCTTCAGAAGACTGAAGGGGGCCCTGTAGACCACGTTCAAAGATCTATCATTGTGTTAAAAGCAAACCTAAATTATTTTCCAGGCTAAGCTACACACAAACACACACATACACACCCCTGAGGAATGAGTAATAAAAAATTTAAATCTTCTACAGTTATGAAGTGTATCCACATGGTAGGAATCTTGCCTTGTGTGCCCTTGGCAATAGCAGCTCAAGTAAAATGCTCAGAACCAAGATTTGATTTGAGTAGGGAAAAAAAATTTGCTCTTTTTTTAGAAAAATAAACAAACATCAAAGACAATTCACAGTGAAATTCGAACAATACAGGTCCTCCTGCAAACATCATGTGCTATTAAAATCATTTGTTATTGTAACTAAGTCAGCCGGCTTTATTATGAAACAAGCAAATAAAGGCTTACTCCTCTTTTAAACAATTGTTACTAATTCCTTTCTTTAGTCCAAAATTAAAAGAAAATAAAGCAGTTGACTCTCTTAACAAGGACAACCTGAGAATTATCAGCTGTTTATATGTTACTGTAATTCTGTCTTCCCCCAAATTACCCCTTTATTGCCCTGTTTAGCCCAGGCCGGTGGCACACTTCCTATCCCTCTTGCTAGTACATTGTCACCTCCCTTTCCACCCCATCCCAATAATAATCCATGCATTGACTTTTTAACTTGAAATTACACAAATGATACACATTTATTTTAATAACAAAATATAAGAGTTGCAAGGATTAAATGTGTTTTTTAAATTACCTGTTGTCTAATATGCAGAGAGGTCTTTGGTAAAGATCTTTTATATATTCTTTCATATCTTTTTTGATTATGATCTATATGACAGCTTACAAAAATAGGTTTATATTCTAAAGTACTATATCATAACTTGCACCTTCTTTAATGTAAATATACCTCTGTATCCTCATTTTTAATGACTGTACTATCTTTTCATTAATTCATAGGGTTCTTTATTTGATAGTATATAAACTGACTGCATATCAGCTCAGTGAGTAGCAAAGCTTATCATTTCAATAGCTTCATAGCTGAATTTATTTTAAAATTTGGTATTCATTTTAGAGATGAGGACTTGATCCTACAAAGTTTGTATAATTAGTTTGAGCCTAGTTTTTCATCACATTTGAGAGCTGTCATATTGAATCCATATGGCAATTGTCGAAACTCATTGTGTTGTTTGTGAGATTACTGCAAACATTTTTGGCTATGGGGGTGCTAATGCTTCCATGGCTTGAGATCCTTTGCCTGGTCTTTTAAGAAGTGGTACTTTAGGAAGGGAAGACTGTATAATGAGAAGACACAGGCTTGAAACCAGAAACCCTGTATTCAATCCCAAGTTACATAATAATTAACTCTATGTCTGAATGTCACATTCTCCCCTATATAATAGAATTAATCATACATAGCTATTTTCTCAGAGTTGCTGGTAGGATTAAGTGAAATAGTTTATGAAAAGTAGTTTCTAAACTGTGCAACTCAGCAACAGTTGTTATCGAAGTGACCTTATTCATGGGTTCTTTTCAATTTGGATGTACTTTGAATTTTTAAAATTCCTTTCATTTCAACCAAATATTCATTCTATAAATATAGATGTAGCATCTATGTAATCATAAGCTATACAAGAACACTGACCTTGGCATGAGAATATTCAATAAATATTTTACAAATGAGTGAACAAACACATAAAACATTTCTCTTTTTTAAAAAAAATATTTTATTTATTTTTACAGAGAGGGGAAGGGAGGGAGAAAGAGAGGGAGAGAAACACCAATGTGTGGTTGCCTCTCACTCGCACCCTACTGGGGGCCTGACCTGAAACCCAGGCATGTGCCCTGACTGGGAATTTAACCGGTGACCCTTTGGTTCGCAGGCTGGCACTCAATCCACTGAGCCACACCAGCCAGGGCCATAAAACATTTTTCTTGAATGGAAAATATTGTGCCTGATAGGAATTAATACTAAGATAAACAAATGAGTCTCTTCAAAGAAAATGTTATACTGGAAGATATATAGACTTGTCAGAATTATTACTCAATATATTCAATAAACTCTACATAGCAGAGTAAGCTGCAGCTGAGGTAATTCAAGGAACATCACTAATTAGGAACGGATGGGTCAGGAATGGTATCATAGAAGTGGCATCTGAGCTGGGTGTTGGATGTGAAAAAGGACTTGTCCAGAGAACAGCAGGAAGGGATTTCAGACTGAGGAAAAGTAAAGATGAGTGTCGGGGTGTTGAAGTCTGTGATAACCCATTCTAAAAGACATCATATTAATATCTCCTGCTGTTCAAAACAGTCTGTCCATCTACTCCCTAATTTAAAATTAATATCAGGTCATAAACACCTGATGCTATTCCACATTGTTCCCACATAGACATCATTGTCCTGAGTGAGGAGTCCAAACATCAAATAACAAATATACTTAATTTCCGTGGCATCCACCCTATTCCAGGCATCTCACAGCAGTCATTCACAGAAACACGACATCCAGTTTCATGGAGCTGGGACCCTGTGGCCCAGGCCACAGCGCTAAGTCCAGCGTACTAAATTCCATCCGGTGAGGATGAAGAGATGCAACTCAGTCCTCTGCAACGAGCAATGGCTAATTCTTACATTTACCTACTATAATAACTGCTCATGGTAGATCAGCCAAAAAGAAAAAAAAGTCACATCTATGATTTCTCACACTAGCATTAGAACAATTTCAATGATTTTAATTCTTCTAGAAATATCTGAGACAAGTGTAGCAGAGATTGGAGAATTCTGCTTTAGACATTTGTTTAGGTTTCCATTCCATGATGTCTCTGTAGCACTGAACACCTTCGACCACCTTAATGCTTGTGCTTTCACATGTGGACCCATGAGTGAACCCACCCACCCCCACACACACCTTGGTTTTACTCTGTGACACAATGATATCCTAGATTTCACATTTTAAGAACACCTCTTTATATGTCCGCCTTATTTTTTCTTCCTCTTCAGACTCTCAGAACTTGGTAGTTCATTAAGGTCCAGTCTTTTGCTTCTAGAGACTTCTTTTACATTCAAGCCCTCAATAATAACTTAGCTACTAACCACGAAGTAACTTGGCTTACTCTGAAACCTGCACCTCTGTTTCTGATTACTCATACAGATTTAGCCCTCCAGACTTCTTGAACCATTGGCACTGTCACTGATTAAACCAAAACCCGACCAACACAATCTTCCTCAAAAACCAGTTTACTTCTCTCCCTTTCTTACTCCCCTTCTCCTCCCAGAGTCCTAGGCGCCTGAGTCACCCCTGAAGAGTCATCTTTCATGCCTGACCATAAAACTGGCATCAAACAGAAAAACCCAAATGCTGAATTTGAGGAAAAAGTGACTTCCCCTCTTTTCCTTCTTTCTACTTAATTTTGTCCACTTCAATGAAGGTCCTTTTAGAGCCCAATAATTTTGTTATAACAGAGGATTTTCTTAAGGACAAACCACATATAGATTATGGTTTAATACAATCTAAATTACATGAAATGGGTTGTAAATGAATCAGTTTCCCAGCAATCCCTATTTTACCCTCTTTCCTAGCCTTTTTCAATAAACTCACTGCTTAATATTTCTAATTCACACCATCTGTATACTGTCGAATATAATCCCAGCTCTTCCTATTGGTATTCTGGTCTCTGAGGGGAAGGGACATTTTTATCTCTAGCCTACAAGTGAATCCCTTCAGTTTTGGTCAAAACTGCCACTCTTCCAGGTCAACTTATCTTAAAAAACAATTTCAGAGAGCAGCTCATGTACAGGGAGTTCTATCAGACATTGGGGCTATAAAGACAAAACCATGTCAGACTTGACTTGTGAGCAGTCTAGATAACGTTCCATACTATCTGTCCTTTCATTGGCAGGTGTTAGAGCAGTGGAGTCAGAACAGGCCTTGGCTCAGCAGCCTCGGTACTTGAATTCAGAGCCAAGACTCAAACTGTAAGAGAAGTTTTATTTAGAAAGTCACAGAGGTAGAAGAGTAGAATCATAGAAGAAACGGGCTCAAGAAACAAGTTACAGAGGCAACAGCAGAGCCCTTGAGCATAGGAGAAGGAGAAAGAGGAAGGCCAACAAAACTCGCCTAGGGGGAAGCAGGTGAGGAAGGGGGTGGGGAAAGGCATCCGTGTGCTCCCTAGAGAGAGCTGCAGTGCGTCCTACCTCTTGAGTTTATTTATCTGGAGCTCTCAGGGGGAGGATTCCAATAGAAAATTCATCAGCTTTCCAAGTGTGTCCTTTCAGGGTCATGGTTCCTAATGGTTGGTCAGCTGAAACACAACTGAGGCCTAGATGTATTTGATGTGGGTCAGAACCTCATTGTCCTGGGGGCGTAATGCTTAAGGGCTATGCTCTGGCCCCCGCTTTTGTTCCCCCTCTAAGAGGGTCTAACCTGTATAACTAGCAATATGCCAGGGGAGGAAAGGTCACTGGAGGCTTCCGAACCTCATGACCAGCGATATAAAAGGTCAGAAGAGGGTCTGAACCATATGACCTGAGATATGCTAGGGGGGAAAAGGTTATCCTGGGGTGGAGGTCCTTGCTTTCCCGGTGTGGCCTGTTGCTAGCACCTAGGGCTATTGGCCCTGGTGACCTTCTGTGCCTGGCCTGTAGTGCTCATGCTGCTTGTGTCTATCTTACTGCCCACCACACTTTTATTTGGGGAAAATCCCACTTAGCTTCCCTGAGCTACTTACTTGCTCTTTTTTTCCCTTCCCTCTCTCTTTTCAAATTTAACTTCTGAAATCTCATTCTGCATCCTCTTGATATCATCTGTGATTTTTTTCTTCATTTGTCAAATGTAGGTCTCCCAAACCCCATGTAAGATAGCCTCATTCCCTTTGCGGGGATGGGGCCACTGGTCTTCTGACTCTAATAATACCCATAACTTAGCCTGAAAAGGACATCAGTCTTACCAATTTTTAAAAAATTATATTTAATTGATTATACTATTACAGTTGTCCCAAATTTTCCCCTTTACTCCCTTCTAACTAGCACCCCCCACACCCTCAGGCAAACCCCACACCATTGTTCATGTCCATGGGTCATCTGTATAAGCCCTTCGGCTGCTCCATTTCCTACACTGTACTTGATGTCCCCATGGCTATTCTGTAACTGCCTACTTGTACTTCTTCTTTCCCCTCACCTCTTCACAGATTGCCCTAACCCACCTCCCATCTGGCAACTGTCAAAACACTCTCTGTATCTATGATTCTGTCTCTGTTCTTCTTGTTTGCTTAGTTCGTTTCTTAAATTGTTGATAGATGTGTATTTATTGCCATTTTATTGTTCATAGTTTTGATCTTCTTTTTCTTAAATAAGTCCCTTTAACATTTCAAATAATAATAGTTTGGTGGTGATGAACTCCTTCAGATTTTCTTGTCTGGGAAGCTCTTTAACTACCCTTCGATTTTAAATGATATCTTTGCTGGGTTAGCAATCTTGGCTGTAGGTCCCTGCTTTTCATGACTTTCAATATTTCTTTCTTTATCTTTAACCTTTGGCATTTTAATTACGACATGTCTTAGTGTGGGCCTCTTTGTATCCATCTTGTTTGAAACTCTCTGTGCTTCCTGGATTCGCATGTCTATTTCCTTCACCAAATTAGGGAAATTTTCTTTCATTATTTTTTCAAATAGATTTCTAATTTCTTGCTCTTTCTCTTCTCCTTCTGGCACCTCTATGATATGAATGTTGGAATGCTTGAAGTTGTTCCAGAGGCTGCTTTTTTAAATTTTGATTTGATTTTTGGTTTCATTCACTCTACTGTTGTTTCCCTATAAACTGTTCATTTCTGACTGGATCTTTTTTATACTGTTGAGGTCTTCAGTAAGTTCCTTGAGCATCCTTATAACCAATGCTTTGAACTCTGCATCTGACAGATTGCTTATCTCCATTTTGTTTAGTTCTTTTTCTGGGGTTTTGATCTGTTCTTTCATTTGAGCCATGTTCCTTTGTCTCTTCATTTGGGCAGTCTCCCTGTGTTTGTTTCTATTTATTAGGTAGAGCTGCTCTGACTCCCTGTCTTGGTACCAAGGCCTAATCTAGTAGATGTCCTGTAGGGTCCTGTGGCACAGCCTTCCCTATCACCCAAGCTTGGTACTTAAGATGTGGCCTTCATGTGGGCTAAGGACACCTTTCTCTTATAGTTGAGCATTGGTTGCTGTTGGAAGGCCAGCCAGCTGCAAAGATTGGCTGTGACCATGCCCTACCAACCTCTGACCTCCATGGAGGATCAGCTGTGCTGGGTCAGGGTGGTGGTGCTCTGCTGTGGCCTACAACTGTCCACTGGGCGCACAGGCCCTGTGGTTTCCCTCGTGGTGTAGGGCCAGATCAGCCCCCACCTGTGTTTTGCCCAGGGCACCCTACCTGAGCTATGGAGCAATCCGAGATGGCTGCAACTTGTGCTGGGCTTGGAGATACTAGGTGAAGCCAAGGTAAACCTAGACTGGCTGCTGTTAGTGCCAGGCCTAGGGCCACTTAACAAGTGGTACAGGGGCTGGTGCCTCACTGTGGCTAGCTGTTGCTTACTTGAAACGATTTTGGAAGTTGTAAAGCTTGAGCCAACACCAGGCATTCATATGGAAAAGCCACTGCTAACAGCTGTAAGTTGGATGGGATGGAGCCTCAGGAGATCTCCAGGGTGGACCAAACTGTGTTAGCCAGGTTGATGGAGTCTCAGAAATGGAATCAGACTGCCAGCTCTGTGGTTCTGTGTGGAAAGGGTTCAGAAAAGGGACAATGGCCTCTGCCCACCTTTCTCTATGGGAAAAAGCTGTACCCCAGCTCTTGCCTTGGTGCCAGACACTTCAGCTCCTCCCTGTATGCGACCAGTGCCTTTCAAGCTGCTGCCCCTGGTGCTGGAGCTCAGAGGGAGTGAGTCCGAGTAAGTCCATGTGTGGATTCTTTAAGAGGAACTACTTGGGACTCCAGAAGTTTCTTCTACTGACTCAATCCCTGCTGGTTTTTACAGCCAGAAGTTATCGGGACTTATCTTCCTGGCACAGGAAACCTGTGCTGGAGGTCCTGGTGTGGGGCTGAGACTCCTCACTTCTGAGATATACCTCCCCAATTTTTATACACCACACATGGGTGTGTGACCAGCCATTCTGTGTCTGCACCCCTCCTACCAGTCTGGATGGGTGTGGTTTCCATAGTTTTGTAGCTGTCAGAATTCCATTCAACTCAATTTCTGATGGCTCTGAGTGATGGCTGTTCTATAAATTAGTTGTAATGTTGATGTGGTTGCGCAAGGAGGCGAGCTGTATTTGTATATGCTGCTATCTTGACTGGAAGTCTATTATTTCAATTGGTTGATTCTTGCATGTGCCCAATTTTTTATTTTAATAATCAGACTCATCACTTCTCCGATCTATCCTTCTTAATATTTTCAGGTTAATAATTATACAGTCCTGCTTTGTCATGTTACCTCTTTCCTCTTCCACCTCTGTCACCAAAACTATAGGTGACTCCTGAGTACTCACTACATAATGGTCAAAATAAGGCAATTCTCATAGATGGAGTGAAAATAAACAATTACAAAATAATGTTGCAGGTTCAGGTGAAATAGTACATATGCAAAAATGAGTAAGACACTTCCAACCCTTGTCCCTCTGGAATGAGGGATGCTGATAGCTAAGTTTTAACTCCAACACATGATAAGGGCTATATCTAGACAGTACATTTACAAAGAAAGAAAAGTTTTCTGAGGGAAGGAGAATGAAACTAAGGATCACACCTCAGAGGAAGTAATACCATTTTTGCCTTTGAGAAAATTACCAGACACTTGGAAAGACTATTGTCATTTTTTAAATTTAGAGGGATTAGAAATTACTCTCCAGGGAAAGATTCATGGGGAAGTTGAAACTTCAGCTGAGCTTTGAAAGTAAACGTCAAATAAAAAGCAGGACTTGGAAGAGCATTTCAGGTGGAAAATGGCAGAAGCAAAAATTCATGATGAACTACACACCCTGCACCTAGTTACAAAAAGACAGAGGCCACCTTTGTTGAAATGAAAGGCATGCTCATAGTTACTTGGAATCTCACAGTTGCAAGGGACTTGAAAGTAATTTTGTCAGTTCTCTCTCTCTCTCTCATAATGACACTAGACGAATACACTGAAACCAGACTGCAGGATTAGCTTTTAGGATGAACTAAGAATCTTAAGCCCTCCTAAACACTAGTTTGTCTAACAAAGGCCCAGACAGAGCAATCCTAGGCAGTGCGCTTCTGGTTTTCATCAGAATATTTTCCTCGCAACTGTGATATTTAGGAATATACATGAGATATTTGCCTTTTAGACATAATTCAATGGTATTTGAAAGACTTACTGTTATTTGCTAATGGGGCATAATAAACCCAAACTTGGAATCAGCAATACAAACAGGAAGCATTAACTTCAGGCCAAAAAGCAACAACTCTGATTTTTTGGCAAAATTATAAAAAGGCTGCAGAGAGCTAGGAATCATGATATCTTGGAATTACCATTTGAATAGAATCTCACTGGCTAACCATTAGTCACAGAATCACTTATAATCAACTTAAGAATGTTTTCATTTACATGCTCTCCCTAGCTTCCCTTGTTACACTTATTTTTAGAATGGTTCATTCCCTGGGAGCCTCTCTTCACTTCTTATTCCTTTCCTCTGTCCTTGACTGTTATAATTTAAATATGAATTATGCAATGAAATAAATGAAATGGCAATAAGCTATGATAAGCAATTACAGGTATTTTACAGTATGCGTTAGCCACTCCCTTCAAAAACATGTGGCATGAGACAAAACAAGGTCCAAACAGTTCCATGGGTCTTTATTTGTAAATAGTCTTAGTGGATATTCTCCACTAGATAATTTAAGCACAAATTAATCTGTGTTAGTACTCAAGGGATGGTGAGCCCTTTTCCTCCAGAATTCTCCGCCCGAATTATAATGCCAGATAAATTAGCATATAAATCCGCAAGGCACAAAAGCATGCATGCAAATGCCTACATGCAAGCTTTAATTTTTATCGGAAATGGCATGTTTCCACCAATCCCGGGACAAAAGTAAAATGTGTTTGTCATTCATATTTTAACTTTGGTTTTACTTTTACAGAGTTGTACAGTTTGACTAGCAAGGGAGTAGGCAGGGAAACCAGGACCCGTCTTCCTCATAAACTTAGCAAAATCTCTTTATAACCACAGAGAGCAATCAACACGGATGTCATCAGGCAGAGAGAAATGATGGTTTGGATGCTGACCATCCCTACTACATATTTCTAGATCAAAATTGCTGTACAGGAAAATACCACCTTCTGCCCAAGAAAGAAACACATCCTATTCCTGACACAAGTTCAAGCACCGCACTCAGTGCATGTCAGATGAGTGTCGCAACAGCGTCATCTAAGAGGGGCAGGCAGAGGACTGCCCTAGAGGCTCCCCTTCCTTGAAGATGAATACACTTTTTAAAAAATGAAGATAAATTTTGTCATGAGTGACTGTGCTGATTTAGTTTCCCTTTACAACATGTTCACTGTGTGACCTCTCCCCCACCTTCTGTGAAAAATAATGGAAGAGTTCCATTCCACTATAGTTAGCAACTTACTGGGGATTGTATTAGATCTTTGATCTATGTATTTCTGTTCTTCACAAAATTTTAAATTAGACAACCATCTGCTTATATCCTCCATTATTTTGATAATTTAAAAAAGTCTCCATTTCACAGGCATCTTCTAATTAGAATTATATAATAACCATAACAACAGTACCAAGTAATAGTATTGACAATACTTTATATATGGAGGAATCTTTTGCATCTATTGCAAAGCTGTAGGGATGGCAGATTTCTTTCAAGTCATTATAGAAACTCAGTTATTCATTCACTCATTCCTTTAACAAGCATTTATTAAGCATTTAGAACATGCCAACTTCTCTTCTATGAGCTGACAATATGGTTCTGAACAAAACAAATGAAAAGCTATGTTTTCATTGCGCTTACGGTCCAGTGAGAAAAGATAGACAAATAAATCACTATGTCAGATGGTGGGGCGGATATGACTGCTGTTTCTTGGTATTTGATTCCCTTCTTAAAACCCATTAGAAAATCAAGCAGAGATACTGAGTAGGAACTTGAATAAAAAGGTCTGAAGTTCAGGGGTGTGGTCAGGGCTGGGAGATAGAAATGTTCAACTGTTAGTGTTTAGATGATATTTAAAGTCATTAGACTAGATGAGGTCACCAAGGGAGTGAGAGGGGAGAGAAGAGATCCAAGGACTCAGTCTTGGGACACCCCAATTTAAGGGATTGGTGAGACGAGAACGAGTCAGCAAAGGACACTGAGGAACGGCCAGTGAGGAATGAGGGAAACCAGACAGGTGAGGATACAGAAACCCAGAGATGTTAAGTTACTTGTCAAGGGATAATCAAACTTCAACTGTGATCTGGGCTCCAGTGCTCACAGCTCAGCTCCTGTGTAAAAGTATTGTGCTGGGACTCAGCATAACTGCATGTTATTTTTTGGTGAAATTATCTCATAAAAATTGTCCAAACTGAGAAACATGTGGCTGGTGCTACAAACAACAAATTAAGAAATGAAATAGAACAGAGGAGAGATTATATGGTTGAGAGCGAGAGAGGCAAAGCAGCAGTTGGAAGAAGTATTTTCTTGGCAGCCTTGCTCCAATAGAGAAAATGTACTCTGAAGATCCACTTTACAGCAGGGTTTTTATCCAGAACGATTTTGCTACCTGAAAATATACCCTCGCGTACTATATTGGGAAACTAATGAAAAGAGTATGCATATCTGTAGTTTTAAAATACAGATATAAGCCCTGGCTGGTGTAGCTCAGTGGATTGAGTGCAGGCCTATGAATCAAAGAGTTGTCAGTTTGATTCCTAGTCAGGGCACATGGCTGGGTTGCAGGCCAGGTCCCCAGTACGGGGCATGTGAGAGGCGACC
Organism: Mormoops blainvillei; assembly: GCA_004026545.1. Classification (NCBI taxonomy): domain Eukaryota; kingdom Metazoa; phylum Chordata; class Mammalia; order Chiroptera; family Mormoopidae; genus Mormoops; species Mormoops blainvillei. The sequence goes on along the minus strand of PVJD01002359.1, from coordinate 27,396 downwards.
ACACACTCCCTCTCCTTCTCCTTCCCTTCCCCTCTCTCTAAAAATAAATAAATAAGAAATCTTAAAAAAACAAAAACAGAAAAGGGACATAGCATAAAAGTGTTCTACAACTTCTCTAAAACATCAAACTTCTGACTTCCACTTAGGATGTAGAAAGATGGAAAAAAATATCATTCTTACCCTATATAATCAAAAAATAGCACCCAAACAACCTTCAAATTTTCAGGATTTCTTAAATTAATCAAAGAGCTGAGATTTCAGGGAAACCTAAAATCTGAGAAAAGACAAGCACATCCAAGGAGAGATGCCAACTGATGTCATGGAGCCAGTAAGAAGAATGTGGTTGAAAATTTTAGTGAATTTCTAATGGCCTATTGTGGAATACCATGAGAATATAGAATTCCCGGGAACTTCAGACACAAGGAGAATTTGCACCCCCTTGCTGGTTTTTCTCCATGAAACTCAGTGTTACTTGCTGGAAATACTGAAAGCAGCAAGACGGTCATGAAAAAGCCTCGTTTGTGCTTCGAGCTTGGTAAACAGCAGCCACTGTGGAAAGTTATAAAGCACCACCCTGATCCTTCTCTCCTATCTTTGCATGGAACACAAGCCTCGCCCCATGGGGACATGACAACCTTGATGCCCTAGAGCATAAGTGAAGAGCCACCTGGAGTTGGAAGAAGGGAATAGAAAAACATAGTTTTTCCCTGGAGGAAGGACGGGAACACCCAGACCTGTAGAGAATGAGGCAGGATTACGGAAAATACTCTGCTCCTAAGATCCAGAGAAGGGTGCCTTCCTAAGACTTGAGTCTGGATAAGAACAACCAGGGGAAACCCTCCCAAGCCCCCTAGCAACAGGCTAACAAGCACTGAATAACAAGGAACAGCAGTTTAATGCTAAGGGATTATCAAGATCATGGAGCAAAGCCTCTGAGGTGCAGGCTCAAAGGGAAGACATTCAGAAATACCCTCTGATAAATCAGCTCTGACTTGACAAGGTAATGCTACAGGAATTCGAAGCCTGTCATGCCCTGGAGTAACTATGGAAAACAACAAATCCAGTTCAACTCATGACCTAATTGTCTCAACCTAAAGGCTTAACAAAAGAAAATGTATGCTAATTTTTAGGCACGAAAAATATTTTCCTATCTTTTTTTGTCCTACAAAGATGCTAGGTTTAAAACAAAAAATATTTGAGATGTACAAAGAAGAAAAAAAACACATCATACGACAAAGCAATCTGCAGAACCAGATTTTGATATGACACAGATGTTAGAACTATCAGACAGGAAATATATAACTATGGTAAATATGATTAAGGTTCTAGTGGAAAAGACGGAGCGCATATATGATCAGATCATTTCAGAGGAGAGAAGAAAAATGTAAGAATGAATCATATTGAAATGTAAGAAATGAAAAACATTGGAACAGGCAAATAAAAAGGAGTGACATTTTTAAAAAGTAGAGCATCTATGAGGGACAATGTGAACCAGTTCAACATATGTATGTGTAATTAGAAGGCAGAAGAAGAGGGAAAAAAACTGAACAGAAGAAATGTCTGAAGAGAAAAATAGTTGAAATTTTTCTAAGTCGATGATAGGCACCAACCTACAAATCCAAGAAACTTAAAAACCATTAAATAGAATAAATACAAATAATAATACCTAGATATATCATTTCCAAGCTTCTGAAAATGAAAGACAGAAACTGAAAGGCAACCAGGGCAAAAGGACACATTATATACTGAAGAACAAAGGTATATTAAATGTAAAGGAGCTCTGCAGGTGTAAATAGGTTATGGACCTTAAAGCAAGGAGATTCTCACGGATTAGCTCAGTGAGTCCAGTCTAATCACATGACTCCTTAAAAGCGGGATATATGGGGCAGAAAGAGAAGTCAGTGGGATTCGAAGCATGTGAAGGACTCAACTCATGGTTGCTGACTGTAAAGATGAAAGAAGGGGGCCAAAGGACAAGGAATACAAGGAATATCCAGCAAGGAAACATCCAGCAAGGAAACATCCAGCAAGGAAACAGGCGCCTCAGTCCTAAAACCATACGGAACTTATTTAATTCTGCCAAAGCCCTGAATAAGCCTGAAAGTGTATTCTCCCCCAGAGTCTCCGAGCCATACCCCCAGCCCATACCAGCCAACACTCTTCTGTCTCCTAAGACCTGAAGCGGAGAAACCAGCCATGCTCACCCAGACTTCTCACACACAGAGCTATAAGAGAACGAATTTGTGTTAGTTTAAGTTGATGAGTTTGTGGTAACTTATTACAGCAGCAAGAGAAAGCAAATACAATGTCTTTTCATCATTCCACTCAAAGGCAGGCTTCGTAAACAACAAGGCTCAGCAAAAACGGCCCTAGCACCAACTATTCAATGTAATAAGGAAGCAAAGAAGGAATTGCCTGCGTCCCATTTTCAGGCACTGAAAGGCTCTCTCCAATGAGATAAATATACCTCGCCCCAGCCGCCCATCATCACTTTTGAATTTCCAGTTTTGAATTTCAGAGTCGATCTTAGAGATAGACGTTACCAATGTTAATAACAAATAGAAGGTGAGTAAGGCATGGTCTCTCCCAAGGCTCAGGTATAAATCACACATATTAGGAAGTGATAGTTCCCAGTAGGATGGGGTGAGGTTGCATTAATGCACCAGCATTAAGCACTATTTAAGGAACAGAAAGGAGGAAAGAAATGATGGTATGAGAGGGATACTTGCAAACAACTGTAAGCCTAGTTGATGGCATAGTAGGGTTAGCATAAAATGCAACAAGTGGGAGGTAACTTAGCCAATTCACAATTAGTGGTATGGCAAGTCATAAACGCAGATTCAGGTATTATTGCCACTATCATGATGCAAAGCTCAAACTCTTGCAGAATGTTAAGTGTTTACAAACTAAGAACTTTGTGTTTAAGACATTCTCACATGAATCAGGCTCATAATTACCATCAATAAACCTGTGCTACCACTAGATCACTAATTCAAGAATCCCGGAGTCTAATCACAACCTCTTCTCCTTGCTTATTAAATTACTTTCACTACAGCCATTCTTGGACATCATTTGAAAATTGCCTTCTCAGATTACTTTCTCTCAAACTAGCCGCCTCTTCCAAGGTGCATCATTAAATCTTCATCGTTGCAATTATCGTCTTGCCAGACCCCAAACTGCTTAAGCCACTTTTCCCCCCATCATATCCTTCTGGCGATATCTTGACCCTGGCTGAACCCAGCAACCTGCTTTCCTGGCACCAGGCTTCAAGGAGCAAGCATCACATAGCAGGGTAAATGGCATCATTATAAACCCATGAACACTGATTCTTGGTGGCTTCTCATTCCTCCAGCCAGGTTATTGTCCCATCTCCCTGACGATCATGTTAAACTTTCAGACCTTTCCTCCAATCTCTCTGTTTCTTCACTCAGCAGATGATCTCTTCACAAGAAAATTGGAACCACTGGACAAGAACACTTAAAATCCCCACTTCTAAGTCCACAAACCTGCCTGCATCAGCATCCATTTTTTTCTTCTTTTGCATAACAAGCATTAGCTTTCCCTTTCCCTAAAGATAATTCCTCAACGTATACTCCGCATCTTAATCCATCTCATTTTTGTCGGTGAAATTACACTATTCAATCTATTTCTTTCAACTTGATCTTTGACAGTTAAAATATGCAAATCTCTCTTATCTTGAAATCAACAGCAACTTAACAGTTTCCTGTTCCCTTTGTAAGGAACTTAGAAGTCAGCTCTCCTCCTAACAACACGGGAAAAGTTGACCAGGCTGAAAAATGAACAGCTCTTCTTGGGTCGGTAAACGAGGGCAAGACACAGGGCAAGGGCCTACAAGGAGTCCTAGCTCACCCAGCAGAGCAGAGTCTTACAAGCACGAACTGCTGGAGGCTCAGTGTGGACAATTCAGAGTTCAAAACTCCAGGGGGATCCGATCATAGCAAAGTTCCCACAATGATGTGATATTTACCTGCAAGAGTTCAACCAGGCTCTAACAAAAAATATTGGTGAAAAATCTCCTCATGCTCCAGGCAAAAAAAGAAAAGGGACCATTTTGAAATATCCCAGTGTACATTTTTCTTAACAAACTGTACTCCAGGGAAACGAGTTAGAGCCTGAACAGCTGAGGTATTATTAGAACTTAGTGGGGAAGAGAAATACTCAACTCCAATCTCTCTATCCATTCTGTCCCACCTAAGTGGAGGGGAAAAAAAAGCCAACCGTGAGAAACACTTGAGAAGTTCACAGCCCAGAAGCATAGGCTCACTACAAGACTATTTTCCTAACCCAAAGGCTGTAGAATTCTTCTGCCCGCTCACACATCTCCACATTACTAAAGGTCAATTTACAGCAGTTCCTTTTACCTAGTAAATCATGTACAGCTTTCAAGACAAAATTACATGGGACACTAAAGGAAAAAAAAAACACAATTTGAAAAGACATAGCGATCATCAGGACCAGACATGGCAGGGACGCTGAGATTATTATAATAGAAATTTAAAACAACAATGAGTAACATGCCAAGGACTCTAGCGGATAAAGTAGAAAGATGGGCAATGTGAAGAAAGGGAGCGAAATCCGAACAAAAAACTAAAAGGAGAAGCTAGAGATAAAAAGCATTAGCATATAAAAAACAGCCAAGAGAAATAAAAAGTAATTTCGATATTTTAATAAGCTTATTAGTTAGTTAATTAATTAATTAGTAATTTTGATAATTTAATAAGCTTGTTAATTAGTTATTAATAAGCCTAGCCATGACCACAGAATCTCTGAGCTAGAGGATATACCAATAGAAAACTCTCAAACTGAAAAGTAAAAAGAATAAAGACTGAAAAAGAACAGAATATTCAAAGGCTGTGGGACAATTGCAAAATGTATAACATGCACAGATACAAAGACCAAAACGAGAAAGGAACAGGAGAAATATTTTAAACAATAATGAGTGAGAATTTCTCCCAAATTAATGTCAGACACCAAACCACAGACCCAGAAAGCTGAGAGAACACCAAGGAAAATAAATGAAAAATAAAATAAAAACAAAAACCTCTACATAGGCATATTAGTTTCAAACTAAATAAAATCAAAAATAAAGAAAAAATGTGAAAAAATCCAGAGGAAAAACCATCTTGCCTATCGAGGAAAAAAAGGATGAGTTACATATGACTTCTCAGAAATCATGCAAGCAAGAGAGAAGGTGAGTAAAATATTTAAAGTCTTGTGGGAAAAAAAACAAACAAAAAAATCCTCTAATCTGGAATTCTGTGCCCTGCAAAATCATTCTTCAAAAGTGAGGTAAAATTAAAACTTTCTCAGACAAACAAAAATTGGGGAATTTGACAGTAAACCTGATATTAAAATATTAAAAGAAGTCCTTGAGAGTGAAAGAAAATAATATAGGTCAGAATCTTGGATATATGTAAAGAAAGAAAGCACTGTAGACAAACTAGTGGAGGTAAAATAAGTTTTTTTTTCTTATTCTTATTTGATTTAAGAGATAAGTTTGTTCAAAATAGTAATAACAACCATGTGTTTGATTATGTAGTCCTATGTATATTACATATATACATCATATATATGCTTTTTTATACTTATATATAAGTGAAATGAATGACAGGAATGATATAAAAACTGGAAGAGAGGAATTAGGATTATTTGGTTATTATAAAGTATTTATAATACCTATGAAGTGGTATAGTGTTATTTGAAAGCAGACTTGGATTAGTTCTAAATGTATTTTGCAAACTATAGGGCAACCACTAAAATCAAGGTATGATATGCTGGAAAAGAAGAGAAAATGGAAGCATGCAAAATGCCCAATTAAATTGACAAAAGGCAGAAAAAGAGTAGAATAAAAAATAGAAATAGAATGAAAAACAAGTAGAATGATATAACAAATATGGTAGATAAAATCCAAGTTATTAAATAAGCACTTCCAATGTCAATGGTCTAAATGAATGAATAAAAGACAGAGATTTTTACAGTGGACCAAAAAAACAGGAACTAACTACATGTTGTCTACAAGAAACCCACTTTAAATATAAAGATGCATATAGATTAAAAGTATATGGGTAGAGAAATAAATATCATGCTAAGACTAATCAAGCAAAAACAAAATAGCTATATTAACTTCAGACAAAGCAGACATCGAAGCGAGGAGAGGTTATCAGTGATAAATAAGGATGGCAGTTCTTCAAGAAGATGTAACAATCCTTATCATATGTGTGGCTAACAACAGGGGTTTAAATTATATGAGGCAACAACGGATAGAATGGCGAGGAGAGTGAGGTGAATTCACTATTGTAGTTGGAGACTTCAATGCCCCTCCATCGGAAATGGACAGATCCAAGAGACAGAAAATCAGTACTGACATAGGTGAACCTTATTAACAACACAATCAATCAACTGGATGTAATTGACATATGTAGACTACCGCATTCGATAAGATCAGAGTACACATTGTCCTCAAACTTGCATTGAACATTCAACAGGATAGACTACATTTTAGATTATAAAACACACCTTAACAAATTTAAAGGAGTTGAAATATACAATGTTTTCTTTCAGACCATAGTGGAATAAAACTAAAAATCAGTTACAGAAAGATAAATAGAAAAATCCCAAAATACATGTAGATTAAACAACACACTTCTAAATAACAAATGCGTCAAAAAAGAAACGTCAAGAGAAATTGAAAACTATTTTGAACTAAAGGAAGATGAAAAAACATATCAATATTTGTGGTATGCTGCAAAAGTGGTGCTTATATAGAAATTTATAGTATTGACTGTATGTATTAGAAGAGAAGAAATATTTAAAATTAATCATCTAAATTTTTATCTTAGTAAACAGGAAAAGGAAGAGCAAATTAAATCCAAAGTAAAAAAAAAAAAAGAAATAATAAAAGTTACAGCAGAAATCAATGAAATTGAAACAAAAAAATCAAGAAAACCAAAAAATGTTTTTTCAAAGATCAATAAAATTGATAAACCAGTAGCCAGGTTAATTAAAGCAAGAAAGAGAGAGGACCCAAATGAATAATAGAAGAAATGAAAGTGGAAACACCAATGTAGATTCTATGGACATTAAAAAGCTAATCAAGGAACAATGAACAACTTCATATACAAAAATTTGATAACCTAGACAAAGTGGACCAATTTCCTGGAAGACACAATTTGCCAAAAATCATAGAAGAAGAAATAAACAATCTGAACAAGTTTATATCTATTAAAGAATTTGAATCAATAATTTATAACTTTTCAAAACAGGAAGCACCAGGCCCAGATGGGTTCACTGATGACTTCTACTAAACATTTAAGGAATAAATTATACCAGTTCATTAAAATCTCGGTTAGAGGATAAAAGTAGAGAAAATACTTCCTGACTCATTCTATGAGGCCAATATTACCCTACTACCAAAACAAGAAAAAATATTTAACAGGTTCTCAAATAATGTCATTTGATTCAATGTCATTTCATTATAACATTGATGAGATGTTGTAGAAACTTAACTCTTTTTTATATCAACTAGCCTATGGTAAAATTGGATTTATCATATGTTGTTTGGCCTAAAGTTGGTGAACCTATTAATAATGTGAACTGAGAACTTACTGTACAAAAAAATAAATTACAGGCTAATATCTCTCATGAACATACATGCAAAAATTCTCAACAAAATATTAGCAAATAATATCTAACCACATATATAAAAAATTATACTCCAAAATAAAGTGAAATTTATCCCAGGCATGCACTAGCTCAACACTTGAAAATTAATTACTATAATTGATCACATCAACAGACTAAAAAGGAAAAATCACATGGTCATATCAATAGATGCAGAAAAAGCATCTGACAAAATAAACACCCATTCATAATAATAAAAAAAGCCTCTCAGTTAACTAGAATACAGAAAACTTCTTCAACTTCATAAAGAATACTTACAACAGAACATATAGCTTACATTATATTATGTAAGATTGCAGGATACAAGATTAATATACAAAAGTGAAAATCCTATATGCCAGCAATGAACAAGTAAAATTTGAAGTTCAAAACACAACACCATTTACATTAGCACCCCAAAAAATGAAATTTGTCTAAATAAAATATATATTAGATTTATTTATCTGAGAAAAACTACAAAATACTGATGAACAAATTCAAAAAAGAACTAAATAAATGGAGAGATATTTCATGTTTATAGATACGAAGAACCAATATTGTCAAGATCTTCTCAATCTACAGATTCAATGTAATCCCAATCAAAATCCCAGCAGTACTTTGTGGATATTAACAAATTAATTTTAAAGTTATATAGAGAAGCAAAAGACAGGCAACACAACATTGAATAAAAAGAACAAGTTTGAAGGATTGATGCTACCTGACTTACTATGAAGCTACAGTAATCAAGATGATGTGGTATTAGTTTAAAAAATAAAAATAAAAAGGACAAATAGATCAGCCTAAAAGAATAGAGAGCCCAGGCATCCAGATCAAAAGTATAACTAAATTACAGAACAGCCATCATTAAGAACCACCTGCAATCTAGTTGAACAGAAGTTCTATAACTACGGATATACAGAAGAAGCCATGTTGAGGCTGGTAGGAAGGGTGGAGATATGAAACAGGTCACTCCACACCCATGTGTGGTGGTTAAAAATTGGGAGGGATATCTAGGTTGCAGAGGTATCCCCTGAGGAGCCAAATGCCCCAGACCCATGTCAAAACTCTCAGCACAAGTGTCTCGTGCCAGGAGGAGAAGTCCCTATAACTTCTAGCTGTGAAAACCAGCAGAGATTGTGGCTAAGTGAGATGGAGTTTCCTAGAGTTCCAGGCATTCCTCTTAAAGGGCACACACACTGACTTACTCTGACTCACTCTCTCTGAGCTCCAGTGCTGCGGCAGCAGTTCAAAATGCACCAAGGATATATGGGAAGGAACTGAATTGTCTGGCTTCAGGATAAAGACTGGAGGGGAAGCTTCCTCCCAGACAGAAGTGCTGGCAGGGGCAATTGCTCCTTTGCTGAGCCTTCTCCACAAATAGAACTGGCAAGCAGACATCATATTTGAGTCTCCATTAATCTATCTAACACTGTTTTCCTGCCCTGAAGATTCCCTGAGGCCCTGCCCCACTCACCTTGTGGGCTCATTCAAACCATTTCCCATGGCTTTACCATACAAATGGCCTCCTTTGGCTTACAGTGCTGGCTTTTCTAAAATCTCTCAAATAAGCAATATTTGGCCTCTGCATACCCCGTACCATTTGCTAAGTGGGTCCAGGCCCAGCACTAGTGGCAGCCAGCCTAGTTCACAGCTTGGCCTCTCCCAGGTACCTTTAAGCCCAGCACAAGTAGCAGCCATCTGCATGTTTCTCTGTAGCTCATGCCAGCTAGCCTAGAGCAGGGCTCAGGCAGTGGCTGATCTTGGTCTGCACCTCCTGGGAGGCCCCATGGCCAGCATAATTGGTGGGCAGCTTCAGACCATGCTGGATTAAAAGTCAACCCCCTCTGTGAATAACACACTCAAGGAGCAGACTCAGTGGGCACCAAAGCCCCATAGAAGTGAATTATGATTCTTGGGATCAGCCACTATACAGAAGACCTTCCACTGAAGTTGCAGCTGGTCCTTGCAGCAAATCAGCCTAAGTGGGGTGAATCCCTCCCATTGACATGCCAACAACAATCAAGTCTGATCTACAACAGGAGGGTGGACACAGCCCACATGGGAGTGCCCTACAGGACACCTACTACAAAAGGCCACTCTACCAAGACTGGGAGACAGCAGCTCTACCTAAGACATAGAAGAAAAAAAAACACACACACAGAGAAGCAGCTAAAATAAGGAGATTAAAAAATATGTCCCAAATGAAAGAATAGGAGAAATCTCCAGAAAAATAACTAAATGAAATGGAGGCAAGCAAACTACCAGATACAAAGGTCAAAACAACAGTCATAAGAATGCTCAAGGAACTTTGTACTTCAACAGCATAAAAAAGGACATGAAGACTATAAAAAAGAATCAGTCATAAATAAAGAATACACTAACAGAAATAAAGTCTCGATACAGGGAATGAACAGTAAAATAGATGAAGAAGAGGATCACACCAGTGATTTAGAAGAAAAGGAAGCAGAAAACACACAAACAGAACAGCAAAAAGAAAAAATAATCCAAATAAATGAGGACAGTGTAGGGTACCCTCTAGGATAACTTCAAGTATACTAACACTTACGTCATGGGGTTACCAGAAGGAGAAGAGATAGAGAAAGAAATTAAAAACCTTTTGAAAAAATAATGATAGAAAACTTCTCTAATCTGGTGAAAAAAATAGACATACAAGTCCAGAAAGTACAGAGAATCCCAAACAAGATGAACCTAAAGAGGTCCATACCAAGATACTTCATAATTAAAATGCTAAAGTTTAAAGACAAAGGAAGACTCTTAAAAGCAGGAAGAGAAAAGCAGTTAGTTACCTACAAGGCAACTCCCATAATATGGTCAGCTGATTTCTCAACACAGACTTTCTAGGACAGAAGAGATTGGCACAAAATATTAAAAATGATGAAAAGCAAGGACCTGCAACCATGATTACTCTACCTAGTGAAGCTATCATTTAGAATCAAAGAATAGATAAAGAAAAGAAGAAGAAAAAAAAACTAAAGGATTCTATCACCACCAAACCAGTATTATAAGAAATGTTATAGGGTCTTCTTTAAGAAGAAGTAAAAAACATAAAAATATGAATAATAAAATGACAATATATACCTACCAACAATACTTTAATGCAAATGGATTAAAAGTTCCAATCAAAAGACATAGGGTGACTGAATAACAAAACAAGACCCATACATAGGCAGTCTATAAGAGACTCGCTTTAGATTGACACACACAGACTGAAAATAAAGAAATGGAAGATATTTTATGAATATGGAAAAGAAAAAGAAAAAAGCTTGAGTAGCAACACTTATATAAAATAGATTTTAAGACAAAGTAGATTTTAAAGGATAAGGCTATAATGAGATAAAGAAGGACCCAGCAATTCCACTTCTGAAGAAACTCAAAATGCTAAATTGAAAAGACATATGCATCCATATATTTATTGCAGCATTATTTGCAAAAGCCAAGATATGGAGGCAACCTAAGCGCCCATCAATGGATGAATGGATAAAGAGGAAGTGGTACATATATATACAATGGAATATGATTCAGCCATAAAAAAGAATGAAATATTGCCATCTGCAACCACATGGATGGACCTATAGGGTATTATGCTAAGTGAAATAAGTCATTCAGAGAAAGACAAATGCTAGAAGATTTCACTTATATGTGGAATCTTAAAAAAACAAAATGAAGAAGCAGAACAGGAACAAACTCATAGATACAGAGAATATTTGACAGTTGTTAGATGAGAGAGGGGTTGGGAAGATAGGTGAAAAAGATGAAGGGATTAAAAAGCACAAATTGATACTTACAGAATAGTCATGGGGATGTAAAGTACAGCAAGGAAATATAGTCAATAATATTGTAATAAATATATATGGTGTCGGATAGGTACTAGATTTAGGGGGTGATCATTTCGTAGGTTATATAAATGTCTAATCATGGAGTTATACACCTGAAACTAATATAATGTTGTACATCAATTGTAATTTAAATATTGAAAAAAAATTTTTTTAAAGAATAGAGAGCCCAGAAATAGACCCACATACATAAAGCCAACTGATCTTTAACCACCCAGAAGCAAAAGCACTACAGCGGAGCAAAGATAATCTTTTCAACAAATTGTGCTGGGACAACTGGACACCTACATGCAAAAAAAAAAAATCTAGGCACAGATATTACAACCTTCAAAAAATTAAGTTGAAATAAATCACAAACCTTAATGTAAAATGCAAAACTATAAAACTCCTAGAAGATAACATAAGAGGAAACCTAAATGACCTTGGGTATGGTGATAACTTTTTAGGTACAACACCAAAGGCACAATCCATCAGAGAAAAAATTGATAATTTAGACTTTATTAAAATGGAAATCTTTTGCTCTGTGAAAGACAATGTCAAGAGAATTAAATAACAAGTTAAAATTTATATTAGGAGAAGATAAGGAGTGTTATCCAAAATATAAAAAGAACTCTTAAAACTCAATAAGTAAACAAACAAACCAATTTAAAAATGAGCCACAGATTTTTTTTTTTTAAATCCTCACCTGAGGATATGTTTATCGATTTCAGAGAGAGAGGAAAGGAGAGAAAGAGAGACAGACAGACAGAAACATTGATGTAAGAGAGAAATATCGATTGGTTGCCTCTCATACATGCCCCAACCAGGGATCAAACCCCTAACCTCAATAGGTGTCCTGACCAGACTCGAATCCACCATCTTTTGATATACAGGACAACACTCCAACCAACTAAGCCACTCCCTCAGGGCTGAGCCACAGATCTTAACTGGGCAAGAAAAGGTATACAGATGGCAAATAAGCATATGAAAGATGCTCCACATCATGCATCATTGGGGGAGTGTACATTAAAAAAAGAAAAAAGAATGAGACTACACACCTATCAGAATGGGCAAAATCCAGAACACTGACAACACCAAATATTGACAGGGATGTGGAGCAACAGAAAGTTTCAATCATTGTGGCTGGAATATAAAATGGTATTTTGGAAGACAGCTTGGTGGTTTCCTACAAAACTAATCATACTCATATCATATGACCCAGCAACTGAGCTCCTTGCTCTGGGGAATGGAATCATGGCTTGTTAGCCAGGGAAGAGCCTCAGGGATCTAACAAATGAGGTCAACAAAGGCCTAGATTGGTGAAGTCCCTTTGCCAAAACACCACATCTGGGAATGTCCCTGTCCTCAACGTGTTCAATTTCACATACTAAATCAGTTTTTTAAATGATAAATACTACCCTTAATTATAGAGGTGTCTGAAATCCATGAATACATGCATCTGTCATGTCCATGGCCAAAAATGGGCCAAAAAAAAAGTCCATAAGCCAGGTCTAGTTTTGTGACTATCTAAGTTTTCTTCCTAAATTAATCCTAAAGGTGCTATGTGAAAGCAGGATCAACTTCATAATTCTGAGAATGCTTCTGTTGTTCAACCTTAACTGGTCACGTTGGATCCCCAACACTAATTATTTCCATTGTGCACAGCTGTCGTGTCACAAATAGAGAACCATGACTTCATGCGTGAACTATGAGTGCAGGCAAGAGATCTGCTATCAATAAACCCAGTCTCTCCAGCTTTATCATTTAGAAGACTGGTCAGACCTTCATCCATCTGTGTAGCTGTTGCCAGCTTCTCTCTGATGAAGTGAAGCAAGCAAGGAAATGATATCTGTTAATTTCATGCTCTGAAGCACAAACTGTGGACCATGAGCCAAATTCAGACTGCCACCTGTTTTTGTAGAAACAGCAGAGTCGTATATGATAACTACTGTATGGTTCCCAGAGTCCACATTATTTACTATCTAGTCTTTTACTGAAAAACTTTGTTGACCCCCGCTCTAAAGTGAAATAATTAAACAACAAAAATAAGCAGATTCTTCATTATTACAAAGATGGATTGCAAGTGAAATTTTAAATGTGGTTTTTTCACTTTGTTAAACCTACGAAACTACAGCACAGATTAAACATTAGGAATTTTGTGAATATAAAGATTCAGTTTCACCTCCCTTGATCCATCGCACATAAAAAAGGTTGGTCGGAGAATGTTGTTCTTCTTTTAAGACATAAGCCATTATTTTAAGTGTCAGGCTTGGTGGCTTTATATTCACGATTACCTGCCTGGAAGATCATAGGCCGATTCTCTGTATCCATAACCCCCAACCCTGCCTTAATGAGCACCGGTTTTGCACTAAGAAACTCGAATGTGGCTGCATGTGCAATTAATTTTAAAGCTCCAGAATTTGTAAGATTATTTTTCCCTCGATACTAAAGATTACTCAGGTATGGAAAAGTTACTCGGGCAGACCTAGCCTTGTCCTTGACGTGACTAGCAGTGTTGTCATTGTTAATTGACTTAATGTTCCTAAACCTCAATTTTCTCATCCATGAAAGGAAGGGCTTGAACTGTCTACTCTCTGGGGTTTTGGGCTCTGAACTCCATGACTAGTGAAGGTAAATTCCATTTGATTAGCATCAATTCCAAGGGACAGGACCGGTTTTTATTGCATTAGAATTTTGTTAAATCAAATATTATTTGAAATTAATGCTACCTCAGATATGTTGGGCCTCTCAACCTTTTGGTGCACCAGTATGACAAAGAACAATTTAACTTGCGAATATACCGTAAAAATAATTAATTCTAATTTTATGTTGATGTATTCAGGCCTCTATGTAATTTTCTGATTTCAATCATTGCAAAAATTGCTCACTAGGGTAGAATAATTACAACTAGCCCGACGGTTAAATTTTACTATGTTAGTCTAGAACAAAAATGTATCAAGGAACATTTTATGAGAAGTAAAATTTTATTCTGCAATTGGCTAAGAGTTTTCAGTAGCGCCTCATCTTCATAAAAATATACATTCACACACATAAAAAATTGTAGCTATCTAGGTTAGTAGCCATGTGGCTTTTTGAAATCTACTAAAAACAATATTGGGAAGGGGTTATTATTACATGGTTGAGGCTGCCATCAAAACTGGGCTCTGCTGTGCTGGAGGACACAGGGAAGGACTGCCCTGCGCGACCCTGGGGAGTTCTACGCCAACAGCCTGACCATACCTGACCCAGGTTCTGGGTATGCCTGAAGTTACTTCCGGCCTATTGTTCTACTAGTATATGCTACACAGTTTTGAATCTCAGAATCCTGCTTTTCAAAACCCTGAATGATACATTGTGGAGTTCTTAAAATAAAATGTGCTGTCCTAAAAGGATAATACGGATTATCCTTTGAATGTGACTTTCTCCTCCAGACATAAGCTTCATGCATAATTCCCTTTGGGATTTGATGAGCTTTTTCAAACGCACAGGGGGAGGAGTCTATTTACTCTCAGTTCACCAGCAGGATCACTGTTGCCTCATTTTACGCAGATCTAGTGTCTGACACAAAGGGCGGGGAGGCACAGACACGGACTAAGTGATGCAAATCATGAAGCAAGATGGTCACAGACCTGAGTGAGAGCCAAACAAATGGTCCACACATGTAGCCTGCCATGAGACAATTCTCAATGTGCTCTTATAGCATGAACGGTCCTGGATTTTAGAGATAGAAAGGAGCTTAGATACTGTAAAACACACTCTTGATTTTAAAGCAGAGATAACTGAGGCCCAGTGAGGTGACGCGGCTGATACAGAGCTCTTGAGCTTACCAGTGGCATTGCTGGAATCAAAGCTCTCCAGTCTACCAGTCAGTCCAATACTATGCATCCCATAGAGAGCAAGCGAGAACCAATTACTAAAGAGATGGGTATGCCAATAAACATGGCCAGCAGCAGGTCCTTGACCCGGGATTTTATTCTAAAGTTGAAAAAACTCTCCCTCCCCCAACAAACGTGTATTAAGTGTAGCAATCGGAACAGTACCTTGTCCCAAAAATGTGTGTTTGAAAAGGAGGGTGAAGATCTCCCTTCCTAGGATCTACAAATTTCAAGGCATAGCTTAGAACAGATAGAAAAGCAGATCTCTGTCATCAAGAAGAAAAAAAAAACAAAACATGCTTTTTTGAAAAGAATAGATTTTGCCAGAACGGAGTCAGGGTGGAGTAGAAGACTCCACATCTGAGGGTAATAACTCACTTTTGTAAACCATCTGCCAAGAGTCAGAGGAAATCCCCAATAATCTTAGCAGAATAAAAAAATGTTTTTCAAAGATTTGAGGAAAAATGTACTCTGTAATTTTTTTTACCAGCTCATGTTAAAGATAACCTCAAACTGAAAACTGTAAGTATTCTTCAAAGGAAATCATTATTAATTTGTCTTTACTTAAAAATTTCATATTACACCCTGACCAGGTAGCTCAGTTGGTTGGAGCACTGTCCCATACACTGATAGATTGAGGTTTCAATGCCTGGTCCGAGTACATACCTAGGTGACAGATTTGATACTCAGTTGGGGGCCCACAGGAATCTCTCTCATATCAATATCTCTCTCTCTCTCTCTCCCACCCCTCCTTCCTCTCTCTCTAAAATCAATAAAGATATCCTCCAGTGAGGATTAAAAATAATAATAAAAAATAAAAATCAAAACTTCGTATTACGTAAGGAGTTACTGCATTTGTTCCAACAGCGTGCTCCCATGGGGGTATCCCACAAGAGCAGATCAAGCTGAATCCTGACCATCCTCAACGCCTTGCCGCAGCCAGCATTCCCGCACGGCCGCGTGCCTGGATGGCTAACAGCCTCTGTAGCTCTTCAGGCCTATGTCATAAAAACGGCGAAAGGCACTCTTAGCCATGTCCATCCTCATACAGTGCCTGGGCTATTTAAGGTAATTAATGAGTGTTTGTTCGATAAATTCATATTGATTTGAAGCAGATATTAGGCTTCTTATTCCATAATAATGCTCAGTGGCAAAATCAGAAACATCACTTGGCTTTGAAAAGTGTTGGTTTTTGCTTCTTTCGAAAGTGGTGTCCAGTTGAACATCTGCAGAAGTGGCTCTAGCCCCTTTCAAAGGGAACAGGCTAAAAAACGTGACCAAGCACATGAAGCCCAACTCCCAGGTAACCACTTGCAGAGTGGTGTCACATTTGGAGATACAGGGACCCAGATTAGGACTTCAGATCTTACTCTTGCCTGTCTCAAATATTCAAAAGAACCTAAGAACTTGGAGCACAGCAACTTCCATTAAATTTACTTGTTCTCAGCACCCCAGAGAGAGTCCCCCAACTTTCACATAATGGGGCCTCTCTTATCTGTGCCATCCAGGTGTTACTTGACCCCTTTTCTCTCTCTCTCTCCTCAGGGCTGAGAGCCCATAAGCCCTTGGCTTGTTTCAACCCCTTCCGGAGCCACACTCTGAGCGGAGCAGCTCCTCGGCTTGTGCTGAAAGCTTCCCTTTACGCCTGCAGTGCTGTGCTCCTTCTCCTTGGAGTGGGGGAGGTGGAAGAATAGGATTGGACAAAGGGGGACAGGGAGGGCTGTGAGGCCCCGTCCAGCAAGTGTTGCTCCATCTCAGTGTCTGAATGAAATAATTGGGAAGTGGCCCATCACAGGTGCTCATGGCACAGGCTTCATGCCAAGAGTTTTTTCTTTAAATCCCCCAAAACTGAGTTGCTTCAAGGAGTTCATTAAGCAAAAAAAAAAATCTTTAAGCTGCTTTCTTGGTAATTATAACTGCTTCAAGAAATGTTTGTGGCTGCTGCTACCACTTTCTGGATTAAATATATATCCTGCTTCTGACATCTGTTGCAAGTTCCCTGAAAACATTTGTGTTACAGTCAGGCCTTTCTGCTGTGAAGAGATTACTTGATGCCTCTTCCAGGACCCATTGGACATGTAAACAAAATAGGTTGCCACTTACCAGAAAGATTTGAGAGACATAAACCCAATTCCCTATTCATACAAGCATTTTCCATAAAAGACAAATTTCTTTTGTCTTTTACTCTGTGAGTAATAGCTGTTACCAGCCATTAACACCTTACCATGAATGAGAACGGTAGGTTATTTTCAAAGTGTAGGCTAGCAGGAATGGGGCACGCACTAGGGAAATTTTGACAGAGTAGTGACGGGCTAGTCTGGAGCTGAAGCGTTAAAAAGAGAAGGCAAGTCTGGAGTGCGACAATATTAAGTCTTTACATATGGGGCTCCAGAGAGGAGAACATTGAGAATGTGGGTGGCCCCCAAAGGCGTATCTGCCACACATTCCAGACTTTCTGCCCAAATTATCACAAATGCCTTACGGTGGGTGTAGATAGAAATTAAAATAACTGCCAGTACAAAGCTTGATATATGGTAGATGTTTAACAGATGTTGATGGAAGTCGAACTTCGTTTGTCTGCTCATTAAGATATTTATCTTTGTCTCAACAAAACCACAGGTTTTTTCAATGAATGAATTGAAAATGAGAGTCACCAAAAGTGGATTTTTAAAATGGAAATTAAAACAGAAAGGAGGTGTGAGGGGTCTCGTCAGTCAAACCAACTTGCACTTTGTCAGGAAAGGAATCACAGAAATGTGGGCTGAGAAGGGTGGGCCTTCCAAAAACGGGTAGAAACTGAAAATGGAATTTCATCCTTCCTATAAGCACTGGATTCCCTTGAAACCTTTCTGCAACCTGGTAATTTCCCCTCAACAACACAGCACATCAATGTATTTAGAGTGTCCTTGATTTAATAAAGCTAGCATTGCCATTAAACCAAACTCTATATATTTCAGAAAATGGAACTAACACCATAGAAATTAATGTAAGCAAAAATCAAATTTTATGTGAAAAAATTGTGTCTTACTAAAAGGAATCTACACATAAACTGGTGATTGCAAATATTTATAAAGTGCCTTTGACATGTGAAAACTACTCTCTGGGCCAAGAAGAGAAGTGACGGATGAGCACTTAGTTTTAAAAGGATCCCACAAAGCAGCTGCGAATGTGCACAAAGGCAATCGGGCTCCCACAAGCCCTCACTCACCTTAAAAAAAAAAAAATCAAACGATACAGTTATTATTTTTGCCAGTCAAGACTCTTCAACACAATGTGATCTTCATATGTTCATGCCTATTTTTAAAGGCCAATCAGCAGGTTCATTACACTCTCTGGCTTCCCTTTTCTCTATATGGCGTTTGAGGCCCCATGAGTAAGGTACGGAGGGTTTTTCCTAGTGAATGTTAGATTTCTTAGCCTCTGTGGGGAGAAGATATCCATAAATGATAACGACACCCCCACGTGCTTTCACATAAACCACGTGCATGATCCACCCCATGGAATGAGAGTAGCAAAGACGATCAATCCTCATTATTAACAGACTCCGTACTTGCAAATTTGCCTACTTGCTAAAATTTATGTGTAACCTCAAAATCAATACTCGCAGTACTTTCACAGTCATTCATGGACGTGCACATGGTGGCAAAACATTTGAGCTCCCTGATATGCACATTCCCAGCTGCAGTAGAAAACAATGACATTTTGCCTCTTTGTTTCAGCTTTCAGGCTATAAATAAGTCTCCATTGCTTGGCCTGTTTAGTGCTATGTTGTCCCCATTTTTGTTCTTTTCTTGATGATTTCACTGTCTAAAATGGCCCTCAAGTATAGTGTTAATGTGCTGTGTAGCGGTCATAAGCAAAGGAAGGCTGTGTTGTGCCTTATGGAAAAAATATGTGTTAGTTAAGCTCTATTCAGACATGAACTATAGTGCTGTTGACTGTGAGTTCTATGTTAATGAAGGAAAAACATACAAAGGTCTCTCTGGAAAAAGGCATGCCATTGTTAATATAACAAGAATGGCTTGTGTGACATTGATGTGACCTGGCAGCCAAGGAGAGTGGACTGGGATGCACATGTGTCAACAATGATGACTTCACTGAACTAGTCAGTGGGGGTAGTAGATGCCGCTGAGTGAGCATGTGTACTGTGTGGCTGTTGCACTCAAAGTGACTGAGTGAGCAGAGCAACAAATCTGCATAAAATGTTGCGTTAAGCTTGAACATTCCTCTGCAGAAACTGTTTGGATGATTCAGAAGGGTTTCAGACAATGCCATGAGTGCAGCACAAATAAAAGCGTGACACAAATGCTTCAAAAATGGTCAAGAATCAGTTGAAAGTGATCCATGTTCTGGAAGGACTGCAACAAGCAGAACACCTGAGAATGTTGAACGTGTATAGGCTGCAATCAACAAAGATTGGTGACTGACAGGGCAAGAGCTATAAGCTTGTCTGCGGATTCCAAAAACTCCTTTGTCCCATATTTTGATGCAGGATCTTGGCATGAAACGTGTCATAGCAAAATTTGTTCCATGGCTTCTGTTTACAGAGCAGAAGGAGCATGGTGCTGCAGTTGCTAATGACTTGATTCAAACCGCTACCAATGAACCAGATTTCCCCAAGAAGGTCCTAACCAGAGATGAATCATGGGTCTACAGCTGTGATCTGGAAACGAAGGCCTGGTCGTCCCAATGGAAGTCGCCTGGTTCTCCACGCCCAAAGAAGGCACGGCAAAGTCACAGCAAGATCAAGACCATGCTAACTATGTTTTTTGATTGGAAAGATGTTGTCCATCACGAGTATGACCCTCCGAGCCAAACAATTAATAAGGAGTTTTGCCTCAGTGTTTTTTGTGGGTTGAGAGATGCAGTACAATGAAAATGGCTGCAGCTGTGGGCAATTGGTGATTGGCATCTTCGTCTTGACAACGTGTCTGCTCGTGCATCACATTTCATGTAGAATTTTTTGGCAAAACATCAAATCATCCAGGTGACTCAGTCCCCCTACAGTCCAGATTTGGCACCCTGTGGCTTCTGCCTTTTCCCAAAACTAAAATCACCTTTGAAAGGGAAGAAATTGCAGGCCATTGATGAGACTCAGCAAAATATGATGGGGCAGCTGATGGCGACTGGGAGAACTGTGTCAGGTCCCAATGTGCCTACCCTGATGGGGATTGAAGTGTCATTGCCCTATGTATGTTTGTTGAATCTTATATATTCTTTAATAAATGTCTCTTTTTTATATTATGTGGCTGGATGCTGTCTGAACAGACCTCATATAATAGAATCCTACTCGACCAATTAAAAAAAAAAACTAATACCGGCACTAACATTTCCCAAGAGAGGGGCACTCAAAAGTCAAATTTGCCCATGAGGCTGTTTGAGATCCTTGCTTTCTAAGAGAGAACATCAAGTCATTTATAGACAGTCTAGGCAAATAATTTCTCCAGTTTAATTAGAGTTGATCACTTTTAACACATTGACCTGACAATTATTAAATAATTCATATTAACATAGTATAGAGAATTTCTAAAAGAATCTGTTGTGATTATCTTAGGAAAAAAGAAACAGGATATTGAGAAAGTAAAAAATGTTTACATTTTAATGTAGAGAAAAGTTTTTAATAATTGCAAATTGCTTCCTTATTTTGTTATGTTGCATTAAACAATAAAACTTTTGTAAGCAAGATGACAAAATTGAACCTAATAGCAATACGCACTCACTTCTAATGAAGAAGCCCATGGAGCTAAGTCACTTACACGTGACTCTCCATGCTGCCTTGGGGGAGACGGGCCAGTGAGAGAAGAGTGGGAAAGGAATCTAAAATAGTTTATCTCCAGTCATAGTTGTGACTTTTCTAGTGGCATGCTGCCTGCCTGGATGATGGCTTCAGATCTGACTCAATTTTTTGCCTTCCCTGATATTTTTTGGCCATGGCATCCTTCACAGATAGATTCTGCTTCAAAAGCCCTGGCCGGGTAGCTCAGTTGGTTGGAGAGTCATCCAGATATACCAAGGTCGGGGGTTTGTCTCTGGTCAGGGCACATACAAGAATCAACCAATGAATGCATAAATAATTGGAACAACAAATCAATGTTTCTCTCTCTCTCTCTCACACACACACAAATCAGTCAATAATTTCTTTTTTAAAAAAGCCTTAATGCTTTGCTTTCTTAATTAGCTATACCCACTGAGAGTGAATAAAGGAGTGGTAGAAAATGATCTGTTTTTACTGATAAAATAGCCCTTCCTTGGCAATTATGATAAGACCCTCTTGGAAAGTCAAGTCCACGGTGCCTTGAACTACGTGAAAGCAAAAGACAAGTGGCCTTGTAATCCCCTAAGTGATGATACATATTAGTAAAAAAAGATTTGAGACACAGACTAGAATTTGGTCTAAGAAGAGGGCCTAAGCAGGAAGACTTCTTGTTCTGTGTGACCTAGATCATCCAGTTGACCCAGATATTGTTGGCCAATGAACTGGCCAGCTAGACGGAACTGCTTATCCAATTTTATGTTTCGTTACATGCTTTGTTAATAAGGTCTTAGTTACTGACAATAACTGTCTGTGATTTTTCTTTGTAATCGTTTTATAAACAATGATATATTTAAAAGGAGCAGATGAGTTGTTTAAAGCACTAAAAGGCATCCACTAATGAATGACACTATAAGTCAAATACATTTAGAGCATTTTTAATGTTCCGAAAGAGCTCTAGTTTACAAACATATTTTCTGAGTCTTCAGAAATATCTTCATACTTCTCATACACTCTGGCTTGAAGTTAGAAAAATTTGTTCATCCTCCACAGATAGCATGTATAAAGAAATTCCTTTCCCTGGCTAGGTGGGTAAGTTGGCTGTGGCATTGTCCCAAAAACACCAATAAGTTGAGGGTTCAATTCCCAGTCAGGGCACATGCCTTGGTTGCCAGTTTGATCCCTGGTCGGAGCATGTATGGGATGCAGCCAATCCATGTTTCTCTCTCACATCGGTGTTTCTCTCTCTGTCTCTCATCAATAAAAACATATCATTTGGTGAGGATTTTATAGAAAAGAAGAAATTCCCTACACTAAGTTTTTAAAATTTTTAAACAAGCATTTGTTTTTTATTTTGCAGAATGGCAGAGAAGGTCCTATTCAAAGCCTTTCCACTCATCCAAGCAAAATAAACCCCGTTTTTTCTATGCTCCAATTCAGCTTTACTTGTTCCTCAGTCACAGCCATTATTGCATTGTAGTTTCCTGTTTAGTTCATCTATTCCTTTTGTTAGGGTATAAACTCCACTGGGACAGCAACCATTTCTCTTCTTTATATGTTCATTCTTCTTATTATAACATTAGGTGCTTATAACATGATTTTTTTTTTCTGTAAGAGATAAGAAACTTCACAAAGGCCTACCCTGGAGATATAATTACATGAAGAATGCCATGGCACAAACTTCAGCATGAGGTCAAAGCTAACACAGGCCAAAGAACTGAGAGACTGGCCTGATCCAAGTTGATGCCAGGAGGCCCATTAGTTCCTCAGAGGAAGTCAGTTCTGTGGGTCGGCTGCAGTATGGATCTCGGGTCTGGTTCTCTTTAAGCTATCTTGGAAACAGGTCGACTCTCCTGTATACTATTGGGACCAATAGAGGCTCACCCTTGGCTTAAGGTTGATCCTGAAATGTCCTCTGGAATGAAGGAGCAGGACATTTATCAAGGTCTTAGAAAACATAGTCCGTAAGCTGTTCTAAACTACGAAACATTTTCCATGGTTACTTTAAAAGGATATTTGTTTACATAGTTTTCCAATCACGCCAATCAGCATCTATGCCATTTTTTTTTTAATCCTGGAAAAAGTAAATGATCCAAAAATCCTCCTTCAGAATTTATTTCCACTTATCTTTTGCCCATAGGCAACACTACATGCCCAAGCCCAAAGGCCAATAAATAAGGTTATTTGTAGTTCTCATTCTATGTTTGCTCCACTTAAACAGTCCTTTAAATTACAATAAAAAAAGGCAGCAAACATACTCTGTGTATTAATTACCCCCTGTTACATAATAAATTAACTCAAAGCTTAGTGAATTAAACAGCAATAAGCATTTATTATCCATACAGTTGCTATTGATTAGGAAGGAACTTGGAAACAGTGTGGACAGGCAGTTATAACGGCCTATAACTCAGAACATCTTATGAAACTGCAGTCAAGATGTTGGCCACCATTGGAAGGCTTGACTGGGGTTGGAGGACACACTTCCAAGGTGGCTCAGTCATGTGGCTAAGGAGTTTGGGCTGGCTTGGGGCAGGGAGTCGCAGTCCTCCCCACATGGCCCTCTCCACAGGACTGCTTGAGTGTCCGCATGACACGGCAGATGGTTTTCTCCTTTGGGTGATCCAAGAGAAAGAGCAAGGTGTGAACTTTTATGACTTTTATCACCTGGCCTCAGATATCACAAATTCTCACTTCACCTCTCCTGTATTCTAATGGATACACAGGCCAGCATGATTCAATGTGTGAGGGGACTGCAAGGATGTGAATACCATGAGGTGAAGGTCATTGAGGGTCATTTAGACTTTTTCCACTACATCAAGATCAATTACATAAACTGTGTTCACATCTTAGTTATGACATTTGAGGGTTTTCATGGACCATCTCAAAGCCCTTTCTGCATGTTTCATGCACATAGCAGCAACCCTTCCAGCCTCTCACTTGATGCATCCTAATTCTAATTCAGTAAAAGGCATCTTTCTAGACATGGTGTTCTGGGCTTTTCTTAGCTCTTATGCCTTCTTTGAGAATCTCAATATCGAAGCACCAGGAGACCTGAAAAATGTATATACTCACAAGCGCACTGCTTTACATACTTCTTAGAGTATCTATGAACTTCTAGAGCTAAGTAAAAAAACTTCAAGCTGAAAGTTACATACACCATGTTTTCAGCGGCCTGCCTCATATAAATGTCATAGTTAATGTTCAACAATAGGCTGGTGTCCAGTATTAGCTGGAGGTCTGGCTACCAGGCTATGTAAGTCAAAGTAAGAGAACTTTTATGTGAAATATCAAGTTCCTCTTTAGCTTCAGCATTGTGTTTTTCTTGATTGACCTGATAAGTAAAGTGATCACACTTTACAGTGCACTTTCTTGAGTTTGGGTTACACACAGAGGCAGATTAAAGTCGGTTGAGGTTCCAGGCACAGAAGAAAATAGTTAAACATACTATCAGGTTTTACTGCCGATTGTAAACTCGTACGTAATTAAAATTGCACATATGAAACCAAACTTGGTGTCATTAGAAAAAAGTATAAAGTTGGGGTTTTGCGGGGTCCTTCAGAAGTCGGGGCCCAGGGCGTGCACTCGGTGCACCCGCCATTAAATTCACCTCTGGTTACACGGAACAGATGCTTCAGGCTCATGTTAGGTATTAACTTTAACACAGATACACACACAAATAGAATAACCTCAAATGACATCTCATAATATCACCAAAACCTCCCAGCCCCAATGTTAAACATCACTCACCACCAAACAAGGCTTTGCTAATGGTGAGTGCTGCTCAGGACTCCAGCTTGCTATGGGGAAGACGGTTTCTAAGCATTAAGGCGGACAGAAGTTCAGCACAAGACCTAGGGCTCTCACTGTCTAAGCTGAGCCTTTTTCTAAGACATGTATCACATACTGAACAATGAAAAGCACAGGTCAGCCAAATTTATAGAACTACAGTAAGTTAGCTCAGTTTCTTTTGCCCGCTTTCTGCCCATTAGCGCCCCAATGCTTGGTACATATTATATAAAACGATGAATATTTTTTCTCCATACACAGCTAATCTCATCAGAATCACCAGTGATAGTGGTATAACACGCAGATGACCAGACCTACTAAATCAGACCTAATAGTACAGGCAAGGGAAAGGGTGGGGGTAGCAGGGTTCTGCATACTCAACAGATTCACTGAGTCACTGGTTTTCAAAATGTGGTCCCAGGGCGAGCAGCACCTGAAAACTTATAAGAAATGCAAATTCTTTGGATGCCCCCCTACCTTAGGTCTATGGAATCAGGAGCTCTGGGGATGCGGTCCAGCATTTTGAGTTTGAAAAAGCCCTCCAGGTGAATCTGATGCTCTATCAAGCTTGAAGACCATTAACTCAGTGATTCCTTGCTCACCAATACAGTTTGAGAATTATTATCTCCAGGTTTGTTAAACAGATTATCTCAATAAAACAAAACACAGAGCTTTCTTTTCCAGTTATCACCTAATCTTCTTCCACAACCAGGCCCTGTGGATGGATGTAGGTTTCATGTGCTATGGAGGGAGAAAGGTAGGAGGGAGAAAGACTAGGTTCAAAGAAAAGGGTGTACATGCTTCTTCCCTTTAAAAAAAAAATTTCTCATAAAATAAGGGCATCCCTAGAAAGAGATATCCTTAAAAGGATCTTGACTCTGTTAATGCTTATCTTTTAATGCCTTTTAAATTATTTTATAACATAGTTTACAGGAAGTTTATTCAATGTTAACGTCTGTGGCCCTCCTGTGGCTTATGGACCTCTGGTCATGAAAAGGAATGTTTGAAAGGATGTTTCTGGAACACCACAAAACCCTTACAGATGGCTTGTGAGCCATGGGTTCACTTATGACAACTTTTGAAAACACTACAGTAAATACTGCTGTCTTAATTTTCTGACATAAGTGGAAACAGATGCTTGTATTAACCGGCTGATTAAGAATAAATGTTATATAATGCAATTCAGTGGACAATTTTAGAAGATTATAAGACCAAATGGTGTTTTTTGTAAACAGCTAATAAAGACACCAGAAAGTATTTGAAAAAGTACTGATATGTTGAAAATTGACTGACCTAGATTATGAAGTATTGTTACTTCTAAAAATTTCTTTTATTAAAATTTCTTTTAAAATTACAGTTCACATAGTTTCAGGTATATAACATAGCCATCAGACATCCATATACCTTACAAAAGTATTACCAAAATAAATCTAGGACCCATGTGACACCACACATAGTTATTGTAATACTGTTGACTACACTCCCTCTGCTGGACTTTACATCTTCATAACTAATTTTTTTAATCCTCACCTGAGGATACCTTTTATTGATTTGAGGTAGAGGGGCGAGAGAGAGAGAGAGAGACATGGATGAGAGAAAGAAACATGAATCGGTTGCCTCCAGTATGTATCCCGACCAGGGATTGAACCCACAACCTAGGGATGTGCCCTGATCGAAAATCAAACTCGCAATCTTTTGGTGTATGGGATGATGCTCCAACCAACTGAGCCACCCCACCAGGGCTCTGTGACCGAGTGATTGAAGGATATTTTTTATTAGTCATTCTGGTGATTCAGTTGTAATATTAATATTTAAAATTTGAGTTATTGTTCCCCAAACAGGATAATAAAACTAATTACTTTGTCCAGTGCAAGACATTATAGAGTTTGGCAACTAGATAATTCTACATAACAGTGAAACCCTAAATCACAGTAATACCAGCATGTTGATCAATCAGTAATCAATGGTGCATCACACACCAAATTTAATCCATTTCTAGGACTTTTATCTGTTTTATATTTATTTGTTTTTGTATTTGTATTATAAGGAGAACCAGCACAATGCAGAATGGCACACATAACATATCTGGATCTGGAAACCTAATTATACAGGATCTGGCCACAAATAATGCCCCTTTTATATTACAAAATCTTTTTTATTACAGAATCATAAGCATGTAATTTTGTAACATAACAATATCACACTCAAGCACACCATATGACATTTCAGGTGAAATGTTCAAATTAAAACTATAAATTATTACAGCTATATTACCCTACCAAACACAGTCAAGAGGTGTTACTTCTGCTGAACACTGTATGTGTATACGTGTGTGTATATATACATGTATGTATGCCACATTTTAAACCATTTAAGAATGAACTGTAGTGTTAATATGTAATTATGGTTTGTCCAATCTGATATGCACTGAGCTCATCAGATGAATGTAAATTTGTGCTTTTTGCAAGTT
>PVJD01002358.1:0-206913 GCA_004026545.1 Mormoops blainvillei | reverse complement strand
AAAAAAAAAAAAAGGCAAAAAAAGAAAGGGAAGAAGCTGGCACCTGAGGCTGTGACACCCAAATTGCAGCCTCTGACTATTGTTTACACTATATTTGTCCTGTCTCCAGGCATCACCCTGGGAGACGGGAAGGAACACGCCAACGATCCCTCCCTGCAGCGGCACCTCAGGAGGAACGCTGCCCTATTGCGCCCTCTCGTGGCCAGGATGGAAATTGCATGTTCCCCAAAGCAATTTTTCCAAAAACTGGAGGAAAAATCCGGTGATTTGGACCCTAAACAATTTAACCAGCAGGAGGAGTGAACTGCTAGGGAGGCTGGGGTTGCTGAGGCCCTCTTGGGCTGGTGGCCTCCATTAACCTGAGCCGTTATTTGTCTTGGGTCGTCCCACAAGCCCGGGACTGCCAAACTGCACGGCAGTTGGATGAAAGCTCTCCTGGACAGATGGGCCTTGCCAGGGAAGGACAGAAACACTGAGACTTTACATGGCTTTTTATGGCCCCTTCACAGGGCTGTTTTCTTTACCTGCAGCGTGGATGAGGTCTAAGAAAAACCCAGACCCACCATATAATTTGGAGCTAAATACACGATGGGCGCCCAGAGATTTAAAATTAGCCTGTAAACTTAATACCTGGGCATCGTGCTTACTTTCAAGCGCCTGGATGTCTGTTCGGGAGGCATCATCTGGGAAGGACTCCTGATAAAATAATCAGACTCTGTGCTCCCCAGAAATAAAAAAGAGACCCACTTTGAAGGGAACCCATTGTGCCAGGTGTCCCCCAACCAAATCAGTGAGTGGAGCTGGTTGTCTGTGTACACTTCTGTCCCACGTGGGGGATTATTTTGTGGTTTGCACAAATTAAGGTGAGGTTTGATGCAAATGCATATTTGCTATTTTATAAACACATCCCACTCGGCTTTCAAAGCCGAGGCTCCCCTCTGTTTTCTACTCCACGGTACGGGGCATGGCACGTGGGGTGGGGGCAACGAGGAGGCGGCTCCCTCAGCACCTTGGCAAATTTGTGATGAGAAAAGAGATGGAATGCGTTCGCATCGAAAGCCGGCATATGCGAGAACACTGGTCCTTATACTCCTTTTGCACATTAGTTCGTTTAATTCTTACAGCAACTTTACATGGTAAATGCTATTACCTCCGTTCACTGAATAAGACTTGCGGCTTTGTGTGGCTAAGTGACTTGCCCGCGATCAAAGCAGGAGGGAGTAACTGTGGAATGGTTTGCCGGATGGGTGCTCCAGTACCCTGCTCTATTTCCTTCCAAAGTAGAATGGAGTCTGCTGGGGGTTATACCTCAGACCCTCTCATCTGTTGGAATTGCGGGGAGCCAACCACGTGCACCCCTTAACCTCCCATGGGAGAAATAGGCTGTATCAGTTATCTGCGGCAGTGTAACAAATTATCCCCCGATTTAGCAGCCTTTCAAAGCAATACACATTACCTGTCTCAGTCCCGGAGGGTCGGGAAGCTGGGGTGGGTTAGCTGGGTGATTATGTGGCAGGGTCTCTTATGAGGCTGTGGTCGAGGGGTCAGCCAGGCCTGGGGCCAGCTTGAAGCTCGGTGGCGGCGGGAGGGTTTGCTTCTCAGTTCACTCGCCCGGTGTCAGCAGGAGGCCTCGTCTCTTGCCACGTGGCTGCTCATGGTGTGGGTGCCGGTTTCCCCCAGAGTCACATTTTCCACTTGCTGGTGGTCACCTCGACCACCCTTGATGCACTATGGCAGTGTACCAGGCACGGGTACCAGGAGGCGGGGCTCCCTGGGCACCACCTTGGAGGCTGCCTACCCCATGGACAGAGAAGTTGCAGAGATGGAGCAGAACAGCGGCCTTTAAAACCAGAAACCCTGCATCAAAGGATGTGGCGTAAGATGTGTGGCCACAAGAGACGTCTTAAGGCTTCATCTCTGAAAGAGGCACACGGAGCCACCTGGCCACAGCAGGTCAGGTAGGCTTGACACACGGAGTTGCTGAGAACAAGACATTCTGCAAAGAGAGTGGGCTGAGCTGGGCAGGCTCAGCTACAGATCCCAACTGCCCAGCCGAGGTCATTTCTCATCCCCCAGGGGGCTGGGAAGGTTCCTCGAACAGACTCGCCTTCCTATGAACTGACAGCCCTGGAATGGGTTTTCCACTAACTCCATCGCTGGTTCCATCAACCCTCTCTTCCATCGCTGCCTGTTATACCTGCCGGATGTTTCATGACCCCCTGTGGGCAAGGCATGTGTCTCATTGATGTTGGTGTCCCAGAACCCAACACGGTGCAAGACGTGTGCCAGGATCGTCACCACTGCCACCACCATCATCATCCAGCACTGAGTACCTAGCATGCGTGTGCCAGTTCCTTCACAGGAATGACCTCATTCCATCACCATAACCCTCTGCAGCAGGTGCTAATGCCGTCTCCATGTCACCGGGAAGGCAGGTGGGCCGTAGAGAAGTTCGGATGCCCGTGGTCACACAGCCGGCAGGTGGGGGAGGCAGAATTTGAAGCCAGCCCGTCTGACTCCACAGTCTTGCTCTGAAACCCCACGCTAGAGAGGCTGTTCAGTAAATATTTATTAAAACAGGTGAATTCAAAACAAACTACTGACTTAAAAAAAGGAAAGAAAACCTAAATAAGTAAAGTCATAGGACCGTAGCAAATTCTAGAGAAAATCTAATCCCCACAATGCTTTTTCCAGGTCTTAGG
Organism: Mormoops blainvillei; assembly: GCA_004026545.1. Lineage (NCBI taxonomy): Eukaryota > Metazoa > Chordata > Mammalia > Chiroptera > Mormoopidae > Mormoops > Mormoops blainvillei. The sequence continues at coordinate 204,211 of PVJD01002358.1, read as the reverse complement.
AATAAACCGAAGGCTGAAAAAAGGAAGAATATTGTGCAAAATAAATCATTTGCTGCCCAGAGGCAGAAGCCCGGGTCTGGCAGTGGCTTCCTCTTCCACGTAGAGTGGCTTCTGCTCCCCTTACTCAGTTCTGTCAATGCGGCCTCCGTGGCAGAGCGAGGGCTGTGCGAGAGGCCTTGGCAAAGCGGGAGGAGGGCAGAGCTTGTCCCCCTAAAAGTCTGACAGCGACCGAAGCAGACGGCTTGTTGGTTTCGCATACCAGAGGATGGGGACGGGTTCATACCGCCCGTCCCTAGAAACAGAAGCCTGGAGCTTGTCTGTTTCGGACACAAACCAATGAAAGCCCAAGAGACAAGATGCTGAGGGTCGTAATACTTCCGCCCAAATTGTGGGCCTGCCTGGGAGCAACAGCCCATTGGTGTCTTTCCTGCCCCCGCCTCCTGCCAACTGTGTCCCTCTGGCCACACCAATTTGCTTTAACGTCCAAACCCAATCACAGCTGCCATGAGAGCACCAGTTACGTGTGAGACACAGGGCAAGGCTTACAGGGCGACAGGGGGAAGAGATAAGGGCTCCTGGGGAGACAAAGTCTCGCGGGGACACAAAGAGATGTAGGGAATCACTTACCCTGTGCGGAGTTGGGTTTGGGTTTTACTGGACAGTCCTCAAGAAGCTGGCTTCAGTCTTGGGGTGAGTTGGGGAGTGTGGTACCAAATAAGGGGGTTATTACCAGGAGATGGGCTGGGAGGGACTGGCCACAGTGCTGTCATCACTCAGAGGAGGGAGGGAGCACCTGGGACCGGGCTGAGGAGGGGCGCTTTTAGCGGGTCTGAGGAATTGTGAAGGCACACTCCAGTGTTTTCCAACCCTCATTCTCATGTGATTTTTGCAACATTAGGCTGCAGTTTATACTATGGTTTATTTAACGTTTTCTTTACATTGAATCATTTTCTTTTTTTAAAAAAAGATTTTATTTATTTTTATTTTCAGAAAGGGGAAGGGAGGGAGAAAGAGAGGGAGAGAAACATCAATGTGTGGTTGCTTCTCTAGCGCCCCCTACTGGGGACCTGGCCTGCAACCCAGGCATGTGCCCTGACTGGGAATTGAACCGACGACCCTTCGGTTCACAGGCCAGCGCTCAATCCACTGAGCCACACCACCCAGGGCTACATTGAATCATTTTCATATATAAATTTATTACTCTTTCAAGGACACTTTGTACATGATAGTAAAAGGAAATCCAATATCACTTTGCATCATAGAATGTAACTGTAAGATAACAAGAAAAACAAACCAGTGCTCTTAACTCCTGGTAGATACATTGCTGGTGAAACCTCTCACTCTGAGCAGGTGCTACGGAGGTGTTAGGGGCACGGGGACACTTCATTCAGACTTTCTCCTTGACACAATCCGAAGATTAAAAACGAACTGAATTGCTCTTTTGGGAGAAAGGCAAATCCTTTCATCCAGAGATCCCTCCCAACAGGCTAAAACTTGACCCTGGGAAGATTACACTAGATAGAACACTTCTATGATTGCTAGGCCTTTATGAAAATAAGGACAAACTCCAAGGTTGGTGGGGGAATGGAAGAGGGAATTAAACTGAGAGCAGAAAGGGACTAGTCAGCCAATGTGACAGTGGGAGATGGTGTGAGTACCAGCCCTGGATCCAGGACAGCCTGAGCTCCCTGCAAAGTGGGGAGACTAACCCTGAGACCCCTGCCATAAGGCCTGACGCTCTCAGCGAGGCCGGCGTGCCCAGCGTGGTCACGGTCTCTGAGATAAGCAAATATAAATCCCCCCCGGGGAGGAGAAAAATAAGGCATCGTCAGTTTAGAATCCCTGCAGAGTATATTCAACCAAATATAAGCTCATAGTAAAAAAAAGTTACCAAATCCTCAAGGAAACAAGCTTCACTGAGATCAGCAGAATTAACAGACATAGACTGAGACTCATGAGTTTCTGATACTGGAATTGTAAGATGAAAAAATATGTAATTAAAACAATGAACAAAGGAGAATAGACTATAAAAATTGATCAAGTAGATTGGGAAAAAAAACCAAGTAGAACTTTGAGAGATAAAAACTATAATCACTGAAACCGAATGGATGTGTCAAGCTGCCCATCAGAGAGAGAATGAGCGAGCTAAGGAGTAGATCCGAGGGAAGTGTCCAGAAAGCAAAACAGAGACAATGAGACGGCAAATATGAAAGATAAGGAAGTTACAATGACAGTATTAGATACACTCGATTAAACTAGCTAATATTGCTAAAACACTTAGAACAATGGCCAGCAATTAATATCAACAGAACCAAGTATTTGTTCTTCAGAAAAACTTATAAAAAATTTTACAGCTTCTGGCAAGATGAATCCAGGAAAAAAGAGACTGCCCCAATAAACAAGACTTGGCATAAGAAACTACAGGTGTAGTTGAGATTCAGAAGACAATAAGAGTATATTATAAACATTATGGTGATTAATTTAAAAATATAGATGAAATAGACAAGTTAATAGAAAGTGTAATTGATCGAAACTGATTAAAGGAGAAATGCAAAATTTGAACAATCACGTAAATATTAAAAACATAGAAGTTTGAAATAATAGTAAAATTTGACCCCAAAAGAATACGTCAACCTCAGAGACTTTCACGAGTGAAGTCTACCAGACTTTCGAAGAACAAATTATTGAAGGAAACATTTCCCAGTATATTGTAAAAGACAAACAAAGCTTTGATATTAAAGCCAAACAATAATTGTGCTGGACAGCATGGACAGACCTGGAGAACATTGTGCTAAGTGAAATAAGCCAGTCAGAGAGAGACAAATGCCATATGATTTCACCCATATGTGGAATCTAATGAACAAACCAAACTAACAAAGAAAATAGGAACAGACTCACAGATAGAAAACAGGTTGACAGCTCTGGGGGTGGTGGTGGAAGGACTGAGCAACAAGGAGAAAGGACTCACGGACACGGACAACAGTGTGCTGCTTGTGGAGGGGGGTGGGGGTGGAGGTGAAAGAGGGTATAAGGGGGATAAATGGTAATGGAAACAAAGACAATAAAAATATACTCAAAAAAATAATAGTGCTAGAAAGGAAAACTATAGGTCAGTTTTACTCAGGAACATTGATACAAAATTGTAAGACAAATGTGGATATTACCAAACTCAATCAGCAATCTATAAAAGAGTTAAAAAATAAACCAAGTTGGATGTAATCTAAAACTACAAGAGTAGTTTAATGTGAGAAACACTTATAAGCAATTGTTACCTTAGCAAATTAAAGAATAGAGTCATATGATTATTTTAATAGATGCACAAAAAGCACTTGAAAATATTAAAACCTCTCCTTTACTTAAAACCCTCAGCAGATTAGGAATAAAGGGGAATTGTCTGTAACAGGAATCGTTCTAAATGGAGAAACCTTAGAAGTATTCCCCTTGACATCAAAAACCAGACAAGGAGGCCCGCCATCCCTGTTTCTGTTTCACCTTGTGTTGGAGATACTAGCCAGGGCAATAAGACAAGGAAAAGAAAAAGAGCTTAAGGATCAGAAAACAACAGTGTCAGTATTCCTAGATAAAATTATCTGCAAAGAGATAGCTCAAAAGATTTTCAGATCTAATTATTAGAATTAGTAAAAGAGTTTAGCAAAGTGGCAAAAAACGAGATCAGTATGTGAAAATCAATCATGTTTTTATACACAAGCAACAAATGAAAATATTAAGTTTTAAAAAGAATGTTATTTACAATAGCAACAACATAGAAGGTAAGTAGGAATAAATATAACAAAAGATGATCAAGAAGTTAATGGGAAAAAAATTTTAAACATTTTTGAGGGGCACTTTTAAACTCTAAGTGAATACTGTATTGTGGTTAGAAATGTACAATATGACCCTATTAAGTGTCTCCAGATTGATTTATTGAGTTAATGTAATTGCAGTCTTAATCCCAACAGGTTTGCTTATTTGTTTGTTTGTTTGAAATATCCGAGAAGTTCATTCCCAAAGGTATATGAAACAAGGGTGACAGTGTTACAATAATCTAGACCCTTCCTCAACCAAGTTACTCCTCTGAACCACAGAGCACAGAAAGCGACTTTAGCGACAGTTTTCTCAGCCTTCCAAAGATGGAGATAACTAGCACCACCTTAGGGGCCTGGGGGAGAAGTAGTTCTTCACATAGAACCAGCAGTTTAGGGCGGAGGAAACTTGGTCGGAAGGTGAGGGTGAAGAAATTTGCCTAATCCCTATACCAAGACTTATTATGAAGTTACGGTAATGAAAAATAGTGTGATTGTGATGCAATTGCAGACATACTAATCAATGCAACAGAACAGGCCTCCAATCATTTGCAAACTTGGTGCATGAAGAGGAGATGCAGCAGCTCTGGGAGGAAAAGACTGTGAAAATGATCCTTAGACAACTGTTTACCCGCTTGGGAAGCGTGGGTCCTTCCTTCACACTGTATGCGAAATCAACTCCAAGTGGGTTAACAACCTAAAGGCAAAAGGCAAAAGTTTAAAACTTCAGAAAAAGCCTTGAAATAAAATTTGTATGACCTTAAACATAAGGCAAGTATTTTCTTCACGTAAGAATTTTTTAAAACCTGACATGCTGAGCTCCATTAAAATGAATAATTTATGTTTATCCAAAGGATATAGGAAATAAATGGAGAGCTTTCCACACAAAGGACTGTTCCGCAGCAGAGGAAAATGGATGAACCATGCTAGGTGCAACAACAGGGATGAATATTAACTGCCGAATTTTGAATGAAACAAGAAGTTGCTGAAAACCACATACTTTAAGAAACCTCTTTTTTTTTCATTCGAAAACAAGCAAATTGATAATTATTGCTGAGATGAACGCATATGTGATAAACCTCTTTTTAAGAAAACCGAAGGAAGGGTAAATACAAAATTCATGGGTCTGTTAGCTCTGGGGGTTGGCGATGTGTTTGCTCTTTGGTCACGTGGTGAAGCCACATGTTAGTTTCATTGTGCTGCTTTGTAACTCACGCTTATGTTATATATTTTTGGCATGTGTCAACTGTTAAATACTTTTTTATGAGGGACAATTGAAAAGGGAATAACTGTGTGATTCACTACCATTTAATGTGATGAGAAACACTTTGTAGCAGAAGTCAGAACGTAAACACTTCTTTGGGAAGGTGGAGATGAAGTTTTCTCCAGTTTTTAAATGGGTGTCCCCACTTTGATCCAGATATTGGGTATTACAGGAACTTCCTCTAATCATCGCTAACTCAGCGTCTCCTGGTTTGGAGCAGTTCCCTGACATGCGTCTGTTCTCTTTTGGGGAAATACTCGGATTGCCAGGATTCTTCTCCCTAAGTGGTAGCTGAGTGCAGGGGAAGTGTCCACCTCCCACGGGGACAGTGGGAAGGGGCTGTGGTTCTTACACAGGCTGTGACTGCGCTGGCTTTGTCCTTGGGCGCCCTGCTTGCCTTTGGCACTGGCCCCTGTGTTTTGTTGATAGACTGGTGTTGTCATTGGTCCTGCCTGCTCTTAGATCATGAACTGACGTCTGCTGTTGCTGCCCATCCTCGGCTCTGCTCTTTGCTGTGGACATAAGGCCACTGTCCTCTGAGGTCTCCCAGTCCTGAACACGCCTTCAGGCAGGACCACTGCTCCCATTGGTGTCTGTCTTTCCCCCAAAGGGACACGAGGGACTTCTCACAGTGGGGAGCCAGCTGGGCCATTTCAGGGTCGCCTATCTGGAATCTATCTGGACACCTGTCTCACCATGTCACCTACTTTCTCTTCATCCTGTTGGATGTTTCTGGAAGCGGAGCATCAGTGCTTATGCTCTAGGGGTGTGCTCTCAGCCTATCTGGGGTTTCTGACCTTGGGCAGAGCCTCAAGGGACCCGGGTGGCATCTACTTTCCCCTTGTCCTCCCCTCTGAAAGTCTTCCTCACTCTGTCCTCTTACTTCCTACGGAGGAAAGAACAGCCCAGCAGGAAGATAAATGCAGGAGCCTGAAGATGAAGTCCATTTCTGCCTGGAGGCATCGATTTGGGAGTTGCCAGGACTTAAAAACCATAATTCTGATGAGAGAGGTTTGCAAAAATACATGTCACGGCATCATCTGAGCCACTTCCAGCTTCTGGAACACACACCCGAAACATTTAAACAACACTTGTGCAGTGACCACTCATTTCCTTGTCATTCCTTCAGCCAGAGACACGTTGTCTAAGTAGTTTGACTCAAGAAACAGCTGGGAAAATAAAAACATTTCATTTCAGGACACTTTTGCCAACGTATCTAAATAAATTGATTTTTATCTTATCACATAAGGGATAAATATGTAAATTTCTAAATAAAGAAATCATTTATATTGATTTCACCAAAAACCCACAGAGCTGCAAATTTTTCTCATTGAATTCATGGGAAAGCTCTTCCACGAGACCGAATGTTCAAAACCAGTGCCCTTTACTAAATCAGTTAAGTTAAATCTGACATTCCTTCCATCAAGACTCTACCTCTTCATTCAAAATGACGTGTTAGCATACATTTTCTTGAGAATTCGGATTCTTCCGACTTCTACAGAGAATACAGCAATAACATTATAATAGCTACGTATGGTGCCAGGTGGGTACTCGGTTTATTGAGGCAATCACTTTGTAAGTTTCATTTCAGGTGTACCACTATGCTGTACACCTGAAACTAGTGTAATATTGAATGTCAACTGTCATTAAAATTTTTAAAAATTTTTTTCAATCAGAGGAAATATCCATATGCCAGGACAAGACAGAAAACTCTCCTGTGGGGTTCTTACTTTACTTAAAGGAGGCTCCCAAACGCCAGCATTTCGAATTGTCCCTTATCTGCCCTTGGAGGGTTTTCACATCCTTGGGCAATGCATCACGGGGAGGTAGATCCACTTCAGCAAAGAGGACTCATGATAGTTGAGAATCTGAAAAGTTACGCACTTTCAGCTTTCCTGTCCCCTCGGACAGGAAAGGGTCCATGCTGCCTCCAATGTGGAGGCGTGCACCCCGCCTGGGGGGACACCGACCGCTTTTATTTTTCCAAACACTCGGCACAGCCTCTGCTTACCTTATTTATTTTCATCCCCATCATCTGCCTCCCCTGCAGAATGTAAGAGGCCCAAAACACCCACCTGCAAGCCTTGTCCCCTGCCACGTCCCTGAAGCCTAAGACACTGCCTGGTACATGGGCAAAGTTCGATAGACAGCTGAGGGATGAGAGAGTCGATCACCTGTCATTGTAGCTTGTTGCTGTCAGTGCCAGCGAGAAAAAGACCACCAGGTTCCCTGGGTCTGCTAAGGAAAGAGCTGACCATCTCCAGGAATGACTCCCAGGAATCCCCCTGTGCCCCTCGCCCCTCTCCAGGAAGCGGAACCGCACTGTTGCAATGTCCGGAGACCCCCCGTCTTATCTGATGGCAGCCGGGGATAGGGGTGGGGACCAGCGGCCTTGCCTATTGGGCCGAAAACATAAAACCTGTTTTCTTCAGCTTTATTAACTTTTCAAGCCTTTTCCTGTTTTCCTATCACGGCCAAACCCACCTCTTGGCAGATGCTAAAGTCTGAATTTTTGAGTTAGATTCCTGAACGGGGATTAAAATAGATCTGGGACTTCAGCAGAAGAGATTCGGAAATGTTCACAAAACCCAAGGCTTGAGCGCGGTGGAGGGAGGTGGGCATGGGACCCTCCTCTGGGCAGGGAATTCCTGCTTTGTGGTGGTCGTCTGCTGTCACTGTCCTCAGCATGTGGCCAGGGCAGCAGTTGGCAGAATACAGGGGAAGTTGCTCAAAGCTTCAGGGCATAGCCATGCCTTGCCGCGTGAGTGGGTGTTCTCACTGACACCCCGAGGTCTTACCACCGGCAGCTCACAAGCCCGGGTTCCACCCAGGGAAACTGAGGGAGAGAAAGGCTGGGACCGTTGTCTTCAGGGTCACCAGCGTCTGAGAGAGCAGCAACACAGAGACACGAGCCTCCCATCCTTGTCCCCTTGTCCCTGCTTGACCTTCCAGCCTCCCACACTGAGATGTATTCATTCAGATGGTTTTCCAAGTGGTGCTGAGGCCCGTTCTATTTTTTTTAAATACAAGTGAAATTTTAAAGTCACAGGGGTAGAAGAAGCGAGCCGTGGACGAGGGGAGCCGGCGGGCTGCGTGGACACAGAATTGTGAAGGCCTCTCTGAGCACACGGATGAAAGGAGCTTTCTGTGTGTACTCGTCTCAAGTGTAGAACACAGCAGCCTCTCCCACTGCTTGTCGATCCATGACAACTCGGTGTCGATCCAAAAGGAAAAAACAAAAACCAAAAACCCAAACAGGAAAACAAAACGCGGACGCTGCCCCCAACCAGTCCCGTAATCAGTGACCTTTTTCTTTCAAACCATCCGGCATCCCTGAGTTTAAACTGAGGGGCTGGGCTCAGCCAGTTTGGGGGGCGGGGTGGGGTGGGGGATGATTAGTATGTAAATAAGCAATTTGTTGTGGTGAAGGAAAAATTTGCCAGTGGCCTGAGCACGCCACTCTTTGCATTTCTTCGGGGCAGCGTGGAGCTGACGTCAGGTTTAGGATATGTAACATGGGGGTGTCACCCTCCCCGGGGAAGGGGACACTCACGCCCTGGGCCAGGTCCGAGTGCCGGTTCTGCTGGAGTCTGTGGCTCTCACTGTGTCCAGCAGGGAGGCCCACAGCTTCCCCAAGGGGACACAGTGCACAGAAGCCTGTTGATCCACTGAGCTGAATGTTTCCCTTATTGCTTCAAGCAAATTCTCCGCTTTTAATAGACCAGTGAGAAACCAAACATCACACCTTGTTCCTTGTCCTGAGACAGCCACAGGGCTCCGCCTCAGCACCGACAACCTCCTTCTGCCAAAATGGGGGCCGGCAGGGGGGCTGTGAACCGAGAAACTGGTGACACGTGTGTGTCAGGTAGCAGACAGCGAGGGGACAAGGACGACGGGCTCCACCCACCCTCAGGAGATGTTGCAGCCGAGCTGTCTCCAAGTGCCTACAGCAGTGCTGGGCACCCAGGAAGCGCTTCCAGAATGAGTGAGGCAACCAGTTACAGTAGCGAATGGACGACAGCAGGAACGCTGAGCTGCTGCCTGACCAATCACCATGATGAAATGGGCAAACACGCCTCGTGCTTTCTCCTCCGCGGTATCTAAGAAACGAATACCCTTGACACCTTATCAGCACCTGCTCTTGGGAAAGGGAGCGAAACCCATCCACATCAAACTCTGTGAGGCTGACCGTGCTAAGTGCTGTCCTCCCCAGGTATACTTGCATCCTAACGGGATCAGTCTTGAAGCTCAGGAATGAATCTCTGTGAATGGAATTGTAGCCATCGGCCAGCGTGCAAAGGGGAGGGGGGTGCATCCGAGATTCGGAGAGCTGCCACCTTTTGCTTTTGGTTCTGTTTTTCAGAGTCAGGCTGGCCCATGGTACATTATGTGACATTGACTCAGTCTCTGGGCTGGGCTGGGCTGGGTGGGGTGTGGGTTAGGGTGCAGGTCCTCGGTGGTTGAGAATCTTCTAGCAGGTCAGATAAAATCCCAAGCTCTCCTTCCGCAAATATTTACGAAGCACACTCCAGAGGCAGGGCTGCAAAGATGAATGTGTCAGTGCACGTTAGGCTCACTCCTTTAACTACTACAGGATGGTTGTGGGGGTGGGGGGAGATGGCTTTAATGCTGGGAGGAGGTCCAGCCAGACAGGGGGACCGGTCAGGGGTCTTCAAACAGGGGGAAGGCCACAGGCTTAGCCAGGGACATGCCAGAAAGGAGTAGGTTTCTCAAATCCTCAGTGTACATAAGCTTCCCTCCATAACTGCCTGGAGAACCCGGCCCCTTCCCCACACCCCTTCTGTCATTTATAAAAGAAAGGCAGCTCCTTATCCACCCCCAGTCTTAATATGGAACATTTTCTGGGGTGAAAAAACTCTTTCTTCCCAGGGTACCAGCGTGAAACATAGTCTCCCCCTGTTTTGTGTACATGCTGTAAGGGTGAAGGTGGGGTGTTCTGAATTTAGGATAAGGTCGCCTTAACCAAGGGGACAAAGTTAGCACCTGCATGCATTGGGAGCTGACACCCTGGGCCTCCGCACTAAGAAACACAGTGTCAGAACATCCAGCCAAAACTACGTGCCTGAATCTAACCATGACGAAAGATCAGACAGACCCAAACGGAACGACGGCCTACGAAGTATGCCAGCCCGCGGTCTTCAAAAAGCATCAGGTTCAAGAAAGACAAAGAAAGACCGAGGCAGAGTTCCGGGTTCTTGTGGAGACGTGACAGCCAGGGCTATGTGTGATCCTGAATTAAATTCTGGGGGAAAAAAAAAAAAGAAAATCCATCAAGGGCATCATTGGAAAAATTGTCAAAATTTGAATACGGAGTGTGAATTAGATAGTAGTTTGTTTTAATATTAAGTTTTGTGATTTTGCAATTCCTACGAGGCTACAAAAGGGAGTGTCCTTGGGGAATTCATGCCCAAGTAGGTAGGGCTAGGGGGCCTGCCTCTCTGTGACTCTCACGTGATTCAGAACAAGGCCGATATGCAAATGTGTATCAATATCGCGATAAGGATGAAGCATGGGGGCGAAGTACAAACAAATGGGTGAAGCTGGATACAATGGTGTGTGGGAGCGCTTTGACTGCTTCGACTTTTCTGCCAATTTGAAATTATGTCAAAATAAAAAGTTGCTAACAAACACACACAAAAACCTGGACATGTGATAATTTTTCTACTTTCCTGTTTTCCACATTTCCTTTAATGGATGCATGTTTTTATGATGACAAATTAATAAATGCACACCACTTTTTTTAACGCGCGGCAGTCGCACTCCTTGCTGGGCACAGAACCCTCCTCCAACGCAGGAACAACACGCCCGTTTTAAAGAAGCAAGAAAATGAGGCCTGCGTTGTCCAAGGCCACCGAGGAGCTGAATTTTGATTCCAAAACACTGTGGCTTTTTCCAGCTAACGAAGCTGCTATGGGTTCCTTCAGTCCCAGGGCCACTCCCCACCCCGCACCCCCTCCGCCGGCCTCATTCTCTTCCTGCCGAATGCATTTTGGGCCCAGCTCATACCTTTCAGTGGTATGATTTATCCCTGAGTCACAGAGGTGCCTTTACCGTCAGGGATTTGTTCCATCGGGTGCCGTCTCAGCTCTGGAGTAGGGTGTGTCCAGAAGCCAGGGAAGATGCCGAGAAATCTTCCCGGGGAGGGCAGCCTGGGGAAGTTGGGCCTGCTGCACCAGGAGGTCCTAACATGAGCTCTCGTCATCCCGCGGCATGGGTGGTCCCAAGCTGGATGCTCGGGTTCCTCTCCGTCTCCCCCACCCCGGGGAGGAGGGCTCCTGCTCCCCAAAAGTACCTTACAGACCTCTCTCTCCAGGGCCTTAAGCAAGAGAGCACTAGTCCTGCCATGACCACTCACCAGGGCACGTGCGTGGTCTCTAAACCCCTGGTTTTCCAAGTGGGGCCCCGGGACCAGCAGCAGCAGCACCTGGGAACTTGTTAGACATGCAAATCTCAGGCCCCGCTCTGGCCAATCGGATGCACGCTCCTTCGGAAACCACTTTGCTTTGCAAACCCATGTCCTCATTCATAAGATGAGTATTATTAGTGTTCTCAGCCCAGGGTTGCTTTGAGGAGTCAGCGAGATAGTGCCGGGTTCCTGGGGTTCCTGGTGTGCGGGTAAACGGCACTGTTATCTTCCTAGTCACCTCTTCAGGAGCACAGCTGTTTCTCGAGGATGGAGGAATCTTCTGGCATGTTCCCTGCTTGTTCCCATCTTCCCCTCTTCTGGGTTGGTCTCAGGTGTCCAACCCCCACTCAACTCACTGCCACCTCTTTACCTACCCCGAGTCGCTCAGGTGCGCCCTGGTTCCAACTCTGTGCCCAGCCTTTTGTCCCCTCTCTCAACTCTGCTGTTTGCATTGCTGAGGAAGGTCCCGCTACGAGGCCCAGCCTCTCTGCCCAGTCACTCAAACCAACAGCACCTGGACCCCGTCCATAGACTCCAGAGTCCCCGCCCCTCTCTCCGTCCCCCACGATGGCTGCCAGTGGGATGCAACGCCCTGTTACCTGCTCCCCTCCATCTTCTACCAGAAGGTCAGGTGACAACCTGGTAGCATCTAGACACATCCCAGGGGTGGGGGGCAGGGATCTGGGGCAGAGGGTAGGGGGCCATCTCCTTCAACAATAACCTGGTTCCAGGCACCCTCTAAATTAGCTGCATTTAACCCGTCTCCCACCCAGGCTTTATTTCATGTCCATTTCCAAGAGGAGATGATCTTTTTCTTTTCCCCTTGAGGCTGAAGTGGATTTGCATCTCTTCTCCATGCAGCAGGCTCTACAGGCAACACCGGCACCATTCAGCCTATGCAACGAACATTCCTGAAAAGGCAGTAGTAATCATAAAAGGTAGTGGCAAGATGGGCACGTCAGTTCAGATATTCTTCTCTATCCCCAGTTTTCTCTTCACACTTCCACCCCCACCCCCAACCCCGGTTCTCGGTACCTTTCCTCTCCTGCTCCAGGCATCGGGCCCAGGACCAGGCATCACGTGGGGGGTCTTCGGAAATGCAGGGTCCTGCCTCCCCCAGACCCACAGGGGCTGCACCTGCACCCAGTCAACACTGAACATCCCTGTGGACAAGGTCTCCGGACAGGGTCTGCCTGGGGCCAGCTGTAGCGTGTGGGTTCTTGACTTCGTGTAGGAAAGTGTCACAGCTCAAGTCCAGGTAACTATGAGGATGCATTTATTAAAGCTGGGGACAGTGAAACAAGGAAGGGCTCAGCATAGAAGAAGCAGCAGGAGAGCCCTGGCTGGGCTGCCTTAGCTCACGGGGAAGCCAGGGCAAAGGGGGCTTTGGGGACAGGTTCAGGGGACTGGCCTGGGACAAACTGCCAGCTGCCCACCGCCTTAGCGTGTAGGAGACGGGTGCCTGTGCAGAGAGAAGCAGGGGAAGAAGAAGGGAAAGGGAATGATTGGGGCCGCTCCCCAGAGGGAGAGCAGCACGCTGGGTCCTTTGTCCTGAGGATTTCCTCTCTCCCCTGCAGACAGGAATCTTAGGGGTGGTCTCCAGAGGGGTCCCAGCAGACTGTGCATCGGTTCTCCAGGTGTGTCCTTTCAGGGTCGTGGTCTCCTCTGATTGGTCAGTGCCAGGGCAGGGCGTGGTTAGCCATTGTAGTTGGTTCCGGCCTTGCCCACCTGGTTCTGCTGCTTTTCTGGGCCTGGAACTGAAATGACTGAGGTCTGGCTGTCGTCCCCAGGGAGGAAAGGCCACCATGCAGGTGAGGTCCTTGTTTTCCCAGTGTTGTCCCCCTGCCGGGCACTCAGGGCCTTCCGCCCTTGTGACTATCTGCACCCGGCTGTCAATTGCTCGGCCATTGTGTTTAGCCATCTGCCTCAGTTTCCCTCTTCCACTCATCGAGGGTTTTTCCTGGCTTCTCACTATCCTGTCTCACAGGGACACTGGCGCAAAATATGAATTCCCAAAGGGTCCGGTTGATGAGTAGGGGTGACCCCAGGAATCCGAGCCTCCATAGAGCAGTCTCCCTACTTGTGATTCTTATGATAAATCAAACTTGGATAAGTAAGTCTAGGATAAAGATCGGAAAACAACCAATTTTCACCCCAGCATGGAGCTTTAAGCCACTTGTTTTTTCAGGTTTTCTGTTGGATGAAATCAGTGACCTCTGGAGCGGGGCAGAGGCCACCATTCCAACTCTTCTCCTTAAAAAAAAAACAACCCACCAGTTCAGAAGGAAAGAAAGTAAAAACTCCAAGTTATCTTCCTGTTGCTGGCATGCTGTACCTGAGGTCGGGGTCAGATTGCTTAAACCAGAAGAGTGGGGATTACAGGCAAACTCCAGGATTGAAGACAATGGGCCCCACCTGGCTCGGGGTGGACACCGGTTTGGCGACCAGGTGGGCTGCAGGTTTCATTCGATGGGTGCCAGCATCACAGTGCGGCACCCAAAAAATGCCAAAGCCACCAACACTTCGAAACGCCGCTCCCCCCACCCCCACCTTGCCGCGCCTGGAGCCCACCTCCTTCCGCCCCTCCTGGATAAGGATGCAATTTACCGCACAAGCCTCCCCTTGGCCAACCCAGATCAGGACAGCCACTTTTTTATTTTTAAAGCCATCAAATTCAATGTTTACAAGAACAATCCCATGCTTGGCTCTAAAATTACTGGCCACACAAGGAACCCTTTACGTCTCACAACAAGAAAAACGTAACCTTGTGCTTTGCACTTAAAAAACAGAATAAATGAAGTTAAGTAAAAAATAAATAAATCGCTTATCGCACGCGCCCCCTTCCCCTCCGGTTGGGGAACACAGTAAAAGCCAATGTGGCCAGGGCTGGGCTCCTCCGCCCGTCTTGGCAGCCCCCACGGCTGTGGCCCTGTAACTTTAAACCTGGCCTGAGGTCATCGTTGTAGCGCTGGCCAAACAGAGCAGGAGGGCGGTCCTTGTGAGCCCCGGACTGAGACCACCTTACAGCGGGGCGCTCCCGCCCTCGCCGGGGGAGATAAATGCTGACTTCATTCCCGAACTTCCCAACTGCAAAGTTTGCTCCGCTGACTGCTGCGGGCGAAGGAAGCTTGGGGACTCCTCCAGCGCTGGAACTTTTGCTCCCCACACCCCATTCCCCCTTTTCGCACTCGGCCAGCCGAGGGCCTGGGGCTGCAGAGCTTTTGAATCTTCCCCCAGCACCGAAAGTCACTGCTCGGCCCCACCGAGGACAAGCTGACTGAGAAGATGTGGAAGGTGCCAGTCCTGCTGTTGGTTTTGGGAAGAACGCTGCTCTGGGTTCCAGCAGAAGGAGGTAAGACCCAGTGCGGTGCCTCCGCGCAGCTGCTCTTGGGGACCAGCGAGCCGGGGCTTGCTGGGTTGTCTGGGCCTGGTATTTGCGGTTGCCCAGGAGAGCAGAGGGGGGCCGGGAGTGAGCGTGCACGCCAGCCTGGAGGGCCCGGCACAAGGCGAGGCAGCGGCTTAGCTGGTGCCAGGTCCCGAAGAAAGGCGGAATGGGTGCGAGGAGGGGCCCCCAAATCCACAGGCGGCAGAAGTGGGGAACAGAGGGGCGTCTCCCTCACAGGCAGTGCAGCTCCTGTCATACCGTGGTCAGTTCAGCTCCCAAGAGACGGGGTAGTGGGTAACAGCAAGGAACCGACAATTGCCAGGACGGGGCTTTGCGACTGGACTGTGTACAGGAGGGATGCCCGTGACCTCCGGAGAGATTGGCCTTGCCACCTGGGGAAGGACATTCAGGAGTGCTTGGGGGCAGTCAGGGCTACTGCTGTGCAGTGAGGGTCTCTCTCGGGGCTACCGGGTCTTACACCCAGGACTGCCACACGCTCAGGGCTGGAAGAGGCTCTGGGATCCTCTGTGTGGGGGACAGTGTGTGGGAAAGACAGAGGGGAGGGCTCCTGATTAGCCCGAGGGAATGAAGGATGACAAGGATGACTGAGCACTGAGGGCCATTCAAGTTGGTCTGGGCCCGTGTGTTGAACTGGGCCCACAATGCCAGTGACCACAGGAGTGGCGGTGACTCCCCAGACGTGGAATACGTTAGATCTGATGACGGGGGTCCTGCCGTCCCAGTCACCTACATCTTTCCTTTCCCTTTCCCTCTTCTTAACACCCACCCTCCTCTCGTCCCTTGCCCCTTTCTACCCCGTTGGTGACATCCTTGAACATTTGTCAATATTTTATTTCTTTTCTTGGGTTTTTATTACCTGTTTCCCCCAAAAGGCTATAAACTCCCAAGGACACAGCTATGCCTTAGCTTTGATCCCCAGGGCCCCCCAAAAGTAGGGCACGTAGTAGCTGCTCGCTAAATATCGGTGGAAGGAATCGTAATGGAACTGGTGATCTTTGGAGCTCGAGATCGCTGAGCTGGGCTCCCTGAAAGGGAAATCTATGTTTTCCCAATTGAGGATCAAGGTAGTCCCCCACCCTCTTGCAGAGGAATCCTGGGAGGAGGAGTGGCTTGAAGGAGGAGTGGACCTAACCTAGGCTTCTGTAATTCCCCATGGAGACAAAAATACCCGCCCTGGGGAAGTGATATGGGGCTGGTGCTCTGTGGCGACTGTCTACTACTGTCTGCTTCCGAGGCGTCTCTCTGCAGGCCCTCGGGCTATTCGTGGTGGCCTATCTTTGGCACTTCTCTTTTCCCTGCGATGTGCACAACTCTGCATTCTAGTTGCATTTCCTTTTTGGCGAGACTGTGTGCAAAATGACACCATTTTGTGCTTAGCAGGGCAAGGTGTGGACAGTCCCCAAACCGAGCCCCATCCCAGCCGTGCTCAGGAAAGACGGCAGCTGGGCGGCATCCTCGGTTTGCTCCCAGGGAAGGGTTACCTGTGATTGTCTTGAAGCCAGTGTCCGAGTTACTCCTGCAGGGTGCCCGTGAACATAGTCTGAAAAAAAGCATTGAGAACTATACCGAAGACAGAAGCCCCCCAGGCTGTGGATGGGGGGCGGGGGCATGGCTGTGTGTGGATGCTGATTTGCTGGCCTCCTGGCAAGGAGCTGAGGCCCCGAGGGGTTTTGTCTGAGGATAATGAGTGAGGCAACTGGCATATGGATGAATAACTTCATTGAGCTGAGCTATTGTTGGCTCTCTGGGGGAGTAGGGCTGAGGGTAATTACGGTGATGAATTTTATTATCCTTCTCCTAGGAGCCTACTCCTTCGTGGCCCCCCTCATCCAGTGTTATAATCTGGTTCAGTTTTATAATCTGGTCCCGGGTGTTATCGCTTTGGATGTTAGTGGGTTCATAGGCGCTCCGTTGTCCACACATCTGGCATTTTCCTCAGTTACCAGGCCCCACCCTCGCTCTGAAATTCCACCCACAGCACAGACTTCGGGGCCTTTCCCCTAGCGAGAGCGTTTATTTGGTGAAAGTCTGTAGGCCACTGCTTGCTGCAAACCCACATGTGCTTTTCCCGGACAAATCCACCCAGGATTAATCATGCAGCAAACAAATTTCCCCGAAGCTCTTGCCAGTTTCGGAGGCCCTGAAACCTTCGCGGGTTGCTGGGAGTGTTTTGGGCCGCTGAGGGCTCCGATCAAGCGTTTCACAGAGGCCAGGTCTGCGAGAGCCCCTGTGAGGGAGGCCTATCCTCGACATTGGGGCCGGAAACGCAAAACAGCGTTGAACACAGAAGAGCACATTTTTAAAGGGTATATCCAGGCATGAGAAGGCTAAGTCAGGACAGGGCGCACGGGGAGTTGCCCTGGCTGAGCAGAGGCTCGCGTGCCCTTCTCTCTTTCTCTGGCCTCTAAAGTCAGTGGCCCCTGAGTAACCGTACACCAGAGAATTACAAAGACCCCAAATCTTGGTGTCACAGCGGACGGCTTGGCCAAGTGGGAAGGACACCACCACCCTCCCATTCCCATTCCCCACCACGGGCTCTCTAATCACTGCAGCTCCTTAAATTGTATATTATTACCTTCAGAAGATTCCAGAACTGGGATTCAGAAACGGGTTTAACTTCCAATCCCAAGCTCTTTTTGCTACATCATATGGTCCAAACAAAACCAAAACAAAACAACCCCCCACCCTACACAAAGGCTACACTTGAGATTAAAGGCTGACCTCCCTTTACGTTCCTTAAACATAAGAACAAAAATTTTTCAGAGGTATAAATGAGTTCTTTACACTAAATACTTACCGTCATATTGTTATGGGAGAAACTCCCAGAAACTCGGTTCTTCTCGCCCGTGCAGTAAAGAATTAAAGACCAGCGAGTCTGTTTGCGAGCAAGCAGGGTTCATCGGTGATCCGTTCTCATGGAAGAGACCGGAAGAGACCGGGCCTAGCTGAGGTGGGGGTGGGGGGCTGAAAGGCATGGGCTCAGGGTGGAGCAGGGGAAGGGTGGCCAGAGGCCGGCATGGCAGGCATGGCAGCGTGGCAAGCACAGGAGTGGTGAGGGCTGGGGTGGCCTGAGGCCGGGCGGCCTGGCCAGGTGGCCAGGTTGCCAGGTTGCCAAGCGCACCAAGCCTGCCAAGCCCTTTGTCCTGAGGACTTATGTAGTTGGCCGGGTGAGGAGTGAGGGGTTGAAGAAGTTACCTATTGATGGACAGGTAAAGATGGTGCCAGCTTTGGGGGTGGGGGGTGGCATGAGTACCCAAAGGAGGTAATGGGCTTCTCCCTTTGGGCCGTTTCGGGCCTTTCAGGCCTTGGGCTGAAAGCACGGTTTCAAAGACTTTCTTTCCCAGAGAAAAAAAAGATAAATAGAATTTCAAGGGCTTCCCTCCTCCCTGCCTTTATTTCCCCTCTGGCTGCTCATTCTACCAAAATGAGGCCGTTAGGGTACATGACAATGGCATTCATTAATTCATCCCCAAACGGGCAATTCGGCGTCTCCAGAATGCTTGGGGTGGTGCTGGGTGCAGACCTGTATGCACACTTAACACCATAAAGCTCTCCGAACTCTTCACCAGCTCAACGGCAGACCTGTGCTTTGAATTCCACGGGCTTATCTGAATATTTGTCATATTTCTGGCGTCTAAGCAGAAGCACGCCAGGTTAGAACTTGCGGAAATGTTACAGGGGAGGACAGAGGGGAGAGAGAAGGCTCAAACAGCACCACCCTTGCAACACTCACTTGAGAACTCTGAATCCTGCCACCCTGACACCTCTCAAGGAAACAGCTAGTGAGAGCATTTTTTGTTGCAAGAGAATCAAATGACTGGGGGGAATGGGGACGAAGTGGGAGGGGCAGGTACTTCTAAGTCCAGTAAACAGTGACTGAGATAAGTCCTAGGATTCCCAAGGGGTGAGCAAAACGTAAAGCAGCTCTTGACTGCACACGCGAATCCTTTCCCTACTGATTTCTGAAAATTTTGGGAAAGGAAAGTGATCAGGCATTTTTATCTGAGGGCTATGAGATGGAGCCAGGTTAGGGAACAACAAGGAGTGTGCCAAGTTCATCCGCGGCAGGAAGACGAGGTGGCCGTTTCCTTCCCTGTGTCTCGCCCGGCACCCAGCAGCCGGCCTGCTCGCAGAGGGCCAGTCAGGACAGGCATTCCCTTCAGCTTCAACACACTGGGCGGGCGGGCAGCCTCTCTTTTTTCTTCTGGCCCAGTGCCTTTGCCCCGGAGGAATTGGCTTTGTCCTTTGAGGACAATCCAGCTGGAATCAAGCTAAGTCCGGAGGAAAACCTGCTGACCTGCCCGCCTCATCCACCTGGCTGTCTGCGGACCTGCAAACTGAAATTGTTGGGGCAACACTCAATTTCACGCAGGCAGGGAAAGAACCCCCAAATGACACGTCTACCGAAGGGATGATCAGCTTTTCCGGAGGAAGATGTGCTCCTGACCTCTGCGCAGAGGGCCAGAACTGCCAGCTGTAGAGAGAGAATGTCACCGGGGTAACAATTGCCATTGTGACTTCTGTCACCTGCTGGGGAATGACAGTCACCTATAAAACGGGTGGGAAGTGGGAAGAGGGGCCATGCTGGAATATGTGTAAACATGTGACTGATGAGAAGGGAGTATTTCCTGCAATTCATCAAGGTATCTCCCTCCGGGAGAAAAAAACACCGCTAAATAATAACATAACTGTGACCCGGGAAGTAGTACCCTGCCCAAAGTATTTGACGATGTCCAACCTGCCTTGCCCAAGGAATTCATTTATTTAACAAATATTTCTTGAGAAACGGCTTTGCGGGCCAGGCAAGGCAAATATTATACCCGGTTGCTACTGGTTAGCAAGGTATTGTACCTGCTGGCGGTGGGGAGTCAGATCTCCGTGACAGTAGTGATTCTTTGGTGAATCAGACATGCCTGCTCTGTCACGGTCTGGAAATGATTCCTCCCAACGGCCTCGCCCTTCTCCTGTGTCCTGCACAAGCCACATAATGTCTCCGGTATTCTCCTCTCGAGAAGGGCATGCCTGGTATAAAGCATTGGAAACTATTTCCTGTTCTAAATAAACTACTTGGTTTCCTGGCCTCTTCTGAGTTTGGGTCACGTGAAGCATTTTCATCTGAGCTGGATCGCCCCCTAATAAGATCAATTTTCTGTATCTGTAAAGCTAAGGGCACTGGATCCTGGGCGGATGCTGTTAGCAACAGTGACTCTGTAATAACAGCTAACATTTGCTGAACGCCCAGCATGTGACCAGCCCTTTCTAGACCTTGCTTCACTTAATCTGCTCGACGGACGCCAGAGTAGCAACTGTTTGTATTTTATAGATGAGTAAAGAGGCTCAGGGAGGTTTAGTAACTTACACACACACACACACAGCCACAGCGTGAGCAAATGGCGATGGTGAGACTTAGACTTAGGCATCCCACCCCCGGAGCCTGCGCTTCTAACATTGAACACGACAGCCCGCTGTGCTGGGGAGAGGGGTTGAGGGAGCCAAGGACACCCAGAAAAGTCAGCCACTGATCCCCTCAAGCACCTTGTAGAGCAGCAACAGCATTCTATTATTATTCGTTAGACACATAATTCAGATTGAAGAGCTATGGTGCAGGGGGTCCCGAATTGAGGGACGCGATCCCTACCCCCTTAAGGCATTTACAAAATACACATTACTGAGAGTTTCAAGAGATCGAGAGGAAGCACGAAGTGGGATCGCAGCTCCCCCAGAGAGGCGACACTGATGCGTGTGGGACCCCATGACCAGTATCCTGTGCACGGAAAAAAATGCGTAAGGGGAAGAGCGCGTCATGAACAGCTCACGCCACCTAGTGCCTGCTAGCAGGAGTTTGGGGATGAGAGCCCCGTGGCTGCTGGCAGCCAGAAAAAAGCCTGTGGGGAAGAGGGGGCTTGGTCTTGGCTGTGAAAATGGTAAGGTTGGTTGGACAAGGTGTCAGGCAGGGAACGGAGTCCAGGCGAGAGACGGCACAAAAACGAGGACAACCCAGAGTTTCATGGAAAGAGGTCTAGGCACCAAGATCTGGGCGGAAAGGGCCGGCAAGGCTGGCTAGAGTCAGGGCCATTGAGCAGGGGAGTGGCAGGAAATTTGGGAGAAGGACGAGTCTGTGTTGAGCGGGAGAGGTGGACCTTTTTCTGTAGGCTGCAGGCAATAACAGAAAGCAGGAGTGGGCAGGTCATGAAGAGTGGTTGTCAGAAAAACCAGTGACAGGGCAGCATATGGGATGGGGTTTAGTTTATGGGACAAGTCAGGAGGCGGAGACTGAGTGCGGCCAGTGACCACAGAAGGACGGATGACATTCGACTTTTGGGAATAAGAGCCAACAAGACTTGCTACTCAGGATTTCCTAAATGTTTTATTCTTTCATGTCCTGATTTCTTATTCACCTCTTACAACATTCATCACTGTAATAAAAAATGTTATCAATAATGCAATTCACATATCATGAAATCAACGCCTTTAAAATGGACTGACCCAGTGGTTTTTTGTATGAATACAGAGTTGCACAACCATCGCCACTGTCAATTATAGACTATTTTCATCACTCCGCTCCCCCAAGCTCCCAAACCATTAGCTCCTATTTCTTGCCTCCCATCCCTGGAATCACTTATCTGCTTTCTGTCTCTACTGGTTTGCGTATTCTAGGTATTTCACATAAATGTCATCATATAATAGGTGGCCTCTTGTGTCTGACTTCTTTCACTTAGCGTGATGTTTTCAAGGTTCATGCATGTTACAGCCTGTCAGAAGCTCATTCCTTTTTATGGCTGACTAATATTCCACTGTATGGAGGAATATTATACATATATATATGTATATTCCGCCTTTCGTTTATCTGTTCCCCAGCTAATGGATGTTTGGGGCTGTTCTAAATAAAGCTGCTATGAACATTCATGTGCAAGCCTTTGTGTGGACACAAGTTTTCCTTTCTCTCAAGCACACACCTGGGAGTGGCATTGCTGGGCCATGTGATCACTCCATGTTTAACTCTTTGAGGAACTGCCAGCTGATCGCCAAAGGGACTGCCGTTTTTACATTCCTACCGTCAGTGCGAAAGCGCTCCAATTTCTTTATACCCTTGCTGATGCTTGTGAATTTCTGTTTGCTTGTTTTTAATACTAGCCATCCTAATGGATAGGAATTGGATTCTCATTGTAGTTTTGATTGGTGTTCCTTCATGACTAAAGACGCTGAATGTCTTTTCACGTGCTTCTTGGCCAACTATGTATCTCCTGTGGAGAAATGTCCATTCATATCCTTTCCTCCTTTTAAAATTGGGTTGTCTTTTTATTGTTGGGTTCTTTATGTATTCTGAATCCTGGACCTGAGACCCTTATCAGATGTATGAATGGCAGATATTTCTCCCATTCTGTGGTTTGTCTTTTCCATCTCTTGATAATGGTCACTGAAGCACACATTTTTAAAATTTTGATGAAGCCAAAGTTAATCTATTTGCTTTTCTTTAATTGCCTAGAGACTTAGTGTCATCCCTAGGAAGCCATTGCCTTGATTCACTCTTATGTTTTCTCCCAACAGTTGCATTGTTTTAGCTCCTACCCTGTAGATCTCTGATTCATTTGGAGTTAATTTTTACATATGGTATGAAGTACTGGTCCAACTCCATTCTTTTGCGTGTGGATTAGCCAGTGGTCCCAGGACCATTTGTTGAAAAGATGATTTCTCACTAAATTATCTTGGCAACTTTGTCAGAATCAATTGCTCACAAATGTGGGGGTTTATTTCTGGACTCTTCATTCTTTCCACTGTCTGTACACCTATCCTCACGCCAGGACCATACAGTCTTGATTATTCATATGGCTTTGTAGTAAGCACTGAAACCGGGACATGTGAATACTACCGTGTTCTTTTTCAAGGTCGCTTTGGCCAGCCCATTCACTGTGTTTTAATTATTTGTGTACACTTCATCCCTTAGAGGAGAGAGGGGGACCTATGTTGTCTTCAGCCCTTGAAAGAACATATGGTTTCTACATAGTAAACATTTGACAGGAGGAAGAGGGAGGACACTCAGTGACCCTTGTCTTTGGGAGGAATGACAGGAAAGTGCACGACAGAACCTGGGTAGGGAAGGTGAAAGGTTAGGAACCGAACTGCTGAGAAAGGGCAGGAGTTTACCCGCTTGGTTATAGACACTGAGTTTGAGGTAATAATAGTAAGACACCCAATCTGATGTAGCCGATGGGTACCTGGGGAGATACTCAACTAAAATGAAATCGGAAATAAGCCCTGGAGACAAAGCTTGCTCCCTTTCTTAGGAACAAGGGGGAAGGATGGCAGGGAGGGTCAGAGAGACCCCCTAGCTGAGAACAAATGTCAAAAAGAAACACCCCAAACCTACTGCAGCACACTTCAAGCTCTCAAACCAGGCTTTGAATCAAGGCCAAGGACAGCTCGGGGAGACGCAGCACATTCTGCACATTCCTGCAGGCCTCGTCCTCCTGGGCTCGCAGCTGGGCCGTCTGCAAGCTGCATGGGCGGGCAGTGAGGTCAGAGCCAAACGGGCTTCTCCCTCCTCTGTTGCAAAATCAGGGCCTGCTCAGCTGATGGCCGTGAGTCGGTCAGAAGCTATTTCCCAGCAGATGGTAAGTGTTTTCCGAACAGTCCACTACACTGGGGGAGATGCTGTGCTGGGGGCAGCACTTCTAAAGCAGGCTTTAGTCATTTGGTTATTCAAGCCCTAAGCTGTGTCTCCTGGGAGACAGCCCTTCGTGCAGGACTTCACCCCAGTGAGGTCCCGGAAAGTTATTACACAGGTGTTGATGCCCGTCCACACAACTGTGAGCTCATTTCCTCTTACCGAGAACATTCTGCTCTTGGTCAAGAGAGAAGCCTCTCTCCAGGTTGAGTAATCTTGGTTGAAGTCACAACCGGCAGCCTCTAATTTTACCATTTGAGGAGGTCGGAGCCCTGTTTGTGATCGCGGGTGAGTGGCTAAGTTGACTCACCCCGGGGGACCCTGAAAAGCATGACTATTCATGTATTCATTCACTCACTCAACTGTCAGAGGCCGTGCTGGTGGCGGGGTCGTATGCCCCTGGCAGAACGGAACGTGGCCCAAGGAAGCTTTCAGGTTGTCGGGAGAAAACAGTGAAGGCCAGTGTGATCAATTCCTAGACTATTTAGAGGAGATGACTTTCTCCTGGCACCGTGGCTGGGCTCTGAAGGAAGAGGCGTTCTCCCTGGGTCAGGTAGGAGGGTACGAAGGATTTGGATGGGGTTGAAGGGTGAACCTGCAGGTGGCCTTGGCACCCAGGAGCCCAGTTCCACTCAGGGCAGCTCCAGTTCCACTCCAGCCCCTTCTACTTGACGTAGAAAGGAATGCGAGCAGAGGGACCTGATGAAGAGTGACCGATACATGCGCCGGCTGTATTACACAGGGGCTAGAACGGGGTAGGGGGTTTGGCTGTAAGTGTGCTCTTCAGTCAGTTACTCAATAAATGTCTGTGAAACGCGTACCACAGTGCCAGGACCTGGGATTATAGGACAATGGGGGCTTTTGGTAGCACTTTGCCAGCCAGAGGAAAATTGAGCGAACCATTGACCCAGTAGCAGGGCCAAGCCTTTTCAAACTTTTGTTCCAGTGAGCAATCTACCAGGATCCATGGAAAGGGTGAAGCGGAAGGGGAAACCCATCGACCACCTCAGTGGTTATATTGACCACAACCTAAGGTCTGCCTGGCACACAGCTCTGGGCCAGGGAATGGTTTTCGATATTTCAGAGAAAGGCATTCACACGAGGTGAGGAGATGGGCAAGCCTGCAGATCACAAGGAATGACTCGAAAGATGTAGTAAATAAAAGCAGAGTCCCGCCCCGGCTGGTGTGGGATTGAGTGTCAGCCTGCGAACAAAGAGGTCACTGGTTCGATTCCCCAGTCAGGGCACGTGCCTGGGTTGAGGGCCAGGTCCCCAGTAGGGGGCGCGTGAGAGGCAACCACACGTTGATGTTTCTTTCCCTCCCTTTCTCCCTCCCTTCTCCTCTGTCTAAAAAATAAATAAATAAAATCTTTTAAAAAACAACAACAACAAAGCAGTGTCCCAACACCTTTCTTCCCGTTACAGAAACCCACTGCATGGTAATCAGACAGCTCAGCTGGAGGTTGGGCACTGAGATGAAGGATGGTACAAAGGTCTGAGTATCTTGGTGATTACAGCGGGTGGTCTTCCGTGGCCCGGAAAATGTTGGGGGTTGGCATGGTTCTCCAGTTTGGGTTATATTGATTTTCAGGCTTCTGAGCACAATATTGAAACATGATAGAGACATAATATGGAAAAGCCTGTGCCTGGACGAAGGAACAGAGGTGAATTTCTATTTTGTTTTTCAAAAAGATGTTTTCACACACTCCCCAAAACATTACTTCATGCCAAAAGTAATTGGGAGGAGGATGTTAGATTTAAATGTTTATTAATACTCTTACAGGGGAAAACCAGAACTTCTTAGGATGTCGTAAGGAAAAGAGAGAGAGGTTCCACTTCCCAATGGCCACAAAAATCATTCCAAGGCCATGTAGTCAACTCTCTTCAAAGGCTCACTTGTGTATTGAGATGCAGGAGCAGCCGAAGATGTTAGAAAATTCCAGGCAACGTGAAAGACACCTTAATCTCTTGGCTAACACCGCAGGTGTTCAAAACCCTGAGCGTAGCTCGGTTAGCGACATCTCTGTTTTTAAAAGCAACTTTCCCATTTCAAGATAAAACTGTCCGGCGGGCCCGCCAGCTGTCTGATTCTGAAACTTCGGGTCGGTAGAGAGAGGCAGGGCTGCTCTCCCTCAAGTGGAGGCAGAGAGGGTAACTGCTGGCTTTTGTGGCCGTCCTAGTAAAACAGGGGGAAGCCCAGGAGAGGACTTAGCATCAGGTAGGAACACCCTGCTTCAGTTAGTACACCCAACTCAACGCGGTTATCAACAGAGCTGTTACAGGGGGCAAAAGGAATTCTTGGCTCTGAGGTTTCATATTTATTTGTCATTATTGGTGGGTAATGACTTCAGACACTTCCTGGCCATTCCTTGTCCAGTTCTGTACCTCCCTACTGCCACTGTCCTGGTGCAAGCACCACCTACTACTGTCTGGACGACAGAAATAACCTAAGGGATCCCCCGTCCCAGTCTGATCCCAATGTCATCGCCCATACACGCCCGCCATTCACACAGCACCCAGGGTGGCCTCTTGGACTCCAGTTGCCACTTCTCACCCTCCAGATGAAATCAAAACCCCTTGCAGAGCTCCACTGGACTGGCCCTCCCCCCCTCCCCCAATCTTTTTCTTTTTTTCCCAATAATCTTTGAAAAAGACTTTATTTATTTTTAGAGAGAGGGGAAGGGAGGGACAAAGTGAGGGAGAGAAACATCATCAGTCGGCTGCTTCTCGCATACCCGCAGTTGGGGACCTGGCCCGCAACGCAGGCATGTGCCCTGACCAGGAATTGAAGTGGCCACCTTTTGGTTTGTAGGCTGGCACCTGATCCACTGAGGCGCACCAACCAGGGCCCTTTTCTTTGGCTTAAATAGTTTATTTTTTATTGTATTTTTTCCATTACCATTTATCCCCCTTATCCCCTCTTCTACCTCCACTCCCCTCCCGCCTCCAATCACCCACGCCCCCCGAGTCTTGTCTGTTACTATCCAGTCATACTGACCCCCGGCCCGTGCTTCTCCAGGTGCAGAGCCCCTGGCTCATTCTGGGCTTCGGAGCTTAGTTAGCCCCGTCTTCATCGGCCTGTGGCTCTCTTGTTCATTCAGTGAGTACCTGTGGAGTGCCCGCCACATGCCCGGTATTTTAGGCAATTAGGGGCTTTCAGCTAAAACAGTGTATGTTCTTGTGGGACAGAAATTAGTAAATACATAGCACAGTGAGTTGCAAGTACCCGGGCCTGTGTGGGGGGAGGGTACTGATTTCCCTGGGGTGGTAGGGAAAGGCCTCCCTAGAAGCCGTCCTTTGAGCAGAGACCCGAAGGGGCTGGAGGAGCACTATTTGAGATTTTCCTGGTTGGTTTGCTTGCTGTGACCTCATCCCAGCAGCACCCAAACCCACAAGAGCAGAGGCCTTGCCTTGTCCACAGTTCTGTCCCCAGTGCTCAGAATGGGGCCCGGCACACAGCGGGTACCTGGTAAATCCCTGGGGAGATTCCGGGAAACCTGGCATGGTTCCAGTCTTGATCGTTGCCGCTGTCTCACTTCTAGAGCCGAGAGGAGAGCGGCTGCTCAAGGAGGTACCACTTTTTTAAAGCAAAGCACACCTTCCTTCTAACCTACCCCTTCTAGAACCTTCCTCCTAGAAAGGGGCTGATTTGAGGACATTGAGATTGTGGTCACGAAATACATAGATTGGTTCTAACAAGATGGGATTTCTAAAAAGGAGGTGAGACGCCAGAGGAAGCCATTGTTTCTGACGACCAGAGGGCAAGGATGAGGATGGGGGCCAAAGAGGGGGCTACGGGGACCCGGCATGGGGCAGCGGGCTTCCCTGCCTGCGGTGAGGCCCCGCATGCTTTCGGGTCTGTGCTGGCGAGCACTCACCAACCAGGCACACTTGGCGGATCATTTAACTGCTGATGTTGTTAAAGAAGAAATTATTCTGATACCTGTTAAAACAATTGGGACACTTCATTCAAAATGTTCGCCATGTTGAGAGATAGTGCTCAGCTCTGAATACGACAAAGAAGCTGGGGGTTTATAGCCACGGAGCAATGTCGCGGAGAGGGCTGGTGGATGGGAAATCGCCAAGAGGAGACACCAAGGGGAGGAGGAGTCTTGCTAGAGGCAGGCCAAGGACTTTGACCTCAAAGGAGGGGGTGGGGAACTTGGTCATACATCAAGGGGCATGGGAGTCTCTCTAAACTGACTTAGCAGGGCTCTCGCTGAAACTGGCCACTGCTTCAAGGATGGACACAGAAGCCCAAGGCCACAGCCCCATGGGGAGCAGGACTCAGGAGCCCGACTAAAGTCTGGTCAAGGAGGGCACCAACCTCTCTTTCCTCGTCTGATAAATGGAGACAATAATGCCAGTGGAACTGCTCGCGGGGCCGCTGTGCAATGACCGCCCACAGGCCCCGTGTAGACCCCCGCGGCTGGACAGCGGTGGGGCGGGGGCGGCCTCTTATTGTGAAGCTTTGCCTCTTGTGGTCAGTAGAACCTGCAACTCGGAAAGACTTCAGGGCCTGTCTGTTCTAGCAGCCCACCCTCCCCCCTTCTGTGTGGGCCCTGTTTAATTCCAGCTACATTTTTGGCACGGAATCAACCTGGCAGTGGGCAGCTGCCGTGAGGAGGAAGGGGTAGCCGATGGCGAGGCGAGCACAGATTGAGGGATCTGTTCTGGAAAGAACTGGCAGACAGGGCAGTAGGTGAGGGGGGCGGGCGGCTGGTCGTGCTCGGCCCCGTAAGCTGGTTCTTGTGCAAAGAGGTTTCTCCCATGACCGTGACACAGCTGTTAGAAAGAAGACATTGTCCCAGTGAGAGCTAGTACCGAGGCAGTGGGGGAAAGAGGGTTTGTTGAAATGACAGCCTAATCATTTGGGGGGGAATCAAATTATATTCCCATTTTACATCACACTGCAAAATTAACACAAGACAAACAGACACATTAAGTGTAAGGTGAATGTTTATATGATCTCGAAGGTAGGGTTGGTAATTGCAACATCAGAGGGACAAAACAAGCTTAATAATTTGATTAGTGACAAAACTCACCAGTCACAAAAGAGAGGTGTCAATGCCAACTAGGAAAAAAAGTGTTTGCCACATTTATTCTGGATACTGTATTCTTAAGGTTATAAAAATGCCTATAAAACTGTAAAAACAATGAATACCATTAGAGAAAAATGATTACAAAAGAAGGCATTCCTGATGGCCAATAAACAGATGAAACAACTCACTACCACTAATCAAAGAAATGTAAGTAAAACCAAAAGACTGAAAGCACTTATTCAAAGGTTTTTATCAAGGATTTGGGATATTACACACAACGACAATAACAGCGTGATTTCAGGTTGCACTTAAATCCCGAAATATTTATAAAGAAATGCCATCCCATAAATGTATGGAAATTAGAAGAATTTCTTTAGAAACATTAGGCTTTAATGCCAAGATTCAAATAATTCATAATTAGCACTTTCATACCAATTAGCATCTCTTTAGTTCTTATACGTTCTCAAATTCAAGGGTCGTAAGGGAAAATGGACTTACCTACATGTTCCCATAGGTCGTATAAACTTCAGCCTAGCTTTTTAAAGAATAACACCCCCCCAAAAAAAATTCCAAAGTAAATGGATGGGTTGCCACTGTATTTGGAAACTTTCACGGGCTCTGAGCCACAGCTGGGTGGGGTTGGGTGTGACAGGAAAAGATGTCCCGTGCGCACGACGGACCCTGTCACAGCAGGCTCATCACCACACTTACGTAAACAGCTGTGTGTGTTGCCTGCGTGCGCGCACGTCTTAGGAAAAAGAAAAGACTGGCGACCTAAGGCGCCAAGAACGCATGGTTTAAATGTCGCCATTCACGGGAAAAGGGTCGCAAATGCAGGCTGGAGACTCCGCAGCTGGGCTGGAGGGACTCCTTCCTCGCCCGAGAAAACAAGGCTTCAGCCAAAGTGAGGAGAGAGACAATTGAGGATTTCTTGCTAAAGATCAACTTTCCCATGGAGCAAAAAGAATGCCAGGGCAGTGGGACAAAGGACATGCATCTTAATCTTGAGCGTCATTCATAAAATGCCTTTTGTGTATTCAGAGCGGTTTTAATGCTTTGGCTCCTTGGGCCAAGCGTAGAAAAGAACTAGAAGGAATTTTTATCGTTACGCTTTCAATGAACTGAACTTTCTGTGAAAGAATTCTGACCAACTTCATTCAGTACTTGATTTTTTTTTTTTTAAGCAAGGGTGGTTTGTTTTTGTTTTTTAAAGTTAGAGGATACCCCATAGTAAGCGACTCTGCTAAACAGTGCCAGGAAACATTTTTTAAGTTGATGATTTGTTAACCGAGTTCATAGTGGGGGAGAAAGAAAAGAAAATGGGATACTTCAGCTTTTTGTTGTTGTTTTTTTTAAAAAAATAAGGACTACTCGCCAGGCCGAAGGGTATTTCCCCTTGTATCTGATAAACAGCATTAAATATTTGCCTATATCACAGCCGTAAATCCTTGTGGGAGCCAATGACTGCTCCCACCCCACCCCCACGCCAGCAAGTGGCTCAGAGCGGAGACCTGCCAATGGCGTGCACTGAGGTATTCAGGGGTTGCTAACTAGCGAAAAAGTCTTTTGCCACCCAGATGAAAAATAAATGCATATACTTAGGAGGTGCACCCAAAGCTGCTCATGGGCGGCACTGGAGCGGGACTCTGGATTCAAAGAGGACGGCGAACTTATTCTAGAGGCGTTCTCTGTCTATGCCTCAGCAAAGATGTCGTGACCGAATATTTATCAGCAGTGCCTTTGGCTGGGTGGGCAAAGCATCAGGAGGGACATAGTATCTTAAGGCTGCTTGCTAACTTGAGCACTGCCTGAATATGAAGCCTGCTCTTTAATTACACGCTCCAAGCAGTCCCTGCGCAGCCCCTTCCTCTTGGTCCCGGGAGTCATGTGCTCTCTTATTGCGCCACAGTACTTAGCCCTGAACTTCCAGAGCCTGCGGCCAGCGAGTCAGGTTTCTGATGAGCGAAGGGGCTCTGGTGTGGCCATGATTAGTTCCGATCATGGCAACACAGGTTGAGGAAGAAGCCATTGTTGTTATCTGTTCACTGCCTGGTTGGGAATTCAACCCGTTCCGCCTGCTGTCCGCCACCCCGCCGCACCTACCGCCTGCTCCTCCAGAAACCTTTTTCCTTCATACAACAGGGTCATTCATCCCATGTTAATGCAGAAGAGCCAGGGGCAGGGGCAGAAAGTCTCTTATTAGTATAGCTCTTGGCGCATGAAGAGTTCCGTCAGTGATCTCTGGCATCCTTAGGTGTAGTACTGACCTTGCCCTGTGGATGTTAACCCAACCGTAAAATGAGAGGTTGAACTCAGTGCGATCTCTGAGGTCAGTGGTCAAAGCCAGTACTTCTGATCATCTGAGTAGGCAGCAGTCTCGAAATTAAACGGCGGGTAAGCTTGACGCTGCAAAGATTGGGACCCTGCCTTTGCACTGCATGCTGATTCAGTGGGTTGGAGAGAGAGCCTGCAAAAGCGCTGTTAGAACTCTTTTGAGGTCACTCTAATTTAGAATTTTTCCAGGGCTAAGTGGTAATTCTATTAACCTGACTACATTGATTCATCCTATGGA
Source organism: Mormoops blainvillei (assembly GCA_004026545.1). Taxonomy (NCBI): domain Eukaryota; kingdom Metazoa; phylum Chordata; class Mammalia; order Chiroptera; family Mormoopidae; genus Mormoops; species Mormoops blainvillei. The sequence continues at coordinate 173,032 of PVJD01002358.1, read as the reverse complement.
ATGGCACCAGAAAAAAAATCCGACTCGTTACTGAACAGGAAAGATGCGCCTTCCTCTGTCCTGGTGGCCTGCGTGGGGTACCGGGGAGGGGTTGTCTGCTTCATCTTTTTGTACGTCCACTTTCCTTTCTTCGGCAGTGGAGACAACCAGGCTGTCCCTGTGCCAGAGGTGTGGCAAGGAAAATGGTTTGTGGCGTGCAGGAAACGAAACGACGACAACAAGAAGTCCCCAAAAGAAATGGGGAAAAATAACCTGATTGTAACCAGCCCTTTAAGTCTGCCCATGCTACTCCCACCGTAAGCCCTGACTCAGTCTTTCTTTTGCAGCCATCACAAGCCTGCCAGAAGATGACACTACAACTTTAAGTACGAAAGATGGCATGGTGAACCCAGGTGTGGAAGATGACACAGTGACTCCAGGTGCCAGTAAAGAGCCCTATGAGTCTGCTGGCTTGACAGCTCAGGTGAGTGTCCCAGGAAGAGAGGAATTTGGTTTGCAGACATGCAAGGATGTGTGTGTGTGTATATATTTATATTTATATATTTATGTATATGTAACCAAGGGGAGCCACCATGTGAAGGAATTGTTACATGGCTTGCAAAAACAGGGACCTTCCAATTTCATCCAGCTAGCAGGTAGCTGGTATGCCAATCACAGGTGATTTGAAAGCTTACACCAGGGCTTCTCGAACTGGTAAGAAAGTAGGTCTATAAATGTCCAATCTGCTACAGCCCACTTTTCAACATGAGAAAAGCCTTGGATCTTGCAATACTGCCATTGCCATAGAAGTTTCTAGATATGGAGTCGTAGTTTCTTGTCTGACCGGTAATAAACTCAGACTGGAAGCCATGCACAGAGCCCAGTGGTATAGTCTATATGGGGTCCCAGCTGACACATCCCCAACCTGATGAATTTTAATCAGTTCATAGGTGTCTTAAGCACCTGCCATGGGTAAGACAAGATGCCAGGCTCTGGGAAGCATTGAGGTTCAGAAGCCACACCTTCGACCCTCGAGGGAATCCTGTTTCTCCCTCCGCAGTCCCCCCCGCAAGAGTTACTCTCTAGCTCAGAGGTCAGCAAATGATTCACCAGATTTGGCCTACCACCTGCTTTTGTAAATAAAATTTTACTGGAACGCTGCAATGCCTATTCAGTCGAGAATGATCTCAGGCTGCTTTCCTCCGGTAAGAGCTGAGTTGAGTAGTTGGCTGCAACAGAGACCATTGGGTCTACAAAGATGAAAATATTTTCCATTTGGCTTTCTACAAAAAAGGGTGCCAGCCCCTGATCCAGTGCATCCCCAGGGTTGAGAAGCATGCTAGGCACATAGTAGACACTCATTAGCATATTTTTTATTGTGTTAGAAACATGTAACATTAAATGTACCATCTGAACCATTTTTAAGTGTACCTGTAAGTCAGTAATGTTAAGCACATTCACCTTGTGAAACAGATCTCCAGAATGTCTTCATCTTGCAAATCCGAAACTATGCCCATTAGACAGTAACTCTCCTTTTTCTTCTCCCTCCAGTTCTGGTAACCTCCGCTGTACTTCTGTCTCTACGACTCTGACCACTCTAAGTACCTCATGTCAGTGGGGTCACACAGTATTTGTCTTTCCATGACCAGCTTCTCTCACTTAGCATAATGGCCTGAAGGTTCATCCATGTGGTAGCAGGTGTCAGAATTTCCTTCTTTTTTAAAGGCTGAAGAATATTCCATTACAGGGATATTCCACGTTTTGCTTAGCCATTCAGTGCTGCTGAACGTTTGGGTTGCTATCGGCTACCGTGAATAGTGTGGCAATGAACGCGGGTGAACGCATGCTGCTTCAAGGCCTTGCTTGCAATATTTTTGGGTGTGTACTCAGAGGTGGCATTGCTGGATCATATGGCAGTTCTGTTTCTCGTTTTTCTGAGGAAACTCTGTCCAGTGTTCCTTGGCGGTTGCGCTAGTTCCAGTTACGGCAACAGTGCGCAAAGTTTCTGATTTCTCGACAGCCTCACCAGCACGTTATTTTCTGTTCTTTTGATAGTAGCTACGCTAACAAGTGCGAGGCAATAATCTCGTTGAGGTAGTGATTTGCATTTCTCTGATGATCAGTGATATTAAGAATCTTTCCATATGCTTGTTGGCCATTGTGTATTATCTTTGGATAAATGTCTGTCTTTTGCCCATTTTTAAATCAGGTTATTTGATGCTTTTGTTGTTGAGTTGTAGGAGTGCTTCATACCCTTATCAGGTATATGATTTGCAAAGATTTTCTCTTACTCCCTAGGTTGCCTTTTCCCTTTGTTGATTGTGTTTTTTGATGCAGAAAGTTTTTAAGTTTGACGTGGTCCCATTTATCTTCATTTGTTTTTTTTGCCTGTGTTCATTACCGTATTTGTTGAATGCTATTGTTGATTGGCATAAACTTTGGAGTCAACAGAACCTCTTCCAAGTTTTGTTCTGTCTCTTGTTGGGTATGTGAATTTGGACATATTTTCTAATTTCTCTAAGCCTTGTTCATACCATAGGACTAATAGGATCTATTTCATAGGGTTTTTTGTTGTTTTTTTGCGTGGAGTAAATGGGGTGTTTAAAGGGGCTGGCACATAGGAAGCTCCCTTTGGGTGAGGGAGGGCACTGAAGGATGATAACAGCAGAATATGTGCCCCCCGCCCTGCAAAATGTTGCAGGGAAATGCCATTCAAATTCAAGGGAGAAAAAGAGTTGAAGCTCAGAGATCTGGTATTTTCTGAAGCATTAAGACCCTAGGAAGTCAGCAAGAATTCAGACCCACAGAAACATTCGGCCTTCATTTCTATAGTCAACTTGCTTTTATTCCTGTTCCCACCCTTTGTTTGTTTGTATACTTGTTTCTACTTTCAATTTATATCATCATATATTTTATATATGGATGCCACCTTAAATTCTTTTCTCTTATAAGACTGCGCATGTATCTTAAAATAGTGTTATATATCTGTTTCGCCTCATTTGCATCTCCAATAGGCGCCCACAAACAGAAAGAGCACAGACACTCCCGTAGAGGACCTGCCAACTCCAGGAAGCACAGTCCCTGGCCAAGAAGGAAGCCAGAGCACCGCAGCCTTGCATGTGGCCACCAGTCGCTCTGTGGGTAAGAAAACCAGTCACCCCAACAGGCGTCGATCTTGTTTTGCATAACCAGTACATTCCCCACACCACGGGCAAATAGAATGACCCACAGGGCCCATATTGGCATGCAAGAGTGAATTCTGAACCAAGCTGTATGGGATGGTTTCAGAATTCGGTGAATGAGGCTGCTACATCAGATCTGCTTTACTGGGTTGCTAAACGCAGCTCTTGACCTTGAATGACAGCTGGCGATTATGCCCCTACAAGGGTAAGTTCAGTAGCCACCAGTGTCGTTCGTGTTCCTGACCCGAAGCTGATAAAATGCTACGCTAAGAACTTGGCATTTTCACCCAAGAGCATAAAACTCAGCCAACCTATGCAGATCTTAATAGATTCCATGCTACTGTTTACCACCTTACATTGAGTTTGTGTCTGTACCCGCGGAGCAAGGGTGTTTTCTAACGCAATCTTACCAGGATTTGGGGCTGTGCTTGAGATGCACAGTTGGCACCTGCAGTCGTGTGAACGGACCATCTTGGAGGGAAGCTGTAGAGGAGGACCTTGGGTCTTTGTCAGTAGTACAAGGTTTGGGCCCTCACTGCGGACAATGAGGAAAGAGCATCGCCATGACAGATCGGCAATAGAAAGAGATAGCTTCCTATTTTTAGGGCTTTCTTAAAAGAAATTAAATCATTTTTTAAATATGCCCTAAATTTGTCATAGATACGGGTGGAGAGAAAAAGAACTAGCCCTGCAATCGCTGCAGTGAGCTATTTTGTGTAAATCATTTGACCTATGATAGATAGGTATTTCCAGCTTTAAATGAAAGTAAACACAAAGACTGCACCTAAAGCCAAATGCACATCCAAACACCTAGAAAGTTATTCTTCATTGTCAAAATAACATTTCCTGGCCCCAAAACCAATCTGGTTTTACAAAATCTGTAACACTTCTGAGGATTTTTTAAAAAAACGCTTTATATTTGTATACCCGTGTTCGTAGCAGCATTATTTACAATAGCTAAAACATGGAATTTATGGACAGAGGAACGGATAAACAAAATGTGGTGAAGATATACAATGGAATGTTACTCAGCCTGTAAAAAGAGGAAAACTCTCACACATGACAACATGGGTAAACCTTGAAACGTTGTGCTCGATGGAATAAGCCAGTCACCGAAGGGCAAATGCGGCGCTGTTCCACTTAAATGAGGTGCATAGATGAATCAAAGCTTTAGAGAGAGGAAGTAGAAGGGTGGTCGCCTGGGGTTGGGGGGTAGGGAGTGGAGAGTTATTGTTTAATGGGTATATCGTGTCAGTTTCGCGAGATGGAAAGAGTTTTGCAGGTGGGTAATGATGGTCATGGCACAAAAATATCAGTGTGCTTTCTACCATTGAATTGTACACAGCAATGACGAAGACAGTAGATTGTGTGTAATCTAGATTGTACGACAATAGAAAGTAAAAGCTTCTTAAAAGTGCTTTGAAAATACAGCCTGAAGGTCACTCCCAGATGCTGCAGAAGCAGTCAACATTTAAACATCTGAGAACACCAAAAAGGGCTAAGTGAGAAAAGAATCATCAATATAATTGGTCGCTGGAAAGCATTTCAAATTTGGGGAGACAAACTGATCATTTGCAACGTGAGTTGACAGCTAACTGACGGAAGAAAATGGAAACTCGGGAGCTGAGTGTTCCTTCTATCATCCCAGGAACCTCTCCTGACCCTTAAAAAAAAATTTCTCCATTGCCTGGAAAATACTCATGGTTACTCTTCTGTCCAGCTCCCTGCCCCACCTTGTCACAAAATGTATTATAGTACATTCCCATTTTGCATATCGGTGTCCCGAGAAATTTTTGTATTAGTTAAAAGGTAATTATGAACACTTGGGTTTTATAAGAGGTAGTTTTATTAGGGGCAACAGATGCCTTTCCCATGAAACGCCCCAGTTCAACCATGTTCTCACATACGACACGTTTTATGATTACAGCCATGTAATTAATTGCCAGATTAATTACATGGCTGTAGGGAGTTCGGGACTAATAAGCTCTAATTTAGTGAGGAATCTTCCATAAACTTTATTTTTGGTATTTTCTAACCAACGATGTCACTGTCGGTGGTGACGGCGTGTGGCTGGGACTGGCAGCCACGACATTAAGCAAATGACTGACCCGTGTCTCCTGGTGTTTGGCTGCCAGGGATGACTTTTTGGGCGATGGTACCTTTGTTCTGGGCAGGACTCACCTCCAGCCGCCTCCCAGCCACTGTGTGATGGCGATAGCACATCCGGTTTAAGCTCTGGGTAAATGCGTCAGAGCCACGGGTTCATGTCGTACAGGGAGAGCTGGGTTGGGGGCCCTCTACCCTCTTGAAAAGGTGTCTTTCTGAAGACAGCCTTGGTACCAAGCGGGTGGCTTGTTTCAAACCCGACAATTAGAAAAAACCAAGCACCGCAATGATGGCTGAGCGCTTTCACCTTTGACTGGGGGAGCCGTTTGGTATCTGCAGTTTGCAAGCTGTGAGCTAAGGTTGTCGGGAAGGCCTGACTGATTCACTTCTCTCCACTGAGTCATTACGTCATTGCGTCATTACGTCAAGGCCCCTTGCCTTTTCTCTATTTGCAAACCAGATAAACAAATACCTCCACCCTCCCACCCCAGAGGAGTTAAGGACTCTGTATACAAAGTGGCTCATGGGAGAAACAAAACACCTTTATTTTTACATAGGAATTGTGTAAAATTATCTGCAAGAAACTCACCATTTTATTACTTACAGGCAGATACTTGTAAGTTAATAGCTGATACCCACGTGATGGGTAAATGAAAATATTCACATTGTAAGTATTAAACGAGGTTTGGCTACAGACAGAAACCCGAAAATCACAGTGGCATAAACGGAGAGAGTGTATTTTCTCATTAAGCCGAGCTGTAAGATGTGAATTTTGCTGCCAAAGAAAAAGCAGGGAATAATTGTCATATCACAAGACAGGTCCCAGCCTTGGCCACATCCTCCAAAACTAGAGCATATTGCTCTCAAAATGAAAATTCTTCGAAATAGACCTTGTCACAGTGGGTTCCATGATCTTGACATTGGACCAATAATCAACAGCCTCGGATCCTTTGTTACCCTAAGCTCTGAAACTTTGCGACCATTTATTTAAGACCCCTGTGGGTCCGTCACATCGACTCTGCTCTTGAAAGCCGATTGGAGTAAAGTACATAAAAGCACTGAGGACTGATATGTGTCAAGTGTTTGTAAATTCAGTAATAACAGTTTTGAAGACAGGAGCATGTCAAAGCCTGCTTAAAAACTTCCTGACCCAATTTATTTAAGAAATTATCTTCTTTGCTTTTATTTTGCTACCTTCCACTTAGGGTAAATTCATCTTTTGCCAATTGTTAAATTATAGTTATTAAATCCTAATGATTCTGTATCATTACATCTCTCTCTTTACAGAAGACACACAGACAACAGTGGAGAAAGGTAAGTTAGATTTTGGTATCAAAATATTCTTTTGGGATTAAAAGAAAAAAAAGAAAGTTTTCTTTGAACCTAATCTTTGTGATGAATTACATTCTTTTCTGGATGGAAGTCAACGAGTGCAGAATAGGGAGCCTTCCGAGATCAGTTTCCAAACTTCTTTTAAGAGAGAAAAGGGAATTGCCTGTATTTGAAAATAAGCAAACCACAAGTGAGCCTGTTCACTTAGTAACAACTATGGAGGATGATGTCATATCACAATTTATTGTTAACGAGGAGTGAAAATGGGGCTAATTTAATAGCTGTACACAAACGTTGCTCAATAACTAACTGCGAAGCCACCCAGTACGAATGGTATGCTTCATTAATCCTGGGATCCAGAAATCTTTCCATTCATAAAATGGGATTAGAAGAGCCCACAGTGTCTCCTCTTCTAAAACTGGACACAGAAGAAACAACATAGAATATTAGTTGCTACCTATAGTGGGGAGGTAGCCATTGTCTTGCAGGTGTATTGTGTATCTGGGGCTCACGGTTTTTCCCTTCTTATTCAGATGGCTTGGCAACAGGGACCCTGGTCGGAATCATAGTTGGGGTCTTACTAGCCGTTGGATTCATTGGCGGACTCATCATTGTGGTTGTGCGAAAAATGTCGGGAAGGTACTCGTAAGTAAATAACTTACACCCATGTGATAGGTCAGTGAAGGCGGTCACTTCTAGAGCTCCGACCTCTGAACCAGTGGAAACCTTTAAATGAAGGTCATGGTCAAAAACCCCTACCTCCCGGAGTACTACATCCGAAGTTGTCCCGGGAGAATACGTGACTGCGTAGGCCTTACAAGTTTCCAAGAAAAGAGAGTCAGAGCCAGGGTTGACTCTTTGGTGGAGCCCCATTGAACTCTGGCCAAAGTTGACCTTCTGTCTTAATTTTCCAACTACCTGAACCTGAGAGAAAACCCAGACCTAGTTTTAACTTGATACCTAGTCACCCTGTTCCCAGTCATCACAGGGGAAAGGTTTCCAGAAGACCATCTCCTACAGGGCCAGGGCTCCATTCTGATGAGGAATTTTACTGGGATGAGGACTGTCTGTCCGTCCTGCCCTGGACACACCCACACACGTGTTCTCCTAGCATTGGATGTTGATGAAAGGAAGGAATTCTGTCTCTTTATTAAAGTTCCCTAAGAATTCAGAACATTCAGATCCATAGCCGGGAGAAACTTTTTTCTTACTTCTCTTGGGAAGATGAATTGGAGAGTCGAGGGGCAGGGAGAGGACAGATTCTATAGATCTGGGAGACTGAGGGGCACGATTCACAATACAGCTGCAGATTCATGTATTTGGAGATGCCTGGGAACCTGACCCTGGCTGCGTGGGGACCAGGCATGGAGGAGAGGTGATCTGGAAAGAGGAGCATCAGGTTTCCAAGTTGGAATGGGGTGTCCAACCTTTTGGCATCTCCGGGCCATACTGGAAGAAGAAGAGGTGTCTTGGGCCACACATTGAATACACAAACACTAATGAAAACGGATGTGCAAAAAAAAATGTTTTAAGTAAATGTATGATTTTGTGTTGGGCCACATTCATAGCCATCCTGGGCCACAAGTTGGACACCCCAAAAGAACAATAGGAATGTGACTCATAGGATTACTAGTCACGGTGCCAGTAAAAGAAGTGACAGTCACCTTTCCCTTTGTTTTCACAGGCCCTAAAGAGCTGAAGAATTGTGCCTTTCTGCCAACATGGTTAAGAAAAGAGTTCCTGACCTCCCCTGCCCCCGAGCAGGTGGGAGAAGATGACCCATGGAAATGCTTGGCCACCCACTCAAAATCCATGGTGATCCCTCCGCTTGCAAGAGTAACCGAAGGAATGATAACTCCCAGGACTTGCTCCTCTAAGCGTTTGTCTTTTGAGAAACTTTTTAAAAATATAAATTTCGGAAAAGGTGACTTTTAAAAAAAATGCATAGGAAATGGAGCAAAACTATGTAAACTGATTTGTAACTAAGATAGACAACGTAATTCCATCGATGTTAGAAACTATAACCATGTCTTTGTTCTGACCGTTCTCTGTTACTGTTAAAATGCAAAGGCATCTGGAAATATTTATATCAGTAGAGCCCTTGGGTCTAGTGCTATGTCAGCAAATGGCACACGCCTTTTGCAATTTCTGATCTGTTGAAATGAACACATTCCAGTCTAGTTTGGTCTATTTGAAAAAGCCTGATTCGACGTGAATAACCAAGTAGGAAAATCTAAACTTGGGTAACATGTAAATTCTCAGCAAGGCCACGGGGCGGCCTCTAGACTTACTCTACCCTCCTTTCCAGTAATGACTTGATGGCTCAAAGGTTCGCTCCTACTTGACTCACTGCTTCCCTCAGCTGTTGGGGAGCTATGAGGGTGGCCTTTTCTCATCCCCGTGACTCAAGTCCTTCAGATCAGCTGCTTTGTTCTGGAATGTGGAGGTAGCCCTGATGATGACTCACGGGGCTCCTAGAGAGGCCCAGCGGCGGCAGTGGCTCCCATCTTCCAGAAACCAAGAGCCACGGGTGGTCCCCAGACAGAAAGAAACCCTCTGTGTGCCTCCGGCATGGAACATAGAACCTACCAGTTTTCTAACATTTCCTTTCTGCCTGAGAGGGAAGATAGGGGAAGCAAAAATAACCTTGCAAAATATTACTTTTTTTAAAAAGCAGCTGGATTGAAAAACAGAAGATACTCGCATTCTTCATGAAACCCCACGTGTTTCTGTGGGGTCATAATTGAAAAGCTCAAAATCAAGGAGCCCAAGCTGCCATTTGGTGTTAGAGCCATCCAAAAGCACTTCCTCCCAGAGGGCAGCTGAATGCTTGGCCCCAAACACAAGGTCTTTATACCGAGCAGATGCTCTGCAGTGAATGTGGTCACACAGTTATGACGTCCTGGAAACTTGCACGAGTTCATAAAACAGGAAAAAGTAAACTGTCAGTCAGAAAGCATAGCCCGCTCCCCCTCCCCCCCTTTTTTGCCGTAACGTGCGGATGTTATTTCAAACAGTATGCCCCGCTGTTGCCTAAATCCAGCTGGTCCCCCAACCCAGGTTCCATATTCAAATAGCACCTGAGAGAGAGAAGGGGGTTTAGAAGAGCTTTATAAGCGTCATGTCCTTCCATTTCGTCACTCGGATTCCCGAACAGGAGTTGGGGATAATGTATGTTCATTTCATCTTTTCTTTTTTCTCCCCGTGAATAGTAACGGTCCCCCCAAGTCGTACACTGGACCCATTGCCTGCTGGGACAGGGCTGTGGGTTTCTTAGTCACATCTGTATTGATGCTCAATGCAGTGTGGACGTGTTTGAAAATAAAACGGTTGATTGCGTATCACATTGAGTCAGAGCTTTGATTAGAAATCTTGATCATCTCGGGATAAGCTTATAAATTATGTCAACGGCTGCCTCTTGACTTGACGGGGAGCGAATTATAGATGGTCGTAGGAAGTACAACCATGGGAAAGAAATTTAACTATGTCTTTCACCTAGAGGTTAAGATCAAGCAGACGAATGGGAGGAGAAGACAAGTGTCACCTTGGGACTTCTTTTGCCCACTCTGGTCCTAATGGGTTAGCCAGGTTTTGTCCTGATTTCTCTGCACTGAGAAGGGCGTTAGGTGAGGGAGTGGCCACCCCTTCTGCTGCCCACCATCCCTGGGAACCTGCCCTCAGGTGTGTTGGGCTTGACTGCACAAGAACAGGAGGGGTACAGCCCTAGCTGAGGGTGTCCTCATTGCCTAGGGACCTGGGAGCATGTTCTAGAATTCCTGCTCCTGGAACAGCTCACTCTCTGCTCCTTGGCCTGCTGCAGACACACTGCTGGCCTGGAGACTGCAGAGGCCAGGCCCTCTGTGTCGGTCCCTCTCTGTCATCCTTCTGTTCCTCCCCTCCCCTCCCTGTACTGCTCTGGGAGAATCCCGGTGCCACACCCTGGGTCGCCTCCCCACCAATCCTGTCCCTGCCCGCCCGTAAAGGTTGGATGCTGGGAACAGGGGAGCTGTGAGAAGCACGCCTTCCTCATGAGAAATACTCAGTATTTGTTAAATCCAGATTGTTCAATTTGCCAGATAGGATTCCTGGGTGCCGGGTTGATAAATGTCGTGGAAAAGACCCTGACCCAAGTCCTGTTCTGCTACTTCACAGCTGTTATCCCCAGACAAGTCAACAGCTAACTTTTGGGGGCCAATTTCTTCCTAAGACCTTCCATGAGATGGTTCAGAAATCCTGCCTGTTCTAGCAGAAAAATAACCACATCCACCCGGTATGTCTGAGAGGAAACAGGCCCTCAGCTATGGCAAGTGTGAACTCCTGTTGCCTTCCACGCTCCCCACGGGATGGGACTGGAAACATCGGGGCTGCCAAGAGGACCGGAAGTTAGGGAAACAACTCCATCCACTCTGATTAGAGCCATGTGGGAGCAGGCACAGACGTTAGCTATTTGCATCCTATTCAAGCCTTGTTTTAATCCCCGTTTTCTTTTTTTCTTTCAATTCTTTCAACCTGGGAGAACTGATGGAACACCAGGACTTTGCTTGGCTTCATGAGCCACTTTTAACAAACAGGGAGAGGACAAGTGATGGAGTTCCTCTTTGTCTCCATCTTTATTTCGATTGGTACTTATTTAGTGGTCAGGGCTTGGGGCTGCTTGTGACCAATGCTTAGAAGTCCAGCGGAAGTGGGAGGAGCGTTTCCCTGACATGCAGCAGGATAGTCCCACCTGCCCTTGGAGTACAGTTGTCCATTTGTGTGCATCGGGGCACCTGGCCTTCCCTGAGGCATTTCCTTTTGCTCTTCCCAAAGCTTAAAATCAGGTTAGAATGCATTGGAGATCCTAGGTTTTAAATTCAATAGATGGAAAGTTTGTAACCACAGTCACTGGGCAGTAATGAGAATAAATTTAAAATCTTGGAGTAAAAGAATGAAGACTCCCGCCAGCGTGAGGAATGGGGGTGTTTTCGCCCAGAGGTACAGCGTACCCATGCCCCCCTGACCCAGGCAAGCGCCAGTCTGTGACATTGTTCCTCTGCACGTGTGCTCTCTGGGGGTCATCTTATCCGACAGTGACTCAGAGTACCATGTGTCCTATTTCTGCATCAAGGGTTCCAGGCCACGATATAGCCCCATCCAAGATCCTGAGACCTCGTTCCTCCCATTTTCTTTTCTTCTCTACCTCCTTCTCTTCTGCTGCTTCTAACTTCCCACTCGCGCAAACCTTCGAGGAGACAATGACATGCCTGTCACAGAGGAGATGTGTCCAGAGCCATGGTTACCGTCTGGGTGCCACTACCGAGGCTGTCTGACAGAAGTGCTTGAACAGCCAAACCCACTCACAGTGCCCTTTGTATCGCCTCAGGAAGGCTGAGAATGTTCTCAGAGAAAGCTCGATCCTTCCTTTTGCTCCCCAGCCCCAACTGATAAACTAGGATGGGGTTGCAGATGACACAGGGACAGTTGGAAAGGGACTGTATGGTGTGGATGTTTGTCCAACAAGACCCAGGGACCGAAGATACTCACTTGGGTCAACCAGGTATGTTGGGTCGCTGGAGAGATACAATCTCACGGGAATGATGTGATCGTTTATTCACTCAACAAACACCGTTAGGTCCTATTCTGGGTACCGCGGATGTATAGTGAACAAATCCACAGGTCCTTGCCCACGTGGAGATTTCATTCTGGCGTGAGACAGACAGTACCCAAAGTATACACCCAAGTCATAGAGGATGTGAAAAATGAGAGCGCGGTATAGGCCATGGAGAAAAGTGACGGGGGAGGAAAAGAAGGGAAGTGCGAGTGGACGGACTGCAGCTTTGAATCGGGGCTGGGGAGGGCCTCGCCGAGATTTGAGCAAGTTCTTGAAGAGGTGGGGATTGAACCCGATGGGCATCTGGGGGGAAAGCATTCTGGCTAAGAGACTACCCGAGGCCCAAGGCAGGAGCACGCGAGGTGTGGTTAGGGGACCCAGGAAGCTCAGAAGGCTGGAGCGGAGTGAGCACGGGGGAGATGAAGTCGGTGAGGTGGGGGCCTTGCGAATGGGAGCCACTGGAAAGTTTTGAGGAGCGACATGATCTAACTGATATTCCCCCCTCCCAAAAATAAATCACTCTTGCTTCTGGCTGGGCACTGGCCAGTTAAAAAGCCAGTGTGATATTCCAAGCAAGAGATGTGGGGGACTCAGGCCAGGATGATGGCAGTGGGGTGGCATGAAGTGGTCTGCTTCTGGTTGTATTTTAAATGAAGGTAACAGAATGATCTGATGGATGGCACACGGGATATGAGAAAAACAGAGAGATCACGATGACTCCAAGGAGTTTGCCCTGAGCCATTGAAAAGTGCAGGCGCCCGCCACTTACCAGGGAAGGCTGTGGGGGTTGCAGGTGTGAGAGGGAAGGGCAGGTGTTCTGTGTTGAGCATACCAAACGTGAGGCATCTCTATGAGGCCTGGGTGGAGGTGTCAAGCAGGCAACTGGGTATTTGCATCTGGAGCGCGAGTGAGAGAGCTGGCTGCAGACACAATTTGGGAGTTCCCAGTACTCAGTAATGATACTAATAAGGTCACTAAGGGTGTGAGTATAAACAGAAAAAGGGAAGTTCAAGGTCAGAGCACTGGTGGCCTTCAAGGTTAAGAGGTCAGGGATATGGAGAGGGATGACCAGAAGACTCTTCTATCGTGGCCCGGATGAGATACATCTCAGGATTAGTCATTTCCTTTTGTTCTATTTTATTCCACCTGACAACTGTCTGATGAACATTCAGCTCTCCGAGTAGCTTAATGCTGGGGTGGCGGTGCCCTCAATAATGGACACAAATATTCCCGTCACTGGGAAACAGTCTCACTCGTTGAAAATTAGCAGCGGTGTTATAAATCAGTTTCTGGCATGTGGTGTTATGAATCAATTTCTTGTAAGTTTGATCGGTAGGAGTTAGGCCCTAGGAGCTGATCGACTCAAGTAGTAGTGGTTTCAGAAGCATAAAGGGGGGAACCACATCTTTTGAGAATGGCAACCCCCTCGAGTTTCCACTTGTAGATTGGACATCGAGCTCTGCTCCCCATGCAGCACTGTGTTATAAATCCCAACTGTAATGGCGCCCACAGGATCTCCCACGATCTAGCTTCCACCAGGTCCACGGACTTGCTCTGTCCAACTTTCCAAATGACCTGCCATGGGTCAATGCCATGACCTCTTCTTGGTCTTGTTCTCAGTAATCAGCAGCAACCATCAGCTCTGTTGACCCCCTTCTCGAAGCCACCTTCTGTCCCTTGGTTTCCATGCCATGCTGCCACACGGGTTGCCCCGCCTGGCTCTCTGCTTGCTTGTCTACACTTCATCCTCTCCCCTCGAGGGATTACCTAAAGCTCACTTTTCACCTCTCAATAAAGAAAGGAGGTAGTGATCCACCTTGCCCTCCACCCCATTTGTTGCTCGCTTCTTGTTGGCAGAGGGGGGTCCTGGAAGGAAGAACTTTGGGAACCCTGTCTGTTTCTGAGCTGGCAGGATTTTTTTTTTTACATGAAACAATGTAGCAAATGATACCTACATCATAGTGCTGTCATCAGCCTTAAAGTAAATAATGAATGTTTAGTGCCTGCCTGAAAACACAGTAACTGCTCTACCATTAGCAGCAATTATCCAACGGCCGCTCTTCCCTTCTATTATCGTAGCTCATTTACTCTCACGCATCCCTATGAAGTAGACCAGACAGAGATTATCCCCATTTTGCAAGTGAAGAAATGGAGTTCAAACAGTTGCCTAAAATTACAGAGTTACGAAACGCCTCTACAGGTGTCTTGCCTCACTCTCTGGCCCTCCTCTCCCTTTGTTCAGTCCACGTAGCATCTGTTAAAATCGGTTGTCTCCCTATAAGCTCAACAGCAGTGCATTTCAAAGGCACAGCCTCTTCAACTGGTGGAAAATAGGAAACTTTTTCTAATTATAAAATACTTTAAATATACAGAAAAATTCAGAGAGGAATAACAAAGCCCCATATACCTCCCACCAAGCTCTAGCCAACCCTTACCATTTTTCTCATACTTTCTATATGATTTGTTTTTTCAGAAATACAAACTTGCACATATCGTCCCCTCTGACATCAGCTCCTTTATTCTCCCCTTCCCAGGGGAATCATTCCCCTGTAAGGGGTGGATTTCATTTGGGAACACGGGTACTTTTCTGCCATTCTTATTTTACGTGTATGTATCCATAATCGAGATACAGCATTGTACCCTGACCTGTGTAGCTCCGTTGGTTGGGTGTTGTCCTGCAAAGCAAAAGGTCGCCCGGTTCAACTCCCAATCAGGGCACCTGCCTGGGTTGTGGGCTCAGTCCACAGCTTGGGGCACATGCTGGAGGCAACCGGTTGTTTCTCTCCTTCCCTTCTCCTCTCTCTAAAAATAGATAAAATATTTTTTAAAAAAGGTAGGGCACTGTTGTACACATTTTCAACTTTTATATCCCTGGGCTCCTTCTCCGTAACTGACTGCCTCCATGCCCATGATTTCCGGGAGGTTTATCTCACCGATGCGTGGAGCCGCCATGCACCCGGGCAGCTGGTGGTTAGTGAGGTCACGAGTCTACCCCCATTTACTTAGGCTTGTCCTGCCGATGGATATTTAGCAGGTTTCTAAATGTTTGAATTCCCAGCAATGTGGTGACAAATGGGGTCCTAACATAAGAACTTCCATTTTTCTAGAGAGCAGGATTTTGTCCTCTAGGAAAAATAACAGTAAAAATGAGCTGATTTTTTTTTAATGTTTAAATATCAAGGTTTGACTAGGAATTATTTGCAATTTTTCTTACAAGCATGATGCACATAGAAAGAAGGTCTAAATTAATCGATTTTAAATGGACAATCACTTCACAATCACCCTTTGTCTCTGTCCATCTGTTTTCCTGCAGATGACCACCTGATCTGACTTTCTTAAAATATAAAAACATTTGAATAAAATACATTGATTATTTCTTTTCAAATAAGATAGATAGGTCTCATCTATATTCCATGAAAGCATTTTTTTTTTTGCAGCTAGTTCATTATTTCTAATAAACATACAACTTAGTAATTTTCAAAGTCAGTATTTTCATTTAAGTACAAAGTGATAGATCAGTTGTTGGAAGAGATTTTCCAATATATAGAAGGAAAAGCATCTAAGGATGTGAAGTAGGCTCCTGAAAAAAATGAAAAATAATTGGTAGGCACTCAAAATTAAATCTGACATTTTCTTCTTTTAATAAGATATATGCTTGATGTTGATTGAGAATTTCTCGATGATCTGCACAAATGATTTTATCAACATCACTTTCAGAAAACACCTGGGGCCAACCCCACCTGCAGAGGGTTGACCTGTGCTCCCTCCCCTGCCCCCTACCCCCACTAGGTCTCAGTTCTGACCCCAGTCTCTGTGAAACTGTTCTTATTTGGAAAAAGGGTCTTTGCAGAGGTAACTAAGTTAAAGATCTCAAGATGACATCATCCCATATTAACTGGGTTGGCCCTCAATCCAATAGCAAGTGTTCTTAGAAGAGGGGAAGACACAGAGGAGAGGCTGTGTGAAGTCTGAGCCAGGGATTGGAGTGATGCTGCCACAGACCAAGGAACAGCTGGTGCCACCAGAAGCTGGAAGAGTCTGGAAGAGGCTGGAAGGTTCCCCTGGAGTGTTCACAAGATGTGCCAACTGATGTCTTGATTTCAGACCTGTGGCCTTCAGAGCTGGAAGAGAATAAATTTTTGTTGTTTTAAGCCACCCAGTTGGAGATAGCTTGCTACATCTGCCCTGGAAACTGACACACGCCCCTGAGTAACCCATCTGTGAGGGCAGCTCCTACTGCCTGTCCATCCCATCCCACGGGGAGAACAACACCGGCCTCTTCCACTCTGACCTTGAGCCATTCCCTTGATTCTTCCAAACAATGGCTTGGCAGCCCCCCTACTTCCTTCGTGACAGACAGATGTGACTGGACCTTCCCATGCTGTCATTCCAACTTTTCACTCATGTTGGAGGAATCCATGGTGAAAGAAATGTGGCCTAAAACAATAGGCAGTGCCAACCCTCGCAGGATGAGAGGAATACAAAGGTGGACCCAGCCGCACCGAGTTCTCCGCCCTTCGCGGTGACTCACCCCGAAATGCTTTCATGTCACTCCACGCTCGCCTCAACTGGTCAGAAACGCTTTAATGAAAATAAAATCCAACATCTATTGACTGCGCATTCAACAAATATTCATTGAGCGTCTCCTGTGAGTCAGGCACTGTGCCATGGATGTTAACAGGGAGATGAAATTATTTTAATAATTCCTAAAGCATGCCAGTGAAAATATTCCTTTGGGCCTGTGGTTTGTTTGGGAGCGAGGAGCAGTCTTCCTTCACAGGGACTGACAGGCAACAGCGGCATGTTTACGGGGGGCTGTCAGAAGGGTGAGCACACAGCGGCATGGTTTCAGAGGTGGTTGTAGCAAAATTGAGAATTTCCTTGGCCCCCTCCCGCCTGCCTTGGTTCGCTCGTCTCCCCCAGGCCCCTGGTCTGGGCCCACTGACGGGTCTGCCCTCAGCCACTTGCCAACGGACCCACCTGGAGCGGAAAGACCACAGAACAGAAAGAGCCTAGAGTCAAGGGCGGAGGAAGACCTGACTTGAAGTTCACGTAGAGCACATTACTCGTATGTTTTCTCACCTGTCAAAACAGAAATAGTAACACAATGCAGTCCGGTCGGTAAGAGTGCATCTGCAGCAAATAGTGCACGTGAAAGTGTTTCATAAATTGCGAAGCAATATAGCACAGCAGTTGGAGTTACTGTTGATTTGGAAACAATCGCATCCGGAAACATGCTAGATTCTCTATACGCAGTGCACGCAGTCCTTGCAGCTGCCCTGAAATGTGGGTATTACTGTTGGCCTTTTCCGGGCGAGGAAGCCGAGAGTTGGGGGGCTTGAATTACCCAAGGCTACTTAATAGGTAGAGAAGCCGTGGTCCCAAATCCGCGGCTCTTTCTCTGTGCCCCGCATATAAAGGATTATATCTGTAGAGGTTCACTCAGATAAATTACTACTCACATCTAGAAAAATCAGTTCTTTTAAAAATCCAGGAATCAAAGGAGTATCGCCAGTGGTGAAATTTCAGGAGCTGCACAGGTAATAAAAGGCCTTTAGAACAAAAGCCCTCCCAGCGCCCCTGAAATGATGTCACAAAAACGTCACCTGCTCCCTGCACGCACTTTGATGTCTAGGTCACAGATCTGGGACATGGTTTGATGTCATCTTACTCTTCGTTGCAGCCCCGCTAGCTCACTGCTGCCGCCCCTCCTGGTTAGTAGGGTCAGGCCATGGCTACTGTGAATTCAGCCGCCAAAGCCTTGGGGCCACGGCAGGGCACCAGGCCGATACTCTGCTTGTCACTCTCGCCCCAGCACACAGGGCTACTGGAGCTCAGAGGTAGGAGCAGGTGGAGCTTCAGAGGCCTGTGACAGGCACCCCTGCTCCTTCCTTGGTGGCTGTGAAACGGCTTCTCCAGGGAATGGCCTGACAGGAGGAGCTGGGACATCGGCGTGGGACAGGAGGCGTAGAGGGGGTCTCTGGAGAGAAGAGTTTATTCTGCTAGTGTTGGGCTCAGATTCCATTCAAACTTCGTAGTCCAGCGCCCCAGGTTATACCTCATACTTCCCAAGGCTGCAAGAGGCACGCAAGATGCGGAATGCAAAGCTTAGGAAGTTTCTGCATGGTCCCGAGCTCTGCTAACTCAGGGTCAAGGTTAGATGTGTGAGGGAGCCTAGAGACACTAAAGGCTCAATTCTCTACCTTCAGGGTTCATTGGTTTGGGGAAAGAATAACAAGGTAAGACAGCATTAATTTGACTATACGGACCCACAGTTTTAATTCCCATCAGTGAAGACTTTGCAAACATTCACTCTCCGTGTAGCATTAGGTTGTAGGAAAGCAATTGGTCCAATAATGACAATCTCACATGTATAACCCAACACATGCTAATAAATTGTATATACATGGGCCTCTGCCAACTTCCATGTTGAATTTTAGAAAGGGTTAATTTCCTTTTTTTCTTTTGGAGGAAAAAACTAAATATAAAGGAGAGCTCTCAAATCTCCCTGTACCCCAAAGGGTCTCTGTGTGTGTCCCCCAACTCTGGAGATCATGGCTATAGATGAAGGTGTCCAGTGGGGCTCTGACATGAAAAGGGACGTTTGAGCTGAGCCTGAAGAATGGGTGGAATTGGCCAGGCAGAAGGTCTGCCGGAGGCTCTTCCTGAGGAGAATGGCAGACCCAAATCACAGAAGGGCGGAGGGCTCGTGGGCTGAGAGATGGTAGGAGCCTCCTGTCAGGGCACCCGGGGCCAGCCGGCCAGTGCACCCACATAAACGTGGCCAGGGCTGAGCCTTCTCCCTCAGCTCAGCCCTGGAAAACTCTCTTCCGGAAAACTCTATCTCGTGGGATAGGTAACAATTAGATTCTTTTCTCCACGTCGTGACATCTAACCTTTACTTTAAGGGATTCAGGGCTCTGGGAAGGAAACCCGGGTCGAGGTGTAGTGGGTTCAATGGTGGCCCAAAAGACATGTCCACGCCCGAGTCCCTAGAACCTGTGAATGTGACCTGATTTGGCAAAAGGGTCTTTCTAGATGCAGTTAATTTAAGGGTCTTGAGATGAGATCACTCTGGGTTGACCAGATGGATCCTGAGTCCAGTAAGTGTCCTTAGGCCAAAGAACTGGAGAGGACATGGAAGAGGCCGGGTGACCTCGGAGGCAGAGATGGGGGTGATCCAGCCACAGACCAAGGAACAGTAGCCACCAAAAGCTGGAAGAGGAACCAAAAAGACCCTTCCTTAGAGCCTCTATTGGTAGCGCAGTCCTGCGGCACCTTGATTTTGGACTTCTGGCCTCCAGAACTGTAAGAGAATAAAACTCTATTGCTCTAAGCCACCCCAGGTTGTGCTACCTTGTTAGGGCAGCCCCAGGAAACTAATGTACTAGGCAAGTACACTTGAACTCACTGTATTGGGCTACCTGGCACTGCAATGTTAATGAAAAACCAGTGGGGGAAAAGATTCATCTTTGAATAGCCCCTATGCCATCCCCCAGAGGACCCTCCAAGTTCGATCACCTTGGTGTGGGGTGCAAGCCCCTAACCGAAGCCCGTGGCCTCTCTCCCACCCTGCCTCACGCACGCACGCAGCGTGACCATTTACAGGGGAAAGCTGTGCTCGTCCGGGTCAGACCGTCCTCAGGACCCAAGCCCTGAAATCAGCTCCGCCTACTCCCAGCCCAGTCCAAGTCACCAACCTGCCACGGTGAGCAACAAGACAGGAAACGCGCAGCCTGGGGGGTCGCCCAGAGGAGGTGTCGGCAGCAGCAAGGCTCTGAGTCACAGCCTTGTGCCGCCTTCCGGCCATGGCCAAAGCCCTCTTGGTAAATAAACCCCACATTGCACCAGCTATGTGTCTTTTTGTCTGCGTCTGTAGATCTAGGCATGGGACCAAACCCACAGACCCCCTTGGTAACAAACAGTTGGGTAAAAGTACAAAGATCTCCATTCAACCTCCTTGCTTATTAATTTCTCTGCACTGAGGAGAGCAACACTTAAATCCTTGTGCAAATCAAATGGAAGGACATTTTAACAGGCTGTGTCCTTTCTGTTTCATATGCTTTTGGGAGGATCCCAGTCCTGATAACTGAGCATCCTGGACACAGAGTAGGAATGAGCATGGGTGAAGGGGGAGGAGCTGGTGAGTGTTTTTAGTTGGTGGGGGGTCCTCTGTATTCAGTAAAGATGTAACACATTAAGAGCCCCAACCTCTGTAGTTCTTGAAGCCAAAACTTCTCATCATTTGAATGTGTCCTTGATAGAGGCTATGGAAACCAAAGATCTTCTGGAAAGAAAGCACAGTGTCCTTTGAGACATCCAGGGTCACTTCACAGTAACCAGAGGGAAGCCCTACCAGCTGCCACCATGGGCCTCGGTTTCAGGCAAGGAAGCAGATGAACAGTAGAACCTAGGCTAAATGGACTCTGAGGTCCTTTCCTGAATTAAAATTCTTATTAGAGCTACAAGCACAAGGAAATGGTCCCAACAATGCGAGGGTGGGTATCCCTGGGCACACAAATGCTCCCCCCTGTAATAGTCATACCCTTGCGCCAATCCCTCCCACAATAAATAGGTCTGACCTGCGTCGCCAGTAGCACATTATGAAAATGGAAGAGCATGCCATTAGAAGTTAAGTCACAGAAGGCTGTGTGGCTTCTTCTTGCTTTCACTCTGGGATCACTTGCCTGGGGAAAGTTGGCCGCCATATTGTGAGGATGCTCAAGTAACCCTGTAGAGAAGACCAGGTGATGAAGGCCTGAATCCTCCTAACAGCTGGCACTGATTAGTTGGTCATGTGATTGTATCATCTTGGAAGAAGGTGGTCTGGCTTCAGTCAACGTTTCAGCTGACAACAGCCCAGGCCGACCTCTTGATGGCAACCTCGTGAGAGACCTGGGGCCAGAATCTCCCAGCGAAGCTGCTCCCAAATTCCTGATGCACAGAAGCTATGAGGTAATGAGAGCTTATTATTAATATTTTTTTAAAGATGCTAACATTTGAAGGAATTTGTCATGCAGCTGCAGATAACTCATCCCAGGAATATTTGTGGAATCTTGGAGACTTGTTAACTCACACGGCATAGAGGACAAGGGAGCCCTGAAAGGGAAATAACGTTAAAGGCGGGTCTGAGGGACTAGTGGGATTAGTTGGGCAATGACCGGGAAGAGGAATATTTCAGTGGGGGAGCAGCACATAGAAAGGTCTTCAGGCAGGTGTGGGAACTGAGCCAGCTTTCCCACGAAGGACAGGCTTGAGGAACCCACTCTGTGGCTGGGGAGAGAGCAGCAGAGGAGGCTGGGCTGTTGGGTGGGGCCAGGCCACACCCACCCTCATGGTCATAGTCGGGATTTGGGATTTCATGCAATGGGCAATGGGAAGCCAGACAGTCCTTCTTCTGCCATTGGGTCCCACTAATATCAATTGATAGCATATTGACCCTCCAACTCATTTGTGTGTTTTCTTCGCAATAACGTAACACGTCTACGTGAGACATTAGCCAAGTCCTAAAAGGAGAGGATCACTGGTAACGGTGGTAGAAGCTGGTGCTCAAGGGACAGCCGTTTGCCTTTGGTTACAGATCAGTGCGTACTCTGAGTTACTAATACCAAGGCTCCTCCAGAAATAACACTTGAGGAGCCCTGGAGAAGCAGTTTGTGGCCTGGTCGCATGGCCCTGGGTTTGACCTTTGGGTGAAATTCAATCCACATCTGCCGTTATTTCAAAGAGGCTCCGTTGAAATAAAGGTTAAGTGTCTCCAGCCTTGTATGGAGACCCGAGAACCCAAACAAATATTTGCATGTATTTACTTTCCTAAATTTGTCAGATGAGTTTTAACATAACCTATGATTGATACTGATTTTTTCTTCAAAGGAAACACAGTTTTCTTGCCTCAGAATGTGCATTCAGGGAGGAGACACTCGGTCATTTCTTCAACGGAACTGTTGCTCTGGAAAGTTACAACGTTTCCTGCTGCCCGGGAGAGTCGACAGCTATAGATTTGCATGCGGAGGCATGTCCTTAGGAAATCAATTAGAGTTGTATTAATAGGATGTTGACATTGCCAGTAATCATTAAAGCATCAAGCCTGGCTGTCAAAGGGAGCAGACGGACACCGGCTGCTGTGCCCGGCTCTCCGCTCCTTGGTGATCACCTGCCAACCCTGAGAGCTGAGACTGTGAAATGAATGTCGCTGCAGCCGGTGAGAACGGTCTGATCCCTGTGAGATGCTGCACCTTCCTCTGGCCATCACCGCTGTGTGGATTTGTCATTTATAAAGAGAATGAACAATCTGGGGTTGACTCCGCAACATCTATTATTCCTAAGGAGTCCGTCTGAGTCGATCGCCGATCTCATTCTCCTGGCCAGGGGTTGATTTAGAACAGGTGTGGGGACCGAGCCAGTTTTCCCAAGAAGGCAGGGGAAACCTGCCGGGACTGCGGCCTCGGGTCAAGACGCTTCCCTCTGAGACGCCAGTCCTCCTCTCTATCGTCCTTTAAAGGGCTGGTGTGAAGATCGTTTCATGCTTATCGAGGAAAGGCTAGAAGCGAAATGGGGTCCGATTTTTCTAGAACAGCAGTTCTTAAACTTTTTGATCTCAGGATCTCTTTATACTCAAATATTATTTAGCACCAACGAAGAGACTTTGCTTATGTGGTCTATCTGCCCATATTTACCATATTAGAAAAGAAATCTGAGAAAAAAATGGATGTTTATCTATTCATTTAAAAATACAATCATAAGCCCATTGCATACTAATATAAGTAGAACGTTGTTAATGGAAAAGGACTATGTTTTCCAAAACAAGGGCAATTTTGTAACAAGAGTGGTGTTGTTTTATATTTTTGCAAATTTCTTTAATGTCTGGTGTAATACAGGGCAGTTGGACTCTCGTTTCTGCTTCTGCATCCAATCAGTTAGTTTTTGGTTAAAATTTGTGAAGAAGATTCTGCTTCACACACGTAGTTTAAAAAAAGAGTCTTGAAAAGGCTTCCAGGGTTCCCCAGGAATTCCTGGGCCACGCTCCCTATTGTGCTGTAGGTATTTTTAAAATATAAGGCCATTTTCCACAATATCGTCATCTCATGTAACTTAAATGAAAAATTCCTTAATAAGAACGATCAGTCAGTCTGCACTCTGATTTTTCACTCATTTCAGCTGATTATTATTATATGGCTCTTAAGTCTTTTTTGTGATTTAGAAACCCTCCTCCCCTTTCACCCTATTTTCCTTATACGTGGATTGTTTAGAATCTGTTTAGAATCTGGATCAGTTTTTCCACAGGATGTCCCACGTTCTGCATTTGTTTGATGACTTTCTTCCGGAGCCATGGAACATGGTTTGCCCCGTCTCTCTCCTGTAAACTAAACATTATGTCTGAAGGCTCGATTAGGCTCTTTGGCAAGAATAGATCACGGTGGTACTTTCTGTTGTATTCTGTATCTAAGGCTACTCTCTATCGCATCTCATCAAAAGGCACAGAAGCTGGTTGTCCTACATTTCGTGATGCTGAGGTTGATCAGTGGGTTCAGGTGACGGTGGGCTGGCTGCTTCATTGTAAATTGTCATGCATTCCCCATTAGCTCTTGCATCCACTTCATCTCTGGACCAATTATTCTGTTAGGAGTTGAAAGTTGTGATTTTTTAAAACCATTTTTATTTTATTATTTCTTCTAAATTTATGAGCTGGAATTCTCCTAAGAAAGGACTTTTCCTCCTCAACTAGGGCTGTTTAGACCCAGAAATGGAGTTCACGTGCATCGGGCAGGGTACATGCTTACGTCTTTCCCTTTAATGACCAATTCCCAGAGTGAGGAATTTGTTGTAGTCTGCTCAGGCTGCTCCGCAAAGATGCCACAGCCCGCGGGGCTTAAATGACAGACGTTTATTTTGCACAGTTCTGGAGTCTGTCAACTCCAAGATCAAGGTCCTGGAAGAGTCAAGGTCTGGTGAGAGCTCCCCTCCTGGCTTGTTGACAGCCACCTTCTTGCTGTGTCCTCATTTGGTGGAGAGAGAGAGAGAGAGAGAGACAGACAGACAGAGAGGGACTCCAAAGGCTCCATGAATTTTGGGGGCGTGCAGAGCCAACTCAATGGCACAAAAACACAAATGTTTAGTCCGTAACAGAATAACAGAGTTGGTGCCCTAGCTTCCAATAGTAGCCTCAATGGTGCCCAGTGAATTTTTTTGAGCTGCTCTTGGTATTCCTTCTCTCTCCCTCTTTCTCTTGCTCTGAGTATCATTATGAACTCATTGATTCTTACATATTTGTTATGTTTCAATCAGTGACAGTCCTTCTTTTTGATGCTTAAACTGTCCATTTTAGGCTATGGGAGACCCAAAGGTGGGCTTTTGGACAGGACCTCATTAGTCTTTGAGAGTGTCCTTGCTTTCTGGTGCAGGATGCCCCAGGGTTGGCTCACACATTTCCTGTCTCCAACTTAGACTTAGCTCTTTCCCTGAGAAGCTCTGTTTGTCTTAGTGGGGAACGGCATCTTCATTGCTCTGGCATTGTTCCTGCATCTGTTAATGGGTTTAGAAAACACATACTTTCCAAAAACAAAAAACCCTCAAGTATCTACAGTAATGGTTCTGCTTTGAATTTCGCATCATTGGTTTTCGCTGAGCTTCAAGTTTATATTTGTGTGTCTTTTCTGTTATACTAAAAGTCTCGATTCCAAACAATAATTGTTATTGCTGTAATGACTGATGAATCTACAATACCCATAGAATAATTTCAAAATTGCGAGGCCAAGATCGCTACTCACAGAAAGAATATTGAATGAACTTGCCTGTCTTTGCAGTTCTTTGCAGCCTCACGCTGTCCCACTAATGATGTCCAGTCCGAAGACGGTGCCCACAGGAACTTGAAACAGACCTTTTATCTTTGTGGTCCAACATCAATTTGATATATAATTTAGCAGTCTTCTTGATTTGTTTTCACGTGACAAGGAATGCTTTTTCCCTCCCCTTTTGGCTTGATTCTATTTTTTGAGTAAATAAAATATTTCATGGTACTGAAGTCAAAGCATTGCAGCAAAATATATTCGGAGAGGTCTCATTTCCATTCCTGCTCCTGCTTCTCATTCTCTCCCTCTTTTTCCCAATATTTCTGCCACTGGCTTATTGTACTTGTGTTTCCTTTAGAAAATACGAGAAAGGGTGCGTGTGTGTGCGTATGGGTGTTATGATGTCCTCTTCTTCATTATTCGAAGGGCGGCACACTGTGTACACTGTGTTGCACGTGACAGTTTCGTTTCTTTTTCCAATATGCCTTGGATTTCACTCCATTTACGTATATGCAGATAGTCCTCGTTCCTTTCTGATGACACACTGCGCCCCGCTGTGTGGGCTTTTCACACTGCGTTCAACCGTCTCCCTACCGATGCATGTTCGGGTTGTTTCTCATTGTTGACTATTACGAATAATGTTGCAATGATTAGCTAATGAGTGTGCCCTGTTGCACGCACGCTTGTTCGTTTGCAGGTGTATCACTGCGATAGATTCCTAGAAATGGGACAACTATATTAAAGGGTAAACGCCTATGAAATTTTGCATTATTTGCTGTTCCTACTAATAACATCCGAAAATTCCCGTGTCCCCAGCAATCTTATCTCTAGTGTTTGGGTTTAAAGTTTTTTAACTTTTGTCATTCGAATAGATGAGAAATAGCACCTCAGGGTAGAGTTCTTGTTTCTTTTTTTATGAGGAAGGTTGAGTGTCCTTTCACGTCTTGAAAGACCAGGTGCTTTTCATTTTCTATGAACTGTTTGTAACTTTCACCTGTTTTTTAAAAATCATGTTTTCTTCTCAACTTTTAGAAGCACTTTCTATAAACTCTTTATCTACAGTATAAGTTGCAAATATTTTTCCTTTTGATTATTTCTTTTGCCTTTGCTTATAGTATTTTCACCATTTATAAGATCTTTGTTTTGTTCTGTTCTGTTTTTTGGTAGTTGAATTCACACTCTTTTGTTTCCTATTGCACCTGGATTTTAAGTCATAATTAATAAGGTTTTTCTCCACTCCTACATGACAAAGGAATCCACCCACCCTTTTTCCTGGTACTTACATGATTTTATTTGTAAAATTTATATTTTTGATCCACATGGAAATTATCTTGACATGCCTTGTGAAGGAGAGATGGTATTTTTCCCAAATGTCCGTGATTGATTGTGTTTTCTACTCAGTCGAAATTACTGATGCTCTGGTCTGTTAGATACCCTGAGTTAAAGTAAGATAATATCTATTTCAGATTTTTAGCACCTTGTCATTGACAGGCTAAAACTTAAGAATGTCCTAAAAGTTACAAGTCAATGTTATAGGAAATTCTTACCTTCTTTCACCCTGTTGTTTTAGAGTTCTCTAACTATGCTACTCACGTTCCTGTCTCCGTATCTGCAATGCATAATGTTACACAGGAAGCCAGGAAGCGGAAAACTATTCTTGTCAGCTGAGGGGGCAAGACTGTCACTTCCCTTTAATTTCTGATGTAATTTTATATACCAGATATAACTGGGGATGGAGAGTCTAAGGTTCACTGTTGAGAAACACAGTGCCTCCCATGCATTAAAAAACATTGACCATGAAAACACCTTCTGCCCCTGATGGGCCCCTATTAGGGAGAATCACCCAAAGTTACTTCTAGAAATGTCAGATGATACTTTATATAAGTTAATTCAGAGTGTTGCAAATAATGACATTCCTGACCTATTTCAATGCTTTTTAAAAGCAGAATTTAATTTTTTAAAAATATTCCTCACCTGAGGATATGCTCATTGATTCTACTGAGAGATAAAGGGAGGGAGGGAAGGGGAGACAGGAGAGAGAGAGAGAGAGAAACATTCACATGAGAGAGAAACAACCTAGGTGTGTGTCCTGACCAGAAATTGAACCCGCAACCTTTCCGTATATGGGACAGTGCTCCAATCATTTGAACCACCTGGCCAGGGCTACAAGCAGAATTTGTAATGATGACAATGTAATAAAACGGGCTCGATTTGTGAAAATTTTAAAGTGTTTTGAAAGATGATCTGGAAGTAAAATTGTCAACACGTTTTTATCAGCGGACGAAACTTTTCTTCTGTGGTTTTTGGTCATAACGTCCGCTATTCTCCCTTTGCTGAGGATACCTGACGTAACCAACAGACAGAAGAACGTGAATTCCTGTATTGGTTTTCCAGGAATGTGAATGACTAGCTTTAACCAGTAATAATGAAAGACCCCACATTTGCAGGTAGAATTTCAGTGGCTTTTGTAAGACAGCTGAACCCTAACCATGGGCGTGAAGGAAGTTCATCAGCCTAAGGAAGAATGAAAATTTCAACCTTAGCCTATTTCGTGCTATACGCTAGACCAAACCAGCCATGGAATTAAAGTCCAGAAACTGTTATTTATTTCCAGTAAAGTGATCACTATTTTAAAATGGCTATCAGTTTATAAGCAGACATTAGCCATGGGGTAAAAAGATAACCCCACAAAAAAAAAAAAATTGGTAGGAAGAAAATAATAATAAAAATGGAAATAATTGGAAATAAATATATAATAGAGAAAATCAGTAAAACCAAAAGGTAGTTCTTTAAAAAAATTATAATGTTGTCACCTCTCTATGATTAAAAAAAAAATACAGAGGAGAGAAAATTAACAAATAACTCACACCAGGAATGAAAAAAGGGATACACTACAGGTGTCGTGGACATTAAATATAAAATAAGATATGGTAAAACAATTATATGACAACAAATTTGAAAAATTTTTAAAACGGACAGGTTCTTAGAAAAAAATAACAGTGAAAGTGGTTTAAGAAGAATTAAAATGCTTGAAAATTTTTATAACCACTGAATAGGTAGTAAAAAATTTTCCAACAAAAATTTCAGCCTCAGATGGCCTTACTGGTGACTCTCCCCAAATGTTCATAAAAGATGTTATCTTACTCTCACACACATTCTTCTACAAAAAAAAGGAGATTCCCCCAACTCCATTCTGTGAGGCTAGCATCCCCCTAATACTACCCCAACAAATACAGCCGAAGGGATAAAAAAAAGCAACCAGTCTCAGACAGAAATGTACAGGCTAAATTCTACGAAAACATTAGTGAGCCCGATCTAGCATTATATGACATGGATCAAATGCAACGCAGAAGTTGGGTTGTACTAGGAACGCCAGGTCGGTTTATCCTTAAAACAATTAATTAATGTTAACTCGCAACATTTAGACAGTAAAGGAGAAACATCATACGGTTGGTTCAACAGATGCAAAAATGAACATTTGATAAAATGCAACCGATGTTTATGAAAAAGCTTAGCAAACTAAAAACCTGCAGCAAACAAACACATCAATGGGGAAACAGGGAGAGCTCTTCCTTGGCCCTAGGGGGAAGACGAGGACGCACGCTGTCATCATTTCTACTCGAAAGCACAATAAAGTAAGAAAAGGGAAAAATTATGAATCAAAAAGTATAAACATGAAACGGGAGAGAAGAGCCCTCCAGTGCCGGATGAAGGGCGTAATGCTGATTCATAAGAAAACCTGTAAATGCTGCAGTTACACCACATATAAACATTCCCATGTAAAACTGTAAGATAAAGAGAGAGTTCTGGTTGACTGTCTAGTTCTGCTGCTTCTTCCTTCAGGGAGGACTTTAACAACATCAAATTGGGAATCCATCTTTTTTTTTTGTAATCTTCACTTGAGGATATATTTATTGATTTTAGGGAGAGAGAGAGAGAGAGAGAGAACATTGATGTGAGAGAGAAACATCACTCAATTGCCTCTCACATGCACCCCAACAGGGGATCGAACCCACAACCTTTTGATGTACAGGATAATGCTCCAACCATCGGAGCCACCCCGCCAGGGGCAGGAATCAGTCTTTTTATTAGGATACCTTTGTTTTTAAAATCTCTAGCCAAAAAAATGCACCATTTACAGTATGATTCGAGAATATTTTAAAAATCAGTTTATGTGTTGGAAGTGACGACAAAATCAGAAAATTCTAGTGTCGAAGGGGACTTTAAAGATGATCTCATCCGAAAGGAAATCTCTCCGATGTTTGTGAGTGTGGCCGTGGGGGTAGGCAGGCATCCAGGGCAGGGTCAGGAAGCCTGCTTCCTCCACTTCATAAGCTATGTAGTGGCAGTGACATAGGGCATGGTGTCAAGCGAAGAGGAACGACCCACTTCGGGTGACGGATCGCAGCTGATTCAATGTAATTGCATGCTTACTAAGTGGTATCCTAGCACCAGCTAGTGGCAAGAATTAATGAAGGCATTATTTGCTAGGAAAAAATAGAACATTTGTCAGAAGGAAATCTTACATTTCAATTTCTTGGGCATTTTTTTAGGCGCCTTCCGCAGTCCATAATTTTTACCCTCTTGACTAAATAATCCAGATGTCTTTGTATAAAATGCTGAAGGGCGCTGTTTCGCTGAAGAGAATGATGAGAGATTTGCACCCATGGTTGTCAGAATCCTGGGAAGGAGATCGAGGGTGGGGGTGGGTACAGGGGGGAATGAAAAATCGTTTTGTTTGGGAAAAAACTACCCTCGAATATATAGCCTTCATGGAGCTTGTGAGTACGTAGCGGTTCCTTGGTATTTCTCCCTAATTCAGCCTGAAGTGTCCTCTAACTGTCCTTGAGAGCAGTTATTAACCAAGATCCCAGCCTATCCATCACCTCCAACATGATTGAAAGACTGGAATTTGCAACAGACTCACTAATCACATTGTTAGTCAGCTCCGGAGGTCTTGTCCGGTGTAGACAGACAGACAGACAGACAGACTGACAGACAGAATTAAGGGCTCCTCTGGCTAACCTGACACTGGCAGCTCTGACACTGTTAATGAAGCCCACTTTTGTGATTCATTTTCAAACATCGAAGAGATTTCCTTTTGAATGAGGTCCGCATAGTACGTCCACATAAGCAGGGGCAGCCTTAATTCATGATGATCATGGAGTGGGATGAAACTGGATGCGGTAGCTCAGAACTAGAAAACATACCTTTGTTATCCAAGGAAGTTTCCTTTAGGGCTAAAATCCCAGGAATACAAATTGTCCTGTTGAAGGAAACACCCGTTTCAAAAGATCATTATTGCAGAATAAAAACTGTGGTGATAGAGCCTTCTGTTCTATAACAGTCCTACAGTCCTAGAATCTAACATATACTTTTAAAAAAGACATACAAACCCTTGGTATAATTTGTTTATATTAAGATATATATATATATCTCCAATGTGCAATGGTGCAGCCTCCCATCTTCTTCAACTCTGTGCTCAGCAGCAGGACACCCAGTGCCTGTCTGCAGCCAGTAGGGCCGCAGCTCTGACTGCATAAGCACATAGCCCTCCATTCATTGGTTCATTTAAAATTGCTCTACGGCAGGTGTTGATGTATCGGAGATAAAGTCCCTGGACTTACTGACTTCGCAAATAATACAGACGGGAAAATAAATTCACAAATAAATCCCAGGAAATAATACAGGATTGTCTTGCCCAAAGAGAAAGAAAAGGGAAAGAAAAAGTTCATAAATTGCAGACTTCTGCTGCCACAGTGCAAAGATTTACAGGAATGATCTCATTTAATCCTCACACAACAACAAGGTAGATTCTATTACTATCTTCGCCTTACACATGCAAAAAAAAGGAAAAGAAAAAAAGAAAAAAAAGAGGCTTCAGAGAGATGAGCAATTTGCCCACGATTACAAAGCTGGAGGTGGTGGTGATAAGAGGAAGTCACAGTGCCTACACAGTCTGCGTCGTTAACATGTCTCTAATGGGCATCTTAAAAGAATAAAAATAAAAAAGCTTTCTTATCCGCCACCCCAGGACAGATGTATTTATTCTTCCTTATCGATTTATGTTAGTACGGACTCATGGATGGTTATTTTACACTTTGATTTATAATCCAGCGCTGCCTTATTTATTTTCTTGTTCAAATCGTTCCAGCTTTGGCCATCGGGAGATCTCGCAGCTTGTCATGTATCCCTTTGGCATACTCCCGTCATTGAATTATTTTAGTTACCTGCATACTTTCTTACTTTCAGGTACTACAAGACTCACCACTCTCATCTTCTGACTTTCCCTGTGGCCGTGTTTAAGAACTATTCATTTGATCAGGGGCACCGTAAGCCACCATGTGTAAATTAGCCCAGATCTGTGGCTGCACACTGAGTTTTCACAGTGTTTTATTTCTATAGTTCCACCTTCCTTTTGGATGGAGTTGACCACCAACCTCTGGTGCTGAACCTGACCCCCAGAGCGGCACTGATTTATGATAATGGAGTTTGCTCAGTGCTCTCCGATGCTCCCAATAAATTGGTGAAATTATCAGCCTGTTAACATCATATGCTCCCTATGCTCTTTACTCTGCTTTTGGTGAACAGTTGCATAAGAGAAGCCCAGAAGAATCTAACGGCTATACTCCATCTAGCAACATTTCTCAACCTCGCCACTACTTATGTTTGGGGCTGGATACTTCCCTGTTATAGGGGCTGTCCGGTCAGTGTAGGATGTGTACCGGCATCCTTGGTTGTACCCACTGGGTGCCACTTGCACTCACCAAGCTGTGACAACCAAAATTTCCCTGGACATTGTCCAATGTACACCTGAAGGCAAAATCATCCCTGGTTGAAACCACTGGTCTATAATAGTAACCTGAGACATTTCTATTTGCAGTCTTACCCCAGAAGCGAGATTCAGAAGGCCTGGAATCAACAGCTTGACCTTTTTACCGTGTCATCTGATCAGCTTTGACTCACTGGGCAAGTCCTGGCAAAGACAACCTTCAAGGACCAACAAGGGTGGCATTTGGGTAATTTGAAAAGTGATTCGAAAGGTCGGAAGGTTGATCCGTTTCACTCACTGGAACACTTACACCTCAGTGGTGAGCGTCAGCTCTGTGGTCCTGGCCGACTTCCAGCCCAGGTGGGCGCAGCCTCCTTTCCTTGGTTCTCTTTCCAATATCCGCTGGGCACGTGGCGCCTTTCTTCCGTTTCACACCGCGTGACTAAACCACAATTAACACCTTAGCTTCTAGCGATTAGTTAGGGGATATTAATTTCTGATTTGTTTATAATGTTTAAGCTGGCAAAGCCCTGGAGGATGAAAAGGACAACTTGAGTTTCCCACTTCGGCTCTGTGGGATGGCATCGTGGAGAAAGGAAATTTTAAATCGTCTTGCCGAAAGAGAAAAATTACCCAATAGTTCATAAGTCTGTGTAGGGCTTTCTTTGAGGAAGACGAGTCCCAGAGGAAGTGAGACCAAGCTGACCACAGTGTCTCACACTTTGCTGTTCAGACCCAGCTCCCCCAACTTGCCTGTGATCTGACGCCCTGTATACACCTGCCCTTTTAGGAAACTGCCATTCTGTGGACGTTTCTCAGTCCCTATGACCATTTAAACTGCCAGTCCTGTACTTTGACCCTTGTAGAGGCCTTGTCTCTGCACAGCAATGGAGTGATTGGTATAAACTTAGGGGAACCAACTTGTCCAAGTTTGTCCAGGACTTTCTGGGTTTTAGCACTGAAAGCCTGGGTCCCAGGAAACCCTTCAGTTCCAGGCAATCCGGGTCAGTTGGTTACACTGACTCCTTGAAGGCAACGTTCATATCTCATCTCCTGTGACCTCAACCTCTCCTAACACACCTCCCAGCATCTAAGTCAGGAAGTGCTTTAGCATCTTTAAAAAAAAAAGAATGAGAAACGGAAATTAACTGCAACGTTCTAACTGGCCACGAGGGGGCGCATTCCCCCACATATCCACGGATGCCTGGGGAGAAAGGGAGGAACGTTCTGGGTTGCAGTGCTCAAGTTAAAACGCCTGGACAGTCAGTGGTTGCCTAAAGGGTAGGAATTTTTTAAAAGTCGGGTCAAAGTCATTTTTACCCCTTAAAGACAGAGAAAAATAACCCAGTGCTTATGAAATTGACCCTCCGTTCTGAGTACCACCATGTTCCCGGAGCCTTATATCCTTTCTTCCTGGTCCTTACAAGGACCTTGTAAAGTGACAACTGCAGTTAAGTAGTCAAGTCACAAATTTGAGTGAAACTTCAAAGACCACCCACCATCTGTCCAAAATACCGCATCACCCTGTTATTTTAAAGCACCATGAAATGGGAGCATTGCAGACTGTTCCCTTGGCTTGAGACTGGGGGTGGGGGTGAGGGAAGGCGATGCGGATGGAGTCTAATGGAGACCTTGGTCCACGCCTGTCACCAACAACGGGGGTGTAGGACATCCCTTTCAATGCACACCAACAGGAGGCCGGGCGGGGAATGGGACCACATGGGCCCCAGAGCGATGGGGAGGCAGGGAGTCCCAGCCGTTGTTACTTTCCAAGACAGCGGAGAGCAGAGGCTATTATTACCGTACCATGTTAGGAGGCACAGAGAGCAAAGCAGAAGTGACTTAGGCAGAGAGTTCGAGGCTATTCCGCGTGAGAACTCATCAGGGAATCCTTAATAGAAACACGGGGAGAAGGGACAGGTGGCACTGCATGGGCCACCAGATGCCAAGCCACCTGTGACTGCTGCCTGCCAAAAAAGAACTGGCAAAGCCAACCAACCCCAACTAAACTCAGAACTGAAACACCAGGAATAGCCCCAGGGAGGAAAAGCATCTGGTGGTCACTGTTGTTAAAGCAAAGAAAAAGGAAGTGCGTGGCGATTCTTTTAATGAGTTAAATGCCTTGATCCTGGGGCTGGTGCAGAAGACACTCCATGTTCCAGAAAGGGGTTAGGGTGGTTGGGTGAGGGTCTTCTCTTAGAAGAGAAATATTGAAATTCAGTTCAATTTAGTTTCTTCTGCTGCTGAATCTCACCCCTTCCAGGTATGTTCAGGAGCCCCGGGGTTCGCTTGCTCTGTCCTCTTTCTTTTTAATGAGACATCTCAGCAGTAGGTTTCACTATGACACAGGGATTTTTTTTTTTTTTTTTTTTTTTTTTGGTCAGTCTCTACAGTTTTGACAGTCACAGCTTGGGAGACCTGCTTAGCTGTCAGGAAAAGGACTCACCTTTGCATTACTCGAACCACAGCAGTCATGGTTTTTAAAACTATACATTGGATTATTATATTGGTCCCAGGTTATTTGATGGCCACCAGATGAACTGGACTAACATTTCAAAATTGCAAATAGTCCTTTCCCCATGGATATATGTTTATCCAGAGCAATATCCCTCTAATTCAGGCTTGAAAATGAAGCCCACGTGATTTCAAGATGAGCACTTTTAAGCGGTGAAGCATGTGGCAGCCTAAAAAGGAAAAACATAACCTTCCAAGACAATCGTCTCCCCAGAGAGTGCATGATGGCCAGTGTTAAGGTGGCAGGACTGAAGAGCACCCCCAAAACTTGTCAATAAATCATCAAAATAGCCAATATGTTTACGTAAGTGAAGGTCTAATCGCTTCCCTGTCTGGTTCAAATTTTTTCACCAAACGCATGAAAAAGGAGTTCAAAATCCATACTTCCGTAAGAACTGGAATGTTACCAGGCCACCGTGCAAGGAAGGGTGAGGATACAAGGGAAAAACCTCAACCAGGGGTTTCCAAAACTAGCAGCCTCTGTATTTAATGCGGTTTTTGGAGGACAGCCAGCTCCCCAAATGTAGGTCAATGTATTTCAACTTCCATTCTAGTTCTTTGTTATATAAACAAATAGAACACAATTTAAAATTAAGATAATGCTGTTCCTCCTCTTTTAAGAAGGTACTCACATTTCATTGATGATAGTTAGGTTGAACCAAAAACCTGAGCACAAATCCAATTGGTTTGTTTTTTTATATTTTATTAATTGCCATTTCTCTTGCAAGTGATAACTCAAATTAGCGTCATTTTAAAAATGAATTTATTGGCTTGTGTAATCAGAGGGTTCAGGGATACTTTTAACTTCAGGCATGGTTGGATCTAGGCGCCCAGATGAGTTCATCGAGAATGTCCCTCTTCATCTCCTGGCCCCCCCCCCCTTTTTTTTTAATTCTTGAGTTCCCTTTTTTCTAGGCCTTTGTCCATGTGGCTGCAAAGATGACCCCAAGCTGCTCTTCCATACCTTGTGGCCCAGGCTCTCAAAAGGACAGAGTGTGCCTCTTTCAACAAAAGCCCTTGCACAAAGCTCCCAAAAGACAGTCTGATTATAGATCCATCTTCCCAGGTGTAAACCCGTCACTGCCCAGGAAATTCCGGACCCATTGGGCAGGCCTCGATTTGTACTGATCCCTCAGACTCAGGACGGCCTCCGCTTGGACTATACTGCCAGGAAGAGGGAGGGCTTATTCCCCTCCAAAATCGAGGCTGTTGTTACTAAAAATAGTGGGGCGTGATGTCTGCTTGGGGAAAACAACACCTGTCCACTTCCTGTACTAAACGGGAAATTCCTCATTAACAGTCTGTGCCACTGAGAACAGCAGCAAACACTTGGTGGCTCTCTCTCACTTATCTAGGAATAAGCAGACAGAACAAGGACCAGAAATTATGGGCAGGTCTCCCAGGAAAGTCTCTTTTCAGTGTTCCACCCCAGGCTAACCCCACCAGCATGGCACTTCATTCTAGAAGTTTCCATTGTTGCTCGGGAGAGAGATGAATGTGAATTCCTGTCTCCTCTGTGTTTGCTGGGGGCAGGGAAAGCCTTTCTTCTTGGTGTGTTTGTCACGTGGGTGTGGTGTCAAGATCATTCCCAATAACATACCATTGAGTTATTTCTTCATTAAGTAGAGAAAATTATTGATTTGGGGGGGGGGAAATACGCCCTTAAAGATTGGGCCGTGCATATCACAGTGTAGCCTCCTTAAAAATCCGAATTTCTTGCCCTGACCGGTGTGGCTCAGTGGACTGGGTGTTGCCCTTCAGAGCGAGGGGTCGCCAGTCTGATTCCCAGTCAGAGCACACGCCCGGGTTGCTGGTTCAGTCTCTGTCCCCTGATGGGTGCCTATGGAAGGAGGCCAATCATTGTTTCTCTTCCCTTCTTTCTCCCTCCCTTCCCCTCTCTCACAAAAGAGACAAATGAAATCTTTCATAAAAAGAAATCTGTATTTCTTATGGCTTCAGTGCTAAAAACTGACCAGGTTTGTCCTCAAGTGAGAGGCTCCAGACTGTGGCCATGACAGAAGCGGTCTTCGCTGGGTTATCAACATCATGGGGAAACGTTTTCATTATCATCAGCTCTGAGAACTTTTTTAATTTCCCTTCTTTTTTTTTTTTATCTCCCCTGCAACTTATAGGTTGTTTCTTAATACTATGTAGTTTTCCAGACATATGGTATTTTGTGGCCATCCTTTGTTATTAAATTCTAATTTTATTGAAATATAGCTGAAGAACGTGGCCGGTACGGCACATATGATCCTATTCTTTTGGAATTTATTGAGGTTTCTTTTATGACCTAGTTCATGGTCTATTTTTTGGATATTTTTTCCATATGTACTCAAAAATGTGCAGAAATGTGCAGAAAAAGATGGTGTGTTCTGTTTTTCGGAGTATAGCATGTCTGAAAAATAAAGCGAATAAATTCAAGCATATATGTCTATATGATCCTGTGTACTCCTGTGTTTCTTCATCAACAAAGCGGGGATAATTGTCATGCCAGAGCTATCCAAATTAATAACTGCAATGGGCTTTCAAAAAATAAAATTTACTATAAGCGGAAACTAATGTAGGAGCCTTTGGTGGCTCGTTTCTTTGATTTCTCTCTCCGACCCGTCCCCCCAGACTAACCTGATCTTCCTAATTTATTCCTCCTCCATTTTCAGCCATGCGGATTGAATAAGATAATGTTTATACACAAGACATAACGAATGCTCAAAAATGCGATCATTCATTACTATTCTTGCTGCTATCCCTGTAGCTATTGCTGCTATTTTAAATGGGTGTTTGTATATTTGGAATTATTATTATTCTAAATATGTACTTCAGGTACATCTCTTGGGGACAAGGACTCTGGCTCACAGGTCTCTGAATATCCTGACGTTAGCGGTATGCACATTAATTAAATTGTAATTTAAGTCATTTTTTAAAAAGTGGAGACAAATGTACTGGAACAACAGTACAAAAATAAAATAAAATATAAAATATATTTTATATCATCAAAATATAAACTGAATTATTCAAATTAAATGGGCTAAAAGTGATTTTTAAACAAAAATTAAAACATTACAGTAAAATTCAGTGCATCTAATAAAAGACATTAAAAGAATAATTACTGTAATAAATATGAATATCACATAAAAATAAATATCTGGGTGAACCTGAAAAATACTAGTTATTTATGAAATTGATAAATAACAAGAGAGAACTGAAAATGTGGATATGACCTATAAATGCAGTGATAACATTCTTTGAGGAAAAAGCAAATCAGTACAAAGAGTTAGTGCCATAGCTCCTAAAAATCCTGATTTCCTCCTAAGGCTTTCTACAGTGTTCTCTGTGGAATTCGATGCCTAATGCAGACAAGAAAGTGGATTCCAGAGCCTGGGACTGAATTTTATGTGACTTCACTGGGTGCCCTATTTGGCGTTTCTGTCTGGATCTGTGGTTTCGGAGTTAAGTCATTGATCTATGAGTTCATATAGACTCTGGTTCCATGGCAAAAGGTGAAAGGCAGGGACAACTTGCTTTCTAGATCTTGCTAAGATTTAGGTGCAGAGCCTGGCTTTGAAGCCAACTTGAGCTCCCCCTCGAGTTCATTGGGTCATCACGTGACATGTTTCTTCCCACAAAGTGACTCCCTTTCTACCCCATAGCCGCGTTCCTATAACTGCTCCCTTTTCGACTTGATTGCCAAATTGGGGATAAGATTAACCTCTATTTCTTCTAGTTAGAAAAACAGTTTCCGCAGAAATCATTTTGTGAGCCAAGGATAGCATCAGCTTCATTTTCCTGCGTCCTTTCCAGGGGTTCGTTAGAAGGGCGGCTGGCCTGGACCTTGGTCCCTACCAGCTCTGGTACCTGAGAAACGCTGGATACAACCCTATCTCGAAACAACAAAA
Organism: Mormoops blainvillei; assembly: GCA_004026545.1. Taxonomy (NCBI): domain Eukaryota; kingdom Metazoa; phylum Chordata; class Mammalia; order Chiroptera; family Mormoopidae; genus Mormoops; species Mormoops blainvillei. The sequence goes on along the minus strand of PVJD01002358.1, from coordinate 134,876 downwards.
CCCCACTTTCTGTTCTTTTTGAATTGACATTCAAAAGTTGTAAGTGTTGCATGGGATTTTCCTGCCTGTTTTCTAAACGGAAAAGAAAGTATTAGGGATAATAAATCGGCAGTTTGATTTTGCTTCTTAGGGTTTTTGTGTTGTTTTTTTTTGAAGAATTTTACCTTAAAATAGTTTTTCTCTCTCCGAAATGCTGAGGGAAGCAATAAAAGTTTAATACTGTTACTTATTTTTATTACCTTGGCAAGATCCATTTCAGCTTCAACCTTTTCTGGCTTCTTGCTCCAAGCCCCAGTGAGGAACGTTTTTCAGGCTCACGTTCAGAGAGATGCAGTTCTCGCGATGCACCGACCTCGCAATCCCACCTCTCCCATTTCGTTTCAGAAGCTTGCTTGGGTCCCTGCTACAGGTAAGGTGCTGTAACAGAGGTACAGGGGACAGAAGCGATACCTCTGCTTAAGGAGCGTCTTCTTACTGCGTGACAAGGATTGTGGTAAGTGCTTTAGATATATTATCTCTAACTTCATGACCCCCTCCATGAGGCAAGTATTATTATCGTTATTATACCTTTGATATTATTTTTGTTATTCGCTGACACCTAGGAAGGTTTAGTGACTTGTCTAAGTACATGGTCGAAGTACGATTCAAACCCAAGAATAATTAAGTAGGATCCAAAACAGACACGAGAGGCTGAACCGCCTCTCCATTTACTTTTTTTAATTTTTAATTTATATTTTATTTATTTATTTTTAGAGAGAGAGGAAGGGAGGGAGAAAGAGAAGGAGAGAAACATCGATCAGTTGCTTCTCGCACATCCCCAACCAGGGACCTGGCCGTAACCCAGGCATGTGCCTCGACTGGGAATCGAACTGGTGACCCTTTGGTTCCCAGTCCAGAGCTCAATCCAGAGTGCCACACTAGCCAGGGCACTATCTCTCAATTTAAAGAGGTGAATAAGACACAGTCCCTACCCTTGAAAAACTTAGGGCCTCCCAGCTACAGATGGCATATACCAAGTAGCCAGACGATGAATGCTACCACAAGGTGCTTTTAAAAAGGTATACGCTCCAGGAGACCCAAAGAGGGCTGCCACCTGGAGGGGAGGAACGTGTTCTCCAAGAAGAAACCTGTGAGTTATATCTTGACAGCTGGGGACACTGCATGTCATGTGGAGGGGGGAGGACATTCTAAAGAGCAAAAATGTCAAAGGGCGAAGTATACGACGAGAGTGTGGAAGAGCCCTGAGACTCAGTTTGTCAGGGTAGAAGGACCTAAGGCTGGACAGGCAGGTGGGAGCAGATCTGGGGAGAGAGCACGAGGTGTCAGCAGAGTCCCAGAGAAGAGGACAGTTTGAGATGGGAAGGAAGGGCAGTGGGAGGGACAGGTTTCTGCACGCGAGGAAGGCCACGGTTGCTGACTGCCACTTTGTTATTGTCCCCTGAAGGCTGGCTGGGTCTGGGGAAGGCGGGGACTACGGGTCAGAGAAGGTTAGTCTGCTCCCTTTCAGCTCAAGGTGATGGATCCAGACTTCCAAGTACCATTGAGATGTGGTTTAATCCGATCCTTAAATATTTATGGGAAACAGGACAAAAAATTGTCATCGCAGACATTTACAGAGTTGGAATATTGGTGTTCGCAACCCAAATCGCTTTTCGTATCAGACTAAACGAGGGTAAGTAATTTGCCCAAACGAATCACTAATTCCTTAATTTATTCGCCCTGGAAGCAGCAGCTACTTTAGCGCGGGGCGGGCGCTGTGACAGGAATAAATCGCTTTCGCCCCAGTCATGAGTCAATCAATACTCTAGCGGGGAGGTAAGGCGTGCAGGCGAATAACCAGTGTTATAAGGCAGAAACTTCCGAATGCTGTAGGAGAGGACGCTGTGACCCAGGACCAGGAGAGGTGGGAGGACTCCCTTCCCACCACGGGGCAGGGAAGGGCCACAAGGGGGCTTACAAAGAGTCAGGAAGAGTGAACGGGGTGTGAACATGTGGACACAGAGAAGAAGGGCCCCCTCTAGCCCTGGCTGGTGTGGCTCCGCGGACTGAGCATCCGACTGCAAACCGAAAGAAGAGGGGCTTCCCCTGAGAAGTTGGGGAGAAAATCATCATGACAGGGAGAAAGGGCATGGGAAGGGGGAGACTGGGTAGATGAAGCTGGAAAGCATCGCGATGCGATGGCCTTGACTTTCAGACAAGATAGATTGTGTCTCCATGGGCGGATTGTAAATCCCAATTCCGGGAAGACAGGGTCAAGGTCTGTCTGGCTCCCACTAAATCCCTGAACCTTGCCCCGGGCTTAATAAATCTGTGCTGGGTGAATGAATCTGGGCTGACTGACCCTCACTTTGACACCTAGTCAACTTACTGATACAGAAAGCAATTTTGTCACATCTCTGGTTCAGTTCATCTGAACATGAACAGTGGGGCAAGAACCAGGTGGAGAATGCAAACTGAAAGGAGAAACGCGAGGGTAAGGCACCTCAGGTCCGTTCCCACAGAAGTCTGGAGAGAAAAGCGTCAAGAGAAAAATAATGTTCACACTTGCTATTATAGTTGTATGTATATATATTTTTGCTTTTACGTGTAATCTCAGTCTAATTTTTTCCAGTAAATGCTGTGTGTGTGTGCATGCTGGAACAAAAATGTATTTTCCTCTAAGGTTTTGGAAGTGCTTTAGTAGAAATACATCCATTTCTATTGGTCAAAAATGTTCTTTAAAGATGTTTGTATTAAAAATAAGCAATGTACATTGTAAAGCAGTACTGAAGCAGTCACAGAAATTTTCCCAGGTCTCATGTCATGACTGTGTTTGTCTTCTCTTTGTTTCAATACACCTTTTGTGCAGTGATAACCTTCACTTGGATGCCCACATACACTGTAAAAAGAACAGAGCGTCACCGAATGCGGAAGATTCAGCAGCAAGGATTTAGGGCTGCCCTTTAAAGAGAAATATTGCCGATCTGTGAAGAACCAAGTTTATTTACGAACATGGTCTCTGATACAGAAATAGCTGATGAAAAAAATAGAAGTCCACTTGACTATAGCGTTTCTAAATTAATATTACCACAAAAGACTTATGGACTGCCTTGACTGGTGTGGCTTAGTGAGTTTGACATTGTTCTGAAAACCAAAATGTCACTGGTTCAATTCCTGGTCAGGGCACATGCCTGGGGTGCGGGCCAGGTCCCCAGTGGGAGGCACACGAGAGGCAACCACACATTGATGTTTCTCTCCCTCTTTTTCTCCCTCCCTTCCCCTCTCTTTAAAAATAAATAAATAAAATCTTAAAAAAAAAAAAGAAAAGACAAGTACCAATGCTCTATTTCCATTAATATTAGGTGTCTATCAGATGCCATTTTATAGTATTACTACTTTTTGGTGATGGTTATTGCATGTGTCAATTTGGAGGGTAGTTTTGGACGAGGTTAACATTTCAATCGATAAATTTTCCTTAAAGCAGATTACTTTTCATAACGTGGGGGGCCTTGCCCAGCAGGTAAAGATCTGGGTAGAACGGAAAGACTGGCATTCAGGAGCAAGAGAGACTTCTTCAGCAGACTCTCCTTGGACTTCATCTGGGCTATTATTGGCTCTCCTAGATCTGCAGCCCACTGGCCCTCACTGCGAGAAGATGTATGTTTCCGTGCTAGTATATCTATGTAGCGCTGTGTTCTTGTAATTTCCCATTGGTTGTACACACTATCTATACCTCCTACATAATAGATATATCTCCTGTTGGTTCTGTTCGTCTGGAGAACCCTAACACCACCTTGATGTTATTTTAATCTTAGCCTTTTGCAGAATTGCTTTCTCTGATCTACACTTTGTTGTTATCCCCCAGCTTGAGGACATTATAAGAATCAGATGTAGGACATTCAGTATGTTTGGACCATAAGGAGGCCATTAAGGTACTTATATAGAAACTTCTGTTGTACTCAGATTGGTTTTTTTTCTTCCACTGTGTTTTCTTTGCCTATTTTTACTCTCCCATGCTGAGCGCATATGTGTCAACCGCCAATATTATTTTTTAAATTAAGTGGAATGGAAATAAACAAATAATTACATTAATGACTTGTCCTTTATATACAGGGCGGGGCAAAAGGAGGTTTACAATTGTGAGTACGCAAAACACAAAGTTTATTCTTCTATTATTAGTTATTAATTATTGTATTATTTTCCATAAAAACAATTATAAACCTACTTTTGTCCCACCTGGTATTTTGCTCAGAAATCTCAGCAGAAGAAATTCAATGAGGCCAGAAAGGATTATTATTAGTCTCAAAATACCATTCTAAAAATTATGCTCTTAGAATTATAACTTTATTAAAATATACATTATAGACTTCTTTTTCCTGTTGTTATCAAGACACCTTTTGTTCTATTATTCAGTAATCTTCCAGCTCAGGGAGAGGCTATGTAATAATATTTTAATTTAAAAATTAAATACCCTGGCTGGTGTGACTCAGTGGATTGAGCACCCACCTGCGAAGTGAAAGGTCGCCGGTTCGATTCCCAGTCAGGGCACAGGCCTGGGTTACCGGGCCAGGTCCCCAGTTGGGAACGTGTGAGAGGCAACCGATTGATGTTTCTCTCTCCCACTGATGTTTCTCTCCACCTCTTTCTCATGCCCTTCCCCCTCTGTAAAAATAAATAAGTAAATAAATAAAATCTTTAAAAGATATTATGTTATGTTGTATGCCCAAAACTAATACAATGTTATGTCAATTATATCTCAATAATACAATAACACAGATGATTATTATAAAAAAGATATCTGTTGCAGTCTTCTTGTTCTCTGATAAAAATGGTGATTTTATATTTATATAGACATAAATATATGCATTTTATGTTATATAAATATATTTTCCTATTTCCCGTTAAAGATATTATATTATATATTTGTTTTATATCAGCTATATTTATAAGCAGGCTTTACATATTCCCATAGATATGTTATAGAGTAATGAGTTTGGTTTCTTTGTCACTGAAAGATATTCCTGCTTAACTGCAAATGTCCAAATTCTATAGTGACATTTCAAGAAGATGTAACATGAAGTCTCAAGTTGTATAATCTCATGACTTTCTTTGTTTTACATGCCCTCTGTATGACACCTGTAATAAAAGGTGAATTGTATATAATTTTACTAAATAGTTATTGTCAAAAATGCCAAAAGTTAAGAAAATGAATATTTATAAAATGTGTTTTTTTAGAGTGCTTCTCACAAAGTAAAGAATAATGCAACTACTCTATTTTTAACTCCCGATACTTTCTGTTATCAATTTCCATTTTCAATTTTGAAACTTTCTTGGAGTAATTTATCTATATACAATCAGAGTAATAGGTTTTAGAACTAGAAGACATCTTAAAGGTTTGGTCTAGCTCTTTAATTTTACAGCTATAAAAATTGGGCCCAGAGATATTAGGCATCATAATTAAGGTCATACAAATTAAAAAAAAAAATTCTTAACCACAAATTCTTTTTAAAAAATATACTTTTAAAAGATGTTATTTATTTATTTTTAGAGAGGAGGAAGGGAGGAGGGAAGAGACAGAGAGAGGGACAGAGAGAGAGAGAGAGAGAGAGATAGAGAGAGAAACATTAATTCATTGCCTCCCTCACATTCCCAACTGGGGACCTGGCCCGCAACCCAGGCATATGCTCTCACTGGGAACCGAACTGGCGACCTTTTGGTTTTCAGGCTGGCACTCAATCCACTGAGCCACACCAGCCAGGGTGACCGCAAATTCTTAAAAAACAAACAAACAAACAGAAAAACCCTCACTAAAATAGTTTTCAAAGGCTGAAACAGATATTTAAATAAAAAGAAATATAGGAGCCAATTTTACATTAAGATCCATTTGGAATCTGACACTAAAGAGTAGTTTATTCCCTCTGCTACAACCCTGTTTGCTCTGCCGTTACTGCAGTCATAGTGCTTCACTACGGGCAACGATAAAAAGTGGCTGAGGCACTGCAATTTGCGATGCCACCCGAGTAAACAAGAAATGACTTATAATACTCGCCTTTATTATTGTATTATTGAGATATAATTGCCGATTGCTAATTTTAATTATATCGGAAGAAGAGAAAGTTTAAAATACATTGCCCGGGGCACGCAGCACTGTCATGCTTTGGTCTACTTCCCTGAAAGTAGACAAAATCCTGATTGGCATAAGAGGATGTTAATGAAGCTTCGGTCGCGCTAGTACCTTTTTCTGACATTTGCTCTCAGAGTAGAATACATGAAAAGACTATTAATATTAAGTTTTCCCTCTTGCCATCTTTACGCATTGAGTTACGAAACGTATCTAGAGAGAGGCAAGGCCCTTCTCCAGACCACGTGGAGCCTGAGTGTGTTGACATTTTTAGCTCGGGTGACAGAGTGAGGAAGTGGAGCTTTAGTTTTCTCATTGTTATGGGGTTTCAGTCAGTTGTTCGGCATGCTGCCTCTTTGGCTCTGCTAAACGAAGTCCTAAACTTAAAGGAAAGCCATGTGGTGTGAACAGCATTCGTTATTAAAAATAATCCGGGGAGTGATACGTTTCGGATGCCACATCCCCATTTTGATCAATGTATTCAACCTTTGTACTAACCAACATTTCCTCCCCTTAATCAGAGTGTTATTGATTAGAATTCATCAATTCTCTACGTGGGCAAAAACTGGCTCTTGGGGAATACAAGATCTTAACCATAAAACACTTAAAAATTCTTGTCCGTAAATTTTAAAAAATGAAACAAAACACCTGAGTTTTTAAAGTCTGAAGCAGATATTTTAATAAAAAGCACCGGAGCTGAATTTGTATTGAGAAGCCATTGATAAGCCCAGAAATAAACCCTCGTATATATGCACGAATGATTTTCAACAAGGGTGCCGAGCTCATTCAATGGGAAAAGGCAGTCTTTTCAGCAAACGATGTTAAGAAAACGTAACACCAACATACGCTAGAATGAAGTTGAGCCTTTACCTTATCAAGGATCTACACCTTGAGATCTCTTCTACAAGCTAAACTGTGAAACCCTTAGAAGAAAACAGGAAGGAAAACTTCATGACATTGGCTTTGGCAATGATTTCTTGAAAAAAACACCAAAAGCCCAGGCAACAAAAATAAAAATAGAAAAGTTGGCAACTTCAAAATTAAAAATATCCATGCATCAAAAGACACAATCAAATGAGTCAAAAGGCAACCGTAGAATAGGAAAAACATTGGCAAGTCATATCTCTCTCTCATAAGGGGTTTATATCCAGAACATATTAAAAAACTTCTGCAACTCAACAACAATAACAAAAACAATCAACCTGATTAAAAAAATAAACAACGCTCCCAGAATTTACCGAAAGTAGTAATGCTTGTACGTTCTTGTTTGGATGAGTACATTAAAAGAAGAATACAAAATGAAGTAATTATGTGAATTATAAAGTTAAGCTTCCACTATTCTTTTTTTAAAAACTTTCTATGTTTTTGCCTATTGAAATTTTCTGCAGTATTTTTTATTTTTGATCAATGTTAAAATCATTGTACTGGGATTAAGCTTCCTAAACCTTGGCCATAACTTAAAAAACAAAAGAGCAACGAACGTAGGTATTTCTCTAAAGAAGATACATAAATGGCCAATAAGTACATGAAGAGATGCTCAATATCACTATCATTAGGGAAATGCAAATGAAAATTGCAACGAGATACCACTTTGTATCCATTAGGATGACTAAAATCAAAGAAACAGAAAATAATGAAGTGCCGCTGAGGATGTGGAAAATGTGAAATCCTTGTGACTGTTGGTGGGAGTGTGAAATGGTGTAGCCACTATGGAAAAAAAACGGTGTGGCCGTTCTTCAGAAATTTTAAAATAGATTTACCATATGGCTCAGAAATCACACCTCTGAGTATATACCCAAAAGAATTGAAAGCAAGATTTTGAAGAGATAGTTGCACACCCATGGTCAAGCAGCACAATTTACAGCAACCAAAAGGTGGAGGGGGTGGGAGGGGGACGAAGAGGGCAAGGGGAGTCAGATACAGAGTGGCAGGAGGAGACCGGGCTTTGGCTGGTGAGCACACAATGGAGCATACAGATGTTGTATTACAAAGTTGTATACCTAAATTTTATGTGATGTTATTAACCAACATTTCCCCAATCCATTTAATAAAAAACAAATAAAACCTAAGGAAAAGGTGGAAACAACACAAACATCTATAGACAAGATGAATGAATAAGCAAAACATGGTCTATACGTACAGCGGAATATTTTTCAGCCTTAAAAAGGAAGAAAACTCTCACATAGGCTACGACACAGATAAGCCTAAGGACATCATGCTAGGTGAAATAAACCAACTACAGGAAATAGAACGGTGGCCCGGGGCTGGGTTTGGCAGGAAGGAATGGGGAGTTATATTTCAATGGGTACCGAGTTTCAGTGTTACAAGATGAGAAGAGTTCTGGAGACAGACCGTGACGGTGGTCGCACCACAGCGTGAACATCCTTAACACTAGTGAAGGGCACGCACAAAATGGTTGAGATGATAAATCCCATGTTATGTGTATTTCGCTGCAACTTTTAAAAATACTGTTTAAAATCTTGCATAAAAGGTTAGTTTATTTCCTGTTACAATATTGGCTTGCTCTTTAGTCATTACTATAGCCATCGTGTTTGACCAGAGTATGTAGAAAGTGCAGGTACACATACAGCACAGAAGCAGATAAACTGTGCACCTATGATATTAAAATGTCACAGTGGAAGAGGGCAACTAGGAATAAGTGTCCAGAAAGAAGCTTCTGGGGTGGGGAAGGTAACGAAATAAAGAAGGTTGAGAAATATTCCTTTTCCTTGATGGGTTCCTGCCCTACACTCCAACTGAGAAGATAGATGTCTGACGATGAGACTAGAAAATCAAATGTAGAATAATCTACAATTAGGATTTCTCAGCATTCTGGTATTTGGGTCGAATAATTCTTTGTTGTATAGGGGGCTGTCCCGTATGTTGTAGGTGTTTAGCAACCTCTGTGGCCTCTCCCAGCAGGGGCCAGTATTATCCACCACCCAGTTATGACAACCAGATTATCTCCAGATATTGTGAAATGCCCACTTGGGGGCAAAATTTCGCCCTGGTTGATGCCCATTGCACTACAATTAGTTAAAGTTAAGCATAACTTGGCCTATGGGTAGGTTCTGAGGAGCAGCTCAGACATGTTGACGACAATGCTTATGAACCCAGTGTACCTGCCTTGGCAGGTATTGGCAGGTGCTATCTTGGCTGTGACCTCTGTATGGCTACTTATGTTGTTTAAACGATGACCTCTGGGATAAAGAGACGCCATGCCTACTGACCCTGTTCGTGAAACTTTGGAAAGGCATCATATTTCAGTTGTAGGCCAAAGCATTTTATGATGACAAGAGAGTTTAAACTGGGGTGAAGGAGTGGAGGAGGGAAACGTAGGCAAATTAAACTGGAAGAAAAGTGAATTCCATGCACAGGTCTGGAGCTCTTGTTAAGGTGTGGCCAAAGAGCATGTCACAGATCATATTTAAGTCACAAAACAGTGCATGGGTCTTTTATCAGTCAGCAACACTGGTGGACTGAACACTTGGTGTATACCACTGCTAGGATAACAGAGGCATGCACAATTCTGTTTTTACTCTCAAGGGGCTGAGAATATGTTTTGGAATTAAGACACGCATGTGCAGTAATGAGATCGCAGGGGAACAGAGTACGAGCATATGGAAAATTGCTGGTGGCGGTCACGGAGGAATTCGCAAAAAGAGAAAACAGTCAGTGTGGGATTTATTCCTATCCTGGGTTGAAGAGTGTCTCTCCAAAATTCCTGTCCACCCGGAACCAGAGAACGCGACTTTATTTGGAGATATGGCCTGTGCAGATATAAAGAGTTAAGATGAGGTCTTATTGGAGGAGGGTGGGCCTTAAATTCAATGCCTGGGATTCTCATAAGAAGTTCCTCCCTGTGAAGACACAGAGAGATGTAGGGAAGGTGGGCATGCGAAGATGGAGACCAGCTCGGAGTGATGTGCCTACGAGCCAAGGAGTGCTAAGGCAGCCACTAGAATCTGGAAGGGTGGTGTGGGACAGACTCTCCCTCGTAGCCACCAGAAGGCACCAAACCCTGCCAAACTTTGATTTCAGGCTTCTAGCCTCCAACACTCTGAGAGAGTAAATTTCCGTCATTTCAAGCCATCCAGTTTGTGGTACTTTGTGAAAGCAGCCCTAAGGAACTCATGTAACTCCTAAGGAAGATTTCATCAAAAAGCTGGCTTCTGAGGAGAGGCAGAATTTGGATGGAGAAGGGGTGATGAGTGAATTCTAGACCAGAAGTAAGGAGAAAAAGAAAACAAAGAGGAAAACATTTCCAGAACATAGGTGGCGTGGTAGAAGTGAGGACTGCTGTGATACAAGGCCTGTGTGGATGAGGAATGAGCGCTGTCTGGGTGGGTCAGATGGGCCATATTGTCCACAGACACCCCTGCAAAGGGACACACAGGAGCTTCCAATCTGGGGAAACAAATGCTGGCTGGGGATTTCCTACCTCAGTGTTATGTGCATATCTCTGTGCCTGACTTATCTTCTATTTCTTCTCGTGTTGCCTGCTATTTCCTGCTGAAAAATATTCTCACTTATGTCTGTGTCGCCAGCTTCTATATTTTATTCATGCCCTCAAGGTGGTGTGTTAGTGAATTGATTCTGCCTTCGAGAAAGATAAGGACCACAACAACTTCCCCTTGTGTTCTCTAGAACAAAACTGCATTGGCTTTTGAGCCTGTTACACTGGAAGGTCTGAAACAAGTGCACACTTCTGGAGATGTGTGTGGAAAATTCTGAAAATCTAGAAACTATGCTCTGAATTTTCTTATTAGATGAAATACATTTATTTTGGGGGTCATAAATTGAATTGGTGAGAAATGTTGGCATCTTGGAGTTAGTTTTCTTTCTCTTCTTTTCTTTTCTCAAGTAATACTGAAATAAAAAGTTGGAGCAAACTCTCCTGGAGCACGTGGGAGGCATTAAGGATGACGTTGTAGCCTTACGTTGGGCTCTACTATACTTTGGGGAACAAGTCCAGTCTGTCCCACTAGATCCTAAGTTCTTAGAGGATGGTGGTGGGTCTTTGTCCCATTGTGTACATCCTAGCGCCGAGAGCATGTGACGCTGAGGCTGACTGGGAAGCAGTGTGGCCAGTACACAGATCATGGACTCTGACAATGAACAAGGCCTTGAATCCTGCCCCTGGCACTCTCCAGTTGTGTCTCTCAACAGTCAGAAACAGTTATGCTTATTGCTGTTGCACTGTAATGGAAGGTGCCAATGCAGACCAGCGCTCAGTAAAGTTTCCCTCCTTTTCATGCTTTCCCCTGAAATCTCACCAGTGCTAAGATCCCCCCGATATATTTTGAGGCTGTAGAAGTTTTCACAGTAAAATTATGCAGCTCCAAATGTCCATTATGCAATAACCTGTATCTTTAACCCTCAGAGTTTCTGCCTTTGAACTTCATTCATTCATTCCTAAAGAGAACCCAGAATCCAAGTTTCAAATCTTTGGATTGCTGGTGGGCTTGCTCACGTCACTCCTTGCTTGGGTTAATGACTGCCTGAGGGATGGCAAATGCGGAGGGCGAGGTGGGGAACCTGGAAGAAGAGACCCTGGTTCCCATCGAAGGCGATTTGCAGTCATGAGGAACATTCAGTACTTTTAAAAAGGGTAGTGATGTGTTATTTGAACAGAAGGTGATTTCATTTGAAGCAGTTTCTCTTAGACATCCAGTCTCCTTCTGACCATGAGATGTTCTGGTCTGACCTTCCAGGGAGGGTACTTAGAACGGTCTCTGTATGGGGATATTTTTTTTAAAACTTTCCAATTCCCACCCCAAATATCTCAGTTGATGAATGATTAGTTGAGAGCAGAGACCCCCTGGACCAGCTCCTGGTCCAGTCCTTAGGTGCATATGTGTGTAGAGTATGGTTTACTTGGTAAGCCTGCAGCTTACTGGAAAGCTCACTTGTCTACATTAAAACCTGGTTCCGACAAAGCAAATTCTTTAACCTGTTCTGGCCTCAGGTTCCTCAGCTGTACAATGAGGATAGTGCTTATCCCACAGAGTGGCTATGAAGGTGAAAACGGTTGTGTAAAATGCCTAGAACTGAAGTCAGTGGAGAATAAGAACTGTTGTCAACCCGGGAATTTTAAGTCCGTTTACATTCCTGTTGGGGATGCATTGTAAATTCTTTGGTCTTGGTTGTAAAACCTCTTTATCTTTTTAGGAGCAATGCTGTAGGTCTCCTGGCGGCTGCACTGAGCAAGACCTTTGTGGTTTCCATTACAGCCATATGCTGTCTTTTCAATACACAATGTCTTTGGTCCGCACATATTTGCTTTCATCCGGCCACAGCAGAAGAGCCAGAGGGATGACTTTTTTCCTCCCCTTAAAAATATCTGTCTAGTGTTGACTATGTGCCAGACAGTTCTGGGTATTGGGGTGTTGTGAGGAAAGATGATTATGTTCTCTGGAATGGTTCTGCACGCCAACGTACAAAACTAGCCAGGACCTGTAAGAGACATACTGGTGTGGAGTGCAGTTTCATTCATGCTATAGATTTACAGTGAGTGCATTTTATACTTCCATCCCCTAATGTAGAAATGGTCCATGAAATGTGATAAAAATGTGTTTCCTTCCCTCATCCTCCAGCAATATACATCACCTTTTCAAAGAGGCACAGGAGTAATATTTAGCATATCAGGCAGATTATAAACGTTTATGAAATTATTGTATTCACAATAGTTTATCTTTTTTGGATTAAATTGACAAAATGTGCATAATCCAAATAGCGCAGGTTGAAAAATATAAACATGGTCAAGAAAAATATACAGATGACAAACACAATGCCTGATTACCAGGGAATTTAGAAGTACTGAGGATATACCCAGTGTGGCAGGCTAAATAATGACCCCCTAAAGATTTGTCCACATCCTAGTTCCCCTATAAAAAGAGGTTTTTGCAGATGGGATTAAGTGAAGGATTTTGACATGAGGGGATTATCCTGTATTATTGGGTGGGTCCTCAATGCAATTGCATGAATCCTTTTAAGAAGGAGGTAGAGGGGGACCACACGCAGAGGAGATGGTGATGTGAAAATGAAGCAGAGACTTAAAGATGCTGGCCTTGAAGACTGGGATGATGTGGCCACAAGCCTAGGAATGCCGGCAGCCATCAGAAGCTAGAAGAGGCAAGGAACAATTTTCTTCTAGAGACTTCAGATGGGGTGTGGCCCTGCTGACGTCTTGATTTTGGCCCAGTGGTACTTATTTTGGACTCCTGCTCTCTAGAACTGTGAGAGAATGCATTTCCGTTGTTTGAGCTCCCCCTCCCCACCCGCCCACCCCTTAAGAAGTACTTTGTTACACCAGCCACAGGAAATTAATACACCCAGTCATTTCAGATGGACGGGGGAACAACCACTGGCTACTCTGTCAACCATCTGTTGGTATGATGGGATAGTGTATGTTCTGGCTCCCTGGGCCGCTTCTCACTTAACATTCCCTTATTTTCCTTTGCATTCTACTGAATGCCAGGCAGCATATAGCTTTCTTTTAGATTTTTGATTTTGTACATCAGCGTTTTGTTTGTGGGTGGGATGGTGGCGTCTCCTTGACCTCCCCCCCACCCCTCAAGATACTCCAGGTGAATTTGGGGCATGGATCGTGTTTCCAGGCATTGGTCCAGGTAAGGGGTGGAAAAGTCTATCAGTGCTCTGACCCACAGCAGTGTGCACTATTTTAGTGACACGCAGGGGATCTAGGATCTCTTTCCCTTGAGTAGCGGAAGAAATAAGTAAACTCATGAGGGCTGGTTTCTTTTTATGCTCTGTGCTGACCCTGCCACTTTTTAAGGCCTTAGTAAAATTTACTCTGATAATCTTCATTTGTTCACTCTACCTAACTAGGTCATCGGCTACAGCACCATTCCTTTGCAATATGTTGATACATCATGCTTTCTTAAGCTTAAACCCTAGTTCAGCAATTCTCAACCTTTTTCATCTCATGCCACACATAAACTTATTACTAAAATTCTGTGGCATACCAAAACTTTTTTTTTCTTTTTTTGCCAATCAGGCAAGAAAAAAATAGGTGTAATTTTAATTCATTCACACCGAACAACTACAGTTGTGTTGGCTGTTGTAGTTTTCAAATTTGACAATCCAAGGGAAAAGAGGACAGTGGCCCTGATTAAATACTCAGGTACTGCATGTTTTAGAGATTTTTGCTGCACACTAGTTGAAAATCGCAGCCCTGGTTACATAAATGGATTTGTGCGCGCCCTCGTAAGTTTCCAAAGTGCACCTGCACCTAACCCAGTGTCTATAAGTTAGGGTGCGGCCTTTCCAGGGGCCTAATGTTGCTCATTACATTTAGATTCTTCCTGATTTCCTTCTCAGGTCGTCACTTTATCTTAAGTGCTCACGGCTTTAAATACCAGCCGTATGACACAACTCCCAACGCTCTGTCTCACCTCCAGCCTCCTTTCCAACTGCCTGCTAGCCATCTCCTCTTGGACGTCTAATAGACACCTCCAATTCAACCCAGTTCATGTCCGTGAGAGCATTCTGCCCCCAGATCGCCTATTTGCATCCTCTTATGTAAGTAAATTTCAAAAGGACTTATTTACATAGGAGGTATCATGTTCTGTGTCGGGGCCACAACACCTAGACTGGTGCGAGGCACCATGGCCAGCAGACAATAAATACAGCTGCATCTGCCCTCTTGGGGTTGATTTTTTTGGGGTGAAACTAGACTGGTCCTCTTGGGACGAGCGAAGAATGGGGCTGATGATACTTAGGGATGAACCCATTTTGCTTCCTCTCCGCGTTTTACGAAAGCCTGTGGATTTCTGCGGTCTTTCAATGGCGCAGAATCCCAGTCTTCGGTGCGGTCAGACCGGACAGTGCGCGCCGCGGGCGCTGGCCGATGGGGTTTTCTTCTAGAGGCGCCCCCGTGGGCTCTGCGGACTGCCCGCGAAGTCCAGCCCCGCCAGCGCGAGTCGCCGAGGCGTGTGCGCCCCGACGCTCTCTTCTCGCTCGGCCGGACCGGGCCGCCAGCTAGGCTGCGCGTCGGGGCGCGGGCAGCTGGGCACAGTCCGGGCGCGTGCTGTCGGCCGCTCCGCGACGGCGCGCGTGGTGCAGGCTCTCGAGGCCGCAGCCGGCGCCGCTCGACGTCACTTCCGACCGGGGCCAAGATGGCGGCGCCGCGACCGCGGGCGCCGAGGCGTGCGGAGGGGCGGCGGCGGCGCGGGCGGCGGCTCTCGGCGCTCTGAGGCGCGGGGGCTGTAGGCGCAGGTAAGAGGATCCCGGGGCGGGCGACTTCCGGGACGGTGGCGGGCGCGGTGGCGGGACCCTCGTCCCTGCCCGCGAGGAGTGAGGAGCGAGGCGGCGGCGGCGGCGGCGGCGACACGCCGGGGACCCGGGCGCGCAGGGCCAGGCGGGCGGGCGGGCGGACGGACGCGCCCACTCTGAGGTCCGCTCGTCCAGGGCCGGCGGGAGTCCCAGAACAAGGCGCGGCCCGCCGGCGGCCGGGGTCCCTCCCTGCGGCGCCCCGACACCCCGGTCCGCCCTGGGGCCCGCGGCGGCGAAGTTGCGGGTTCGCTTTGTCGCCGTTGGTTTGCCGCGCGCCCGGCGAGGGGGACGCGGCGGCGCGGAGCGGGCGGCGGCGGCGGCGGCGTGGGACCCACGGCCGCACGTCCCTCCGGAGGAGGCTCGCGCGGGGTCCCCGGGCCGTTCCAATTTCGAGTCGTTTTGCTGCTTTTCTTTTGTGTGCAAACCGAACGTGTCTTTCACACTTGCAACCTTAATTTGCGTCTTGCGTCTTTGTGTTTGCCAAATAGTTTTTGTACGGTTCCAGCCTGGAAATTGTCCCCTTTCGTATTGCTGTCGTTTTTAACATACGTGCACTTGTAGGGTTTTTGTTGTTGTTGTTGCTGTTGTTGAAGACAATCACGACCCTGGTTTTGATGGTAGCAAGTGAGACGTGCAGGGGACCTAACAGGTCAGGGTTTATTCCCAAACCGCCGTGGTTCCTTCCGACCCACGCGGGGACCGCCGAGCCACGACTGGTCACCTTCTGTCGCGGGCGACCTGCGGGACCGACCCCACTGCTCACCGGGAAGCCCACGCTCCCTTCACGACGCAGCTGTGTGAATTCCCCGCAGAGGACACCCATGCTGGCCCTTCATCTTCATTCAGTGTTGTTTTGAGGTTTCGATTTTATTTCAGAAATGAGACGCCTTTCGGTGACTCCCACTAGGTCCTTAGATCCCTTCAATCAGACACTAAAATGGTTCTACCCAGGACGCGACTAAAATATATATTTTTAAGTTTTTGTTGGCTACAGGCTTATTGTTGAAAGCAGCCAGAGCGTCCTACGACTCGATGATTCTCTTAGACATCGTCATATCATTTTGACCAGTTTGCACGTCCAAGTGTTGGGAACATTTGGGCCTTTAAGTTGTTTTTTTTTTTAAACGTTATGAAATTAATATTGAGGAGGAAGTGAGACACAATCACATGTTCTTCTTTAGTAGGGTTCTGTTTTTGATATGGCATACTGTTGCCCCATCTTTCTCTAGAAGCTTCCTTACAGACGCTGAGAGGCCCTGTAAAGGTCAACGTAGTCGAGCCCCTTATTTCAGGCTGTGGCAACTGAGATTGAAAGTCCCGGTGGGACGAACATGTGCTCACAGCTTGTGATATTCCAGGGCTCGCGCTTACATCTTTTTTGGTTTCGTTTGAAAAGTTAATACATTTGAAGTGCTTAGAAAAGCGCCAGGCACGTAATAATAATGCCCAATAAAGGTTAGCTTTTGTTGACTCCAAAGGTGGTTTCTTTAATTTGAAAAGTTGGCATGTTCTTTAAATTCGTGATGATGTATTAGTTTTGTACGTACAAAACATTGCAAACGATTCTCACTGTAGAACAATTAGAAAGTAGAGAGAAGCACAAAGAAGGAATAGAAATCAGGCGTAGCCTCCCCCACTCAGATCGCCGCTGGGAACGTTGGTCTCTCTTGGTGTGCAGGTCTGTATTATATACATTTATTCACTGACATATATTTCTGGTTTATGTAGGATTGATATCATATTGTCTATATTGTTTGTAACCTCTAAGACGCTGGGAACGTATATTCATGCCATTAAAATTTCTTCAGTATGATTTTAATGGCTACATGATATATGAATGAGCCATAATTTATTTATCAATTCCATATTGATTAGTAAGGTTTCTATAGCCTGAGATTTTCTTTTTATTAAGATTTGCTTAAAAAGGTTTTTCTGTTGTGAATTTTAAATTTCTGTAGTCTTTTAAGCCACGTGAAAATGTACATTCTGTTCTTTAGCCCCTAAAGGTGTGTTTTCCCCGCCATTGCAGTTACAGGATTCAGCACTCAGCTTCAGTCCTCTTCTCTCCTCCCCAGGCTGGGTCTGTGCAGTTGCACACATAGATCTGCACGCGTATTCTCTTGATGATTATTTCATGTTAGATGTTTTATTTATTCATGGGACTCTTTCTTTAAGCTGCTGATCTCTTTTCAAGTTCCAGATCTGATTTACAAACCTTTTAAGTCCTGTTAAATCATAGACTTTCCAGGATGGAAAGCACCTTAGGGTTATTTACTATTTTCGTGTCTTCCGATTTACTTTTCATGCTATTTTTAATACTTATGCAGGTGGGAAAAACCCCCAAAACTGGGCTGTCACTAGAAAATGCCACAGTGGGGAGCGAAAAGAGACAGTAGGGGAAAGTTGTCAAACTTACATGGCGATCCAGGGAGTTTCCAGATCCTGGGGACGTTACCCGACAGTCATTACTACAGATAGTGCTGACATGTGTGCCGTGCTGTGTGGGTTGCCTGGTGCCCATCAGCTAGGCTGTCACCCTTCCCAGCATTTGGTTAGAGGTCTGGGTTAGTGTTCTGTCTCCTTTTGAAGTTAGAAGTTTATAGTCAGAGCCATAAAAATCATCTTTGTAGAGCAACTGCAAGCTGTGGACTCCATTACCGAGAGCAGTGCTGAGGTCACGTGAAAGCAGGGTTTCTTAACTTCGGCACTGTTGACACCTGGGGTGGGTAATTCTGTGGTGGGCGCCGTCCTGGACGTCGTAGGATGTTTAGCAGCATCCCTGGCCCCTACCCGTGAGATGCCAGCAACAGGTCCCCTGAGTCAGGACAACTGATGAAGTCTCTAGACATTGCCAGGGATGCCCCTGGGGGGCAAAATCATCCCAGTTCTCAATTGCTGCATGAAAGGAAAGCCCATCTAACTGGATGGTAGAATCATTGAAGCCGTTTATGGTTGACATGAAGCCCACTTGGAAGATGGGGAAAGGACTTAGTGGCCGGTGAAGTTCCCTCCTGTGTTTGGTTTATGACTGACTTGAGCGGTCACTTTCACTGGTTCTGCTTTGGTGTCCCGTGTGTTGCGAGGGATGAACCAATGGGAGGTAACTTGGAGACTACGACACAGGATCGGCCTCCCCCCCACCCCCGTATGCAGATTAAGTTGTTAGGGAATTTAAGTACATTTGCATAGAATCGAGGCATGGTGAGTAATTTAAGCTGGTGATCTAGCATACTGAAGAGCACAGAAGCAACTATCTTTTTCTCAGAGAAAATGAGACTTATCTGAGCACCCCCTTGAAGACTGATGGTAGAAACCAAACTAGTTTTTCTAATAAAATCCCTCTCTTTTTCCTTTTTTTAAAACAACCAGTTCACAGGTGCCAAAAATGATGGGTTTATGTGGAGGAGACAAGGCTTATTTCTGAAGTGCTTGTGTAACTTTAACTTACTGCTGTGTGTCGTAAAGAGAGCTATTGAGCTTCACGGCAAACACGCATCATTAGTGCAACTTGCTCTGGGTGAAAACAGTGTAAGTTGTCACATCTTTATTTGTAAACCTTAAGAGAACAGATAGTATAGATTGAGTTTAAATGTGGTATAAATACTCTTTACTTTAGTTAGAACTTAATGATAAACAAAACAGAATAAAAGAGCTATATTGCAGAACTATTTGCTAATGGGGTGGCTTTCTGAAGTATGGACTATCTGCATAATTTCCCTGGAATGAATGCTTGTGTCATTTCAGTATTCTTTCTTAAAGAAAATGCCTTCTCTTCCCCGCCCCCACCTCCCCGAGGCGTGAGAGTCATTGTGCATAGTAAATCTGGTTCATTTGGAGTGAAATACACTTACGATATTTTTCTCCGTACTGTATAGTACTTATTCTTAGAGTCTTGGTTCATGTCATGCCTAAACGGTGTTTTCATTTATTAGTCTTTCGGAACATACACTAAAGAAGGTTTCACTGAATGACTTATATGTTTGCCAGCCATTTTGGTGAAAAGAGTATTTTGTAGCTCTGCAGTAAATCATATGATAGGCTTTGCTTTGAAAGAGCTAAATTATTTCTTGGCACAGCTTGCCTGAAATGTGTAAAGCTAAGTGCGACTGTTAGTTTGATTACGGTAGACCGCCTGTCTGGAAATTGGTGAAACCTACAGATTTTATAGGTGCTTCTGAATAGCTCCCCCAAGACTACGTTAATCTCTGGCGGGGAAATTTTCAACTAATTTAAATGATGCCATCGAAATTTAAAAAGAGGTTTGAGATTCACCAAACACTAAATAACATAAGTCAGTACAAATCCTGTACATTTCTCCCAAGGCCTTATGAAGACAGTATAAATTAGACATCATTTGGGGTATGAGTATAAAAATGACATTCTATGTGTTTTGCACTCTGCGAGGCTTATTTTGGGGACTTTGCCATAATTCTGAAAGACCTAGTTTTAAAGTGCATTTGAAAGTAGGAGTTTTAAAAAGGAGGGCTCTTGGGATGAATTCAGATTCTTAATGGTACCACTTGTTAGAGGCCACCGAGCAGGCCTGTTCACCTGTTTGGGGCTGTCCGCCCCGTATCAGTGCAGTCTCCCTCGCTGAGCCTGGCCTCAGTGTGTGGAGTGAACCAGGTCACAGAGGGAGCGCGCAGACCCTTGTTTCTGGCACTGGCGGGGATAGGTCAGTGGTCCTCACTGGCCTCTTCCTCTTTGTAAAGTGGGGACAGTGATCATTTGTTTCTTTCGCTGGGATGTTTTGAGATGAATAGATGAAGAAAATGCAAGCAGTTGGAGCCACTTTAGGTTTTTCAAAAACATTCATAGCTTTTTTCTTAGGAATTTCTGCTAATACAATAGGATTGGGGGGTAACGAGGCACAACGGTTGAGAGAAACTCTTCCAAGTTCTCTCTGAGGCCTCCAGTTTTCGCCTTCCCCACCCCCGCACCCCTTGAACGTGATGGAAGGGAGACTTTTTCTTCCCAGTCCCTTCCGTACCTTCCACCAAGCCAGGTCCTTCCTCCTCTTCTCTTTGGATGTTTCTTCCCATGGTGACTTCCTCTGTCCCTGGGTACCCCTTCATGACCAAAGACTTTTAAATCTCCACCCCCAACCTTGAGGGCAGGGTGGTCTGTGCTAGGGGGCCTTTTCCCCCATTTGAAGGATGCAGCTTTCCATGTGGACATCTGGTCTCCTGCGAAATCCCTAAAACAGAGCTTATCACCTTCTACTTAATTGCTACTCCTGGCTGCACCACCCTTAAAACATGTTCATTCTTTCAGTCAGTCACATCACACATGTGGACTCACCTTCAGCACCTTCTTTTACCTTCTGTTGTGTTAGAAAACACATTCTGTGGCTGTCTTCTTCCCACCTATGTCCTCACTCTTCCCTGTCCATTTAATCTTCCTAAACTGTTAGACGTGGTTTGGTTTGTCCCCTCCCCCCACCAGTCTGAACCGGTTCCTGGCTCCCTGTTGCTCATCCCCGAGGCCGGAGGCCAAAGCTGTCCTCCTGATGGGCAGTCCCGAAACCAGGTCTTCCCGGCCTCCGGCCTGCTGGAGTCCATGGCCTTTGCCTTTGACTCCTCTTGCATCCTTCTCTAAAGTCCTTCAGGGCTTTGGGGTGGGTCAGGAGGGAGGATGGGTGGGTAAGAACTCCTTGCACAATGCCTGGGGGGGCTCTAACTGCAGGGTCAAGTTTACATTTAACTTGAAGCTCACCTCCCATTGCCAGGACTGTCCCATCCAGTCTGTCACTGCTCTGCGCCTACTGAACGTGGTGGAAGGGGCAGCCGCCCCCCCCCCCACCCCCGTCTCTTCCATACCTTTCACAAAGCCAAATCCTTCATCTTCGACTCTTTACCTGGATAGTTCTTCTTGAGTCCCACTGGTTTTCCGCAGCCAGAAGCACGAAGAGCCAGTCTTTCATTCTTGTTGTGCATGAGGAGGCATTTATCTTTGCCTTGAAACAAGAACTGCCAATAATTTATTTTGAGGAAGCATACTTTGCTTAAAAAAAATAAAACTTATGTATGTACAAGAGCTGCTTAAACTGTAGAGAAGTATACCAGCATTGCTATTTTAAAATGTTCTTGAGAACGGAAGTAGTGACATATTTAGAGGATAGATTTCAAACCTCAGATTTTATTTAAAGTAGAAGAGTTGCTCCCTATCAAAACAGTAAATACCTTACTAAGCTTGGGAGAAGACCTGTAGAATCTTGTAGTGATATGTGTGCCTTAGCAGAGTGTAGTGAATTGTCATTCTGTCTGGCATAACTTCCGATTCGGCTTCAGGTTGTTCCCCCATGAATTCAGGAAGCCCCCTGTCAGTTATACGTAGTTGTGGAACACGAGTTTTCTATGTGTATTTTCATGTAGGAAAACCACAAAATACTCTGCGCGGCCACTTGTAAGGTGACTATATTAATGTTTAGAGAGTCTCTTTGCGATAAAATGAATGTCTAGGGCCAGGACCAGTGTGAACTGTTGCTGAAGCTTTTGTCTCTTTCAGGAAATTGGAAAGTATTTTGTTGGGTTCTTGAAAATCTCTTAATTTTGAATGTTTAATCACAAAGGTAACATCCACATTGGCAACTCCAGTGGAAAACATTGAAGGTGTTAACTGAGAATACATTTTATTTTGGGATTTGTGAAATGAAGTATTATGTGGCGTCTTGGTTTAGAAATTCTGTCTGGCATCTGAGTGTTAGGGAGGGATTGACTTAGTTTTCTGTAACATCAAAAGTTCTTACGCTTCTAACGTGGGGAAAATGTTTGGAAAGTATCGTTTTATAGGAACTTCTTTGACTTTAACCCTGTTTTTCAGAATAGACAGTCAACAGCTGGTTAAGTTGTACTTTTCCTAGGAGCGCTGGAAGTTGTAATAATCTTGAATCTGGGGCACAGTTCTCATCAGAGAGCAATGACAGGCTGGAAAGCATTTGTATTTCCAGCTACCCACCTTATGTGGATTTTTTCCGTCTATATTTTTTAGCAATTAGTATTGAAAATAAGGAAAGGAAATTAACTTTTTAATTCAAGAATATTTTTATTGGATAGTGTTACTTCATCCAGGAAAATTGACAATTTTTTTTAGCATCTTACGGAGGAATATCTTACTCTTAGAGTAATATGTTTTAATATCTGTAGAGAAACTAGGTGTAGTGTTAATTGTGGTGTGGGAATCACTGTAGAAATCCTAAACAAAACCTGAGCTTTGTGGTGTAATAGACTACACATTCACACAGCATAATAACATAGATGTGTACATTTAATCAGAAGAAGAAGGGAGGGCATATATTAATAGCTATCCATGACATCAACCAGGTAAATGATAAACAATTAGCAATTGCTATATGTTTGCTCTAAGCTAGCACTTTATTAATGGAGGCTTAGAGCAGTATTTTTGAAATTTTCCCTTTAATCTTTTTCCTCCCTTTTTCCAAAATAGATTCTAGGGGAGGAAAATACCCTGAGAGTGCCATAATCTAAATTTAGATTTATGGTACTTTCCTAGCATATCCACAGGTCTCTTATTTAACATTTTCCGATGGTGTGGTGTAACGTACATATTGCAAACAAAAGCTCTGATCAGTGTCATTTTCCTGTTGGAGCTCTGACCCTCTGCTTTTCCTATCTGTTAATGTGGAAACTGTGTTGTCTGTATCAGATTCTCCCACCTGGAGTAAAGCGCTCAGTTCTGCTTCCTTATTTAGATTTGTGTCCGGACACTCTGCTCTATGAATTTGGGGAGTCAGGCCCCGGGATATGTATCTGTGGTGTTGTGGGCCTCGTTGAGGAAGCCGATGGATTGAAATGGGAGAAATTACTGGTTTATTTGTGAGCACTCCGTTCTCTGTAGCTCTCACTTTTTAGGTAGGGAAATTCCTGTGCGCGGTGCACTCTGTTAAACCATTGCCTTTTTGCCTTGGGTAGAGGTCATTTTAGAGGGTGAGACTCGAGCAACCAGTTTCCAGCAGGAAGAGTTCACACCCTCTGATTCAACAACTTACCGAGTTCTTGCTGTATTCTCAGTCTCTGTCTTCCACACACACACGTGCGTGCACGCGATGTGATGTCTTTATTCTCATAGAGATAAATATATCAGGTTTCATTTTTTTTTTCGCTTTAGCTTATTTAATATGGTAATATAGTCTGCCTTTTAAACGGAAAGTTGGGGTTTTTTTTTTTTTTTTTTTTTACTGTGAAACTAGATGTTCTAGATGATTATGGTGAAATTGTGTTTGTTACCTTAGAAAAGGAAAATGAGTTTTTTCATTTAGCAAATTTCTGGGCAGATTCAATATTTATGAATTATGAGCTTTTGCTTAATCCAGGGAGTAGCTGTTAAATGTTTTCATATTGATAATCTAGAATTTATAGGTTGTAATTTGGTGATTCCATTCTATTAGGAATTATGAGTGGTAGTTTTTTATAATGATATATTAGCTATGTTTGTAAATTAATAAAAATTGCTTTTGAGAAATTGGCATAGTTTAGATTTTTACTCCTAGACTTCCCCCCCTAGATTTTTCTAGACTTTCAGATTATTTTTCTAGAAGTTTCTGAATTGCAAGAATTTTTTGGTCGGAGTAAGTTAAGAACAGTGTTAAAAACTGTAAATCTACCCCACTAATAACTTAATCATCTCCGAGTTTGCCACTTTATTTATTTAACATGAAAGATCTATTTGATGTAGTTTTAGAACATTTTTCTTATGTAGGTTATCATTTTTTTTTTGAAGGGAGAAATTGGTTCCTACAGTCTTTATTAGGTGGGCACTGTAACTTTTATTTCTTTTTTATAAAACAACTTCTTTGAAGAGAATTTTTTTATTGTTGGCACTATTACAGATGTCTCCCATTTCTCCCTCGCCCCTTTGCCTCTCTCCACCCAGTCCCCACCACCTTCCTCGGCCTTCACCACGTTGTTGCCTGTGAGCATGGGATTTGCTTATATATGCAGATATGTTCTTTGGCTAATCTCTTCCACTCCTCCCCCCCCCCCCCCCCCGCCCCTCCCATCAACATCTGTCAGTCTGTTCCATATATCTCTCTGGTTTTATTTTGCCAGTTTATTTTGTTCATTAGATTCTACATATGAGTAAATCATGTAGTATTTGTCTTTCTCTGACTGGCTTATTTCACTTAGCACAATAATCACCAGGTCCGTCCATGCCGTTGCAAAGGGTAAGAGTTCCTTCTTTTTTACAGTTGTGTAGTATTCCATTGTTTAAATGTAGATCACAAATTTTCCAAGGCTCTTTTCACAAAATGTTTTTTAGAACTTTGTTTGCATCTAGCCCGTGCTACAACCACATTAGTTCTCTTATTTTTGTTTATTATTTGTCCATAAGCTGTATATTGCTTCCTGAGTCTTAAAATTTAAATAGTTTCTTCTGTGTCCATGTTTCAATGTGGAATTCTTTTGTAACTTCAGAAAGTAAGTATAGAATAATTAATATTAGTGACCTCTAAGTGAATGTTGTAAATTTAATTAATTGTTTTACAAATAGCCCCAAAAGATCTATACTGAGCCAAAAGAATAATTGTAAAATAATATCAGTGACTTATGGGTGAATATGCAAATCAGATCAAATATTTTCCTAATTCTCCTCCCTCCCAGACTTAAACTAATCTTAAAAAATCTGTAATTGCTTTTACTTTGCCTATCATATAGTTTCATAGTTTTCACAAGTCCCCAGAGGGCAGACATGACAGGACAGCTTGTTGTATGTCTTACTGTTACTTCGTGTCTATCTTTCATTTAATCTGCCTTGTCACTGAGGGTGGGTGAATACAGGCATGGCTGGGGCTGCAGGGCTGGTCCCATCTCTACATTTTCTGGCCTCTGGGCCTCCGTATCAGATGACAATGGCTTAACAGTAGTTGAAGTTGTCTTGACATTTTAAGGGACCAGTATTTGAATAAAGATCTTAATTTTATTATTGCTGTATTGATACTGATCATATATAATCAAATCATCTTCATAATATTACTAAGTTAAATATTTGTAAGGAAGATTTGTCCTAGAATTTGGAATGTCTTGAAAAATTAAGCACATGTATATTATTAAAACCTTGGATATGCAAAATTAAGATCAAGCTCTTATTTTTTCCAGAAGTATTTGACATTAGTAAAGAATAGTTGGTGCTAGTTACATGCTCTGTGTTTGTGTATCTGCCTAGTGCCCTTTATCTGGTAAACATCAGCGAGGTGGAATGAGAGTGATGTGCAGAAGTATTCAGGAAGGTTTGGTCAGGCATAGAAGTCCAAAAAAAGAAACTAAGGCATAAGCCAGGGTCAGAGAGGTCCTGGGAATTTGAAGATTTCAGTATTTACCTTTGGAAAACCAGAGGAGCTTAATTGTTTCGCATTTTAAAAAAAATCGATAGAATTGTTAAGTTTCAGTGATATGGGTGGAAAGAATCCTCTCTGCTTCCACATTGATGGTATCCCACACTTGGTAAAACTGACCTTGGGGCATCTGTATCAGGTAAGTGGGTGTGTAAAAACAGTACTGTTGAAGTCCACGCTGAGTGTGGAAGTACGTCGGACCCCCGTGGCAGTGCCGCAGGGTTTTGTGGTGCTGGAGGCAGCCTAAGGAAGTTACTGCAGTCACTACTTGGAGAGTCTGCAGTTCAGAGGGTCTCAGCTGGGATGGGGTTTGGGGATGTGTGTGGCTATTTTTGATTAGCCCTGCCCCCCACCCCCCCCAAAATGTGTGAAGGCACCGCTGGCTTCGATTGCACCAGGGCAGTGCTAATGAGCTGTAAAGGAAGGGACGGTCTCCCACAGGGAAGAGTTGCCCAGCCCAAAATGCAGTGGCCCTCAGACAAAGTAGCAATTCTTTTGTTGTAACATCCCTTGTTTTTAGTATAGATTAATACAAAATTTAACTTAAAAATATCATTTGAGAAGTCATTGTTGGATTTGCAATATTTTTGATATTATAAAGTATTTTAGATCTATAACTTGGCAGTATTATAAGTCAAGGGGGGAGAAAAAAATGAGGGTCTGGTTTTCAACCATTAGAAGTGATTGACAGGAGTGTCCAAGCTTGCAGGTATGTAGTGAATTCTTTAAAAAAAAAAAAGTTAAGATATTTCTTTTCTCTGGAAAGTGGTGATGAGTACATTTCTATTTGGACAAAGAGGGAACAGACAGTGTAGAAAGTCAGAGCGATTGTTGATCATGTAACAATCTGAATTATATGGTAAATTTTTTTATTAAGAAAAAGTTGAGGTTCATTGAGATAACAAATAAAAGAATAAAATGTTTTAAGTACAGTTGGCCCTTTGTGTTTGCAGGTTCTGCATCTGCAGATTCAACCAACCAAGGATTGAAAATATTCCGGGGAAAATAGGTTGTTGCTGACGTGTCCTGTGGGGTATGGAGTTAGACTGACAACGACGAACATTTCCAGACTTTTTTCCTTGTCATTATTCCCTAAGCAATACAGTAGAACAACTGTTTACATAGCACTTACATTGTATTAGCTATTATGATTTAAATTATATGGGAGGATGTGCGCAGGTTATATGCAGATACTCCTTTTTATTTAAGGAGCTTGAGCATCTGAGGATTTGGGTATCTGTGGGGCAGTTAGTGTTGGGTCCTGGAACCAATCCCCCAGTATATTGAGGGACTACTGTCCTTTAATATTATAGTTATATGTTTTAGATGTCAGGGTATCTCAGTTGTTTGAATTGTGCCTGTGAGCTAGCAAATGCAAAAAGGGAGGAAAGGAAAAGAGAAAAGTGTTAAAAAAAAAAAAGAGGGAACAACAAATGAAAAGCACATGAAAAGAAGGAGGCAGCATCCCAGAAAATGGCAGTTCATTCTTCCCTGTCCTGAGGATGAAACCCCCTTGTGTCACCCCTGACTTCCTCCCTTTGCTGCCTAGCATCTAATCTGGTATCCAGTTGTGGGCTCTGTTTTTCAAGTGTTATTCTGGGATCCAGTCACTTCTCACGGCTCTTCTACTACCTGGGTCAAGCCACCATCATCTCTTGCCTAGATTGGGGCATTAGCCTCCTAAGAGACCTGCTTGCCCCCACCCTACTCCCTTACAGTCTCTTCTCAATAGTATTTTGTATTAATTGCAGTTGTACAACATAGTTGTTAGCCACTCATATACTTTGTAAAGTGTTCCCACTGACATTTCAGGTTCCCACCTGGCACCATACATAGTTATTACGGTGTTATTGACTGTATTCCCTATGCTGTACTTCACATCCCCTTGGCTATTTTGTAACTACCAATTTGCAGTTCTTAGTCTCTTTAAATCTGAGTCACATTAGGTCGCTCCTGCCACTTTCAGCTTCTGGGCAGAAAAACTATAGACGTTCTGGTGAACCGTGCATTGTTTGCAACACTGTAGCTCTTTACAAAGATCTTTCATTAAAACGTTGCATTTTGCTGTAGGATTTTTTTGTCTGTTCCTCAAAGAGAAAGCACCTTGTGGCCAGTGTTCATAAAGCCACCTCCAAAACGTGGCGGGCGAGTGAAAACCCTGACATTTTATTCTCCCTGGGTCTCCTACAGTGTCTCGAGATGTCTCCTAGTGGAACCTTACAGCAGTCAGTAGGCATTTGTGTTAGAGGGAGTCAGGTGGACACACCTCCCGGGCCACTAACGTCCTTGCTCTTGGGCACCCAGTTATACATTCATAACTTTAGTATCATAGAAAATTACATTCAATATAGGTTGTATGTTACAGAGGCACATGTATATGAGAAAGGAATGGACTTCGTGGGTTAACCTCCAGTTACCTGAAATTGTGTTCACCAAGTATTTACCACGAGTTTCTGTCAGTTTGGCTAGACTGAGCTATCTTGACAAGATGCAAGTTATGGAATATGCTCCCCATGCCAAGGATGAATCAGAGCTAGTTCAGATGACCAGGCCCTAACTGAAAGATAGTGCCTTTGACTCTTACAGGTGATCAGGTGAGTGTGGTTAAATAGCTCTGGGAAAAAATCCCAAACTGTCCTGATGAATGAACTGGGGCGAAATGTCAAAGCACTGTTACTCATGATAGTGGGCGGGCAGTATTTTCTTCTTGCGTGAAGACTGTCATTGAGTTCCACATTCCTTGGTTTATTAACAACTAGAACATAAAGTTCCAAGGTGAGCAGTGTCTTGGGGATCTAGGAAGGGGAAATTATAAGTTCATGTAGAAATAGGAGAATTATGCTTAATGGTGTGTGTATGTGTATACATGTTAAAAACTTTTACAGCGGAGCCCTGACCAGTGTGGCTCATTTGGTTGGGCATCGTCCCATAAACCAATAGGTTGCGAGTTTGATTCCCCGTCACGGCACGTGCCTGGCTTGCAGGCCAGGTCCCCAGTTGGGGGTGTGCGAGAGGCAGCTAGTCCACGTTTCTCTCCCTCTCTTCCCCTCTGTAAAAGTAAATAAAATCTTTAAAAAAAAAAAAAAAGCACTACAGTGGAAGTGCTACTTAAAGTGGTGTGATTTTTCATTTATTATGGAAGACTTCAGTTAATTCCTAGGATTGTATGTTACAGAGAGGACCATTTCCATAAATTGTTATTCAGAAACAAGTATGTCATATGCATTTGTAAGGAACGATTTTGTCGTCTTGTTATTTTATTGTACTATGAATATATTGAAGAAAAAATTTAAAGGAATAATCATAGTTCTTTCCAAACAGCTTTTATTGAAGTATTTGCATTTTACTACAAGGTTTTTGTCTGTTTCTCAAAGAGAACTCCTAATGAAAATGTTATTGAATCCACCTTTCCACTTTGGGAACTTGAAAAACAAAATAATGTAAAGGGATCTAATTGTATTTGTATTTAATACAGCGTCAATATAAGAGAAGGACAATTACATTGCATAATGAGAGTTACCCAGCAAGGCTTTGTGTTTCTAGTAACAAAGCTAATATATTTCTTCTTAGGAATGATGCAATTCCAAAGCAAAAATTCGATGTCATTCTAATGAGCCTGCTTTCAGTTGCAGAGTACAATGAATCCCTGGTAAAGATTAGCAAGACATCTATTTGGTTGTAGATTATAAACCTGTGAAGTAAGCTCTCAGCGGAGATGAAGTTGATCTGGCATGGAGTTGCTTTATGAGTAGTCCTTTGAGCAAACTCTGTAGTTCTGTATGTGGTTTTAAATCACTGTAAATTTGTAGGCAGGTACATATTACAATTGTCTGTTTTTCTTTTTAGGGCTCATGTAATCAAAGAAGTTTTTGTTGTGTGTATCTTTTCAGAACACAACAGGAATTGAAAATGAATCAGGTGAGTTTAAATGTAAGAATTTATACAAATACATTACCTAGATGTTAGTCTAGTTTTTGATTTTTAAAAGATAGTAACACACACACACATTCATTCCTCCCAGATTTTCCTTTCTGTTCTTAATGCCATTAATGAATCCACTGCGTCCTCGTTTGCATCTGTTGTGGAGTGGAGTGTGCACTGGGGGCGGGAGTTGGGGTTTCTGTGGAGCCCCACGTAGAGGACTCCTTCCTTCTTAGGGACCTGAGTTCAGACTTTCTTTTTTGACCTCTCCCCTGCCACACTCTGGTGTTAATTGTTTGGTTTTTGTTTTGAAGCTTACAAAGCTTTCATTTTTAATACTTTTTATTTTGTCATTCCCCATTCGTTGAGAAGAAAAGATGGAAAGTTTCATGGAATAGAAACAAGAGGGCAGATATTGAAATGTAAGATGTGCTTCGTGTACTTCTCCTTCCAGCGGGGTGTGGGGTCACCTGAAGATTAAACAGTTCTGCCGTGGACACTGCTGTAGCCTCCAGGGTGTTCTGATAAGTAGAACCAGTGGATTTAATATATTCTAAAGTAGGATTCTTATTTTCTGGTCTTAATAGTATTCACTTGCAGTCGTAGGAGTTTATGAGTGTCAGAAACATTTCTTTTTTTTTTTTTAGAGCCATTCTTTTTTGAAATCTTTATAACCACATTTTAAAAAATATGAAGGACAAAACTTAAAAATGTGAAGTCTGTAATTTTTAGTGCTTAGCTTAAAACTACCAGACTTGAAAATACTTTATATCCCTCATCAACTGAAACTTTGGACACCTTTTTATCATTTACAGGTGCCTCTAATTGAGATCACAAGTCCAGTTTTATTAGGTGGCCAAGTTTAATAAATTCAGTCCTGTGTTGCATTGAGAAATGTGAATTTTTTGGAATGGATTCTTTGATTTCTTTTCATTACTTTCTTTATCAAAATATGTTTATTTTAATGTAGAGGACCATACGTCATAAAAAATGAATCTGCTGAACACATGGGGCACATGGTTTCTATTATTTTAAAACTTGCAGATTTACTGACGTGCTTTTGAAGGCAAATTATTTTTGAAATGGTAAAATGGGGGAGGGAGAAGAAAAGAGTGGATTTCCAGTCATTGCCCATCGAAGTTATGTGCGTGTACATGTCATAGATTCCGTGTATTTTCCTACTTTAAGAGTGATTCTTCGTGTGAACCTTGTCACCCAAAGGAACTCACTTTTCTGATGGCCTGGGGACTGCTGTGAGAGGAGTCTTGATTTTGGATTAGAATGATCACGAATATTTCCAACGTGGAATCTAAATATTCACGTTGTTTTTTTGTTGCCTAACTGTTCAACAGTCATTTATACCCGTGGCCACGACTTTAACCTCAGGCTTAATAATGCTTTCTTATATCTTATTAGGCTAATAGTATTTTATTTCTAATATTTCGTTCTTTTGACACTTCACACTTTTGCTTTAATATTTCATTTCTATAAAATGAGCTTGTATTTCAGAAAGTCCACGTGCCATTCAGAAGAGTTGTAACCATTTCTTTTTTTGGCTCTTTTACAATTTCATTTTGCTTTTGACAAGTTTTAATATCAGATCTGCAGAGGACTGCCTTTGATGCCAAATGCCAAATATCAGTAGAAAAGTGTCCTCTTATGTTTCTAATGGTTAGCACATTTCTGATTTGTGTGTAATTTAAATGGCCTGGTAGTAATGAAATTTTTATTTGTATTATAAAAATTGTCCACCATTTATGAGTAAAATTTTTAGCATCTTTAGTTATATTTTCATTATTTGAGGAATATTAGTTACATGATATTTAGTCCTGATTATTATGTCATGGCATAAAATCTATGAGCGTTTTTCAATGGTTGTTCCAGTAATTTTTAAAATTTAAGAATTGTTTCAGGACATTTTATGTTTTTCTGTCTTGTATTTATTCTTCTCATTTGCAGCCAGTAAAAATGAACAATAAATGCTTGAAAATGTCAAAATAACTACACAGAATTTAGACGTTAAAAAAGTTTTCACTTGAACCGGATTGATTTTTAATATAAATCTTGACGCTGAGTTTAGGGTCAGGTTTTTCACTCTTGGGACTGATCTACATTGATGAGCGTTAGCTGTCAGATTTGTCCCTCGTGACGGGTGTGGTCTCTAGGACACTAACACAGAATCATGGATTTATGTATGCCTGACAGTTGTGTCTTAGGGACTAAAGGCTCCTTGGAGCGAGAGTACTGTATTGTTTACAAGTCAGTCCTTCAGAGGAAACAGGAGTCCAAAACCCAAGCCTCCTGCATCTTAAGCACTGACCGCTGAAGCAGCATCCCAACTGCTCGCGCCAGTCATTCCTGATGCGGGCGCTGGCCGGGCTTCCCCTCTGACCCCGGCCCTGGGCTCCTGCAGCCCCGAGACCCACGTGGTTCGTTGTCCTCCTTTCTCTTCTGGCCTGTTCTCCACTCAGCACTTCCCCTTCCTTGCCGGCTCTTGTCTCCCCAGTTTAGAACCCAGCCTGCCTCCGCTCGCGGGCCTTTGTTCCTCCAGCTGAGCCCGGGCCTGGCTGGCAGGCAGGAGGGGCAGGCTCTGTGCTTCCTGCCCTCACTGTCCGTCTTCTTTTCTCGCTGTTTGCAAATCACACGTATCCTTTGCTCCGTATCCTTTGCTCCGTTAACTGTACACACCCGTCTTACTGCGTAACTTCGAGATGACCCACTGTTTTCCTTCTCTTTTTCCTAGATTTATCTGGGAGAATCCAGAACTTTATAAATGGCTCTCTCATTGAGTGAAGAGTTTAGAATGCTTTCTAGCAGTTCTTAATGCCCTTCCTTTAGTGCCCTTTTGTTATAATGTTAAGATGCCTTAGGAAGTTAACTCTTGCTTATATCACTTAGCCTCTGGTCAGATTGGCTTTATTTTACGACATTTCACTTAAAGTTGCAGAACCTACGGACAGCATTACATGAGGACTTCCTATGCTTTGTAGACCGTCTAAGGTGAGTGAAGGCCCATAATGCCAGTATGCTCATAGTAGCCTAACATAGATAAGCTGTAGAGTTTAATACCACGTTCTATCTATTGAGTACTTACCCAGTTTGCCAGGCATGTAATTAAGTATTGAATATACATTTTCTTATTAATTCAGTCTTCGCACCTACTCCATGAAGTATAGGTTTTATGTCCATTTTATGGTTGAAGACATTAAGGCCCAGGGAGGTGGCCGTGGCTTGCCCATGGTCGTCCGGACAGCAAGTGGTGGACCTCTGCTCGCACCCAGGCCTGTCAGGCCGCCGAGCCCAGCCCCTGCTCACCGCGCTGTGCCGCCCTGTCAGCCAGGCCACACTGCTATGCTGCGCTTGAACAGGCAGCTCCGAGCTCGTAGGGCTTCACACAGCAGCAGCCAGTCCCTGTTCTCAGGGCACGTCCATTGTGGGTC
Source organism: Mormoops blainvillei (assembly GCA_004026545.1). Taxonomy (NCBI): domain Eukaryota; kingdom Metazoa; phylum Chordata; class Mammalia; order Chiroptera; family Mormoopidae; genus Mormoops; species Mormoops blainvillei. The sequence goes on along the minus strand of PVJD01002358.1, from coordinate 101,767 downwards.
TGCTGTTGAAGTTGCTCGGGAACCGAGGAGGATGACGGCTTTGTCTCAATGCGTGTAACTTCTGTTTACGTTTAATTGGTCCAAGTTAGTCATCTGGCCACATCTAACTTAAAACTCAGGTGGGAATGTGGCGGGATGAGCTCGTTGGTTCAGGGCACAGAGAGCAAGCCAGGGCTGGAGCTTGGCAAGCACCTGGGGCCCTGGCCCAGGGTGAAGGTGGTGTGAGAGGCGAGGGCCAGGCTTCCAGGCTCTTAAAGGCCGTGGGAAGAAGTGTATGTTTTATTCTAACTTCAGTGGGAAGCTGCTGGGCAGTGGCATACTTTGATTTCCGTTTTTAGAACATCATGCTCACGGTGCCATGGAGATGGTCTGTAGAGGGACAAGGTGTGGCAATACGTTTGTTCACCATCGAGGGTGACACCCTACGTGAGGACGTTCCCCCCCCCCGCCCCCGGGACAGCTTGGTGGCCCTGCCAGCTTAGTGAAGGGGAGGAGAGCGCGTTCTCACGGCTCAGAGCAGTTTGACTGCAGCGCTTTCCCAGGGGCGGTGCGGAAGATTTTCTCGTTCCGTGTCCCCATCCGTTGGCCCTTACTGCGGTCTCACTCATTCCTTAACAAGATACAGTTCAGTGCTGTGTCTGTGAACTGAAGCTTGCTTGATTTTTATCTCCCCATCGTTTGCCCCAAGAATAGTATTTAAGAGTCTTGATTGCAAGTTTAAACGAAGAGTTATTCACAGAATTTGAATATTTTAACACTTTAATTCTTGGATGTCTTTTGCGGGTAACGGTGATTACTGTGGTGATTGTTAGTCTGTTGTAGTAATAATATGTATCTTATTTTGAGTACACTAGAACGTGTTCTTAATATTAAGCAGTGTTGGTCTCCAGTGTTAGTTTAAGATCAAATAGGTGGGTTGGCCAAAAAGTCTGTTTAGTTATTTCTGTAAAGTAAAAGGCACATTTTTCATTTTCAGCAATAACTTTATTTGGCCAAAATTTCAGTAGTACCAAGAAACTTCGCAAACCACTTTTGACACCTTCGACCAGTCACAGCACCTTCTCCAAACACTGCACAAATCTTTTTTTTGCATTTCAGTTGTGTTTTTGCCTTTCTTGAAATAATAAAGCATTATATGCTGAAAATGTTATGTATTTTCTCACATCTTCAGTATTAAAATGGCCACACACAGATTCACCAGTTTCGATAAGTGTTTTTTTTTCAATGTACGCTACGTGCGCTGTTATGACAGCTCTCACAATGCAGTGTAACAAAATTGTTTTGAATGAAGTTAAAGACAACTTAGCACTACTAGAACCATCATATGGAAAAAAACAAAACAACTTTTTGGCCAACCCAATAGAGAACCAGTGCGTTGCCCTTGCCGGGGTGGCTCACCCGGTTGGTTGGAGCATCCTCCAGTAACTGAAAGGTCAGGGCACATACCTATGTTGCAGGTTCAATCCCCGGTCCCGGCGCATACGGGAAGGCAACTGATCAGTTCTTCTCTCTTGCACTGATGTTTCATCCTCTCTCTTTTTCCTTTCCTCTTTCTCTAAAGCAATGAAAAAATATCCTCAGGTGAGGATAAAAAACAAGAAACCTAGGCACTTTAATTAAATCGATTAAGTCTGATATAGTAATTTATGGCCATTCCCTGGGTACAGTGTATGAAAGGAGGTACTTGTATAAATTTAAACGAAATACTAGGAAAGCTTGCTTATTCTTATATTTTAAGCAATAAAAACTTTAGTCCGTGTTGCCTGTATTGGGGGTACATGCAGCCGTATGTAACAGTGGCCACTGCCAGTGTCACGCTATGTAGCAGAATTACCGTTCTCATTCCAGTGACTGTCGAAGAGTGTGAGGAGAGGGTTGTGTTAGCTCAGCGGTCATTGTAAGGTGGACCAGAGTAGACTTTGCCCAGGGAGAAGGGAAACTGTTAGAGGGTTTTGAGTTGGGTTAAAAAAAAAAATCTTAATTAAAAATTTTTTTCTATCGGATTGGTATTTTTATTTTATTTTTTATTGGAGCATTTTTAACATTTAAAAAAGGAGAGTATAGGATTTATTTACTTATCTGCAGTAACATGTACTCATTTGAAGTGTATAGTCCAGAGTTTTGACACTCACGTAACTCCTGTCACAAATCAAGCTGTAGGACATTTCTGTCACCTGCAAAATTTCTTCTTGTGGCTCTGAAGTTCTCCCCTCAGCCTCTACCTCAGGCAGCCATTGATCGGCTTACTGTCCCTGGGGATTGGTTTTTCCTGTTGTCAAATTTCTCCTAAGTGGAGTCATAAAGTACGTGCTGTTTTGTGTCTGTCTCCTTTTGGTCAGCATGATGTGTTTGAGATTTGTCCATGTTGTTGTGTGTATCAGTAGTTTATTCCTGTTACAGAAAATACTTTGTGGGCCATCACCTGACCATCTTGATAAATCTGTTCTTAATCATATTTCTAAAGATTTGGTGAAACCCCAGGATGGCTTTCTATGTTCACTTTTAGGGAGCTCCTCCACTTTTTTCTAATTTAAAAAGTATATATTCTGTAAAAAAATTGAAACCACTTTTGCTATTTTAGCATATTATTAACATCAAATTATATTTTTATAAGTAATTACAAATGCAAATTTGATCTTTCATACAAAAAAAAAAAGACTTCCAACTAAGGTGGTTTCTCTGTTACGATTTAAACCTCAATTAATAAGTATATAGTTTAGAAAATTAATGTGTTTAATGGCACTTAAATTTCATTTTGAATCATATTCTGCTAAGTAAATTAGCAGTTTTAAAAATACCTGGTACAGTGTTTTTCTGAATGAAGATACTTGATTATTTTTGAAATTTGAGAAATAATTAGCAACTCAAATAGCATTTCCCTATATAACTACGGAAGGAACTATGACAAGAAGACTTACCTTTTATGTTACTCTGATATTACTGCTTTGGTGGAGAAGGAGGTTTCAGAATTGTTTAGCTTGGCCTCACTTTTAGCTGTCTTGTGACTCGCATTGTACCTTCAGTCCTAGCTTTGCCACTCCAGCTGTGTGCCCTTGGGCAAGTCACTTGACTTCTTGGTATTTGCTTTCTTACCTGTTAAATAGGGATAATAGCAATGCCCACCCCATGAGACCGTGGTTAAGACCCAAGTTAATAAACTTAGCATGAAGAATAGTGTGCCTAGTACATAGGAAACACTGTATGTATTATTATTATATCATCATTATTTCTGGCCATTGACTGAGTCTTGATTCTGACATAAAATACTTCCCTGTCACTGTCACTGCTTCAGTTTGGGTTACCGTAGACGCCTCCTCATGGCTTGCCTCACTGACAGTCTCTCCGCCCCTGGAACCATTTCCCATGACCCTTGAGTACTGTACTTAGACAACATACAACTGACCCCACATAGGAAATCAACATGATTTCCTATGTGGACAGTCATCATGAGTTGTTCAGAATGTCTTCATGGAAGAACTGGGGGTTGACCTGGAAGCCTGTAGAGGATAGTGACTGGCTGAAGAATGGAGGGCCAGGGGGACTGGTGGCCTGGGGTCATTATCGACTGAAAGCCTGAGTTGTGCAGGACCCAGAGGAGTAAGAGACCCAGTTTGGGGGAAGGAGGGAGAACCAGGGGTTGGCGACTGCAGGGGCCAGGGAGGAACTTTTAGGAGTAAAATGGGGATGTGTGTGTGTGTGTGATTTCTTTGAGTACAGTTTTTATTGAAAATAAAACCGGTAGACCAAGGAAGTTCATGTGACTTGAAAGGCTGTAGCCTCCCAGTTTTCTGCCTGGATGCACATCGTTTTAGGTGTTGCAACTCTAAGCTCACTTGTGATTGGCTCACTGGGAGGCAGGAGAAAGCTTCTCCAGCTCACCACCACCCTTTCCCACCCTGTGTCAGAATCTTCTGGAAAGGGGGAGGGGTGTGTCAGGTTGAGAAAGCGCTCAGGTACCTAATTTTCTCTGTTCCCCCGAACCTTGAAAGTCTCCAAAACCAGTAGAGGAGCTACTGGGTTTTATTTAGAAAGTTTTTAGAAGGGGTTTTGAACCAGCTGCTTTAAAGGACGGTTAATCAAGAGGGCAGAGGGTTTGTAGAAGTCGAATATGGGATAGACTGGAAACTAGAAAACCTCATGACACCTTATCACTCCCCTGACCAAAACCTTCTAGTGGTGTCCTGCCACTCCAGATGCCACCCGGCCCTCGTACCCTAGCCGTCAGGGTTCTGCAGGCTCTGGCTGAAGCTGACCCTGCTTTGTCCCTGGCTCGCTCTGACCTAGCCGCAGTGGCCTCTTTGTGTTCCTGAACGTGCTGTGCTCTTTGTCTCCTCTAGACATTTCCCTGGAATACTCAACCCTTAATGCGTGGCCTTATTCATAAATCAGAAAATTTTGAAATGTAAGATTAAAGAATCACACATTCCATTAGTCAGCAGAATGTCATAGCTTCCTGAAAACTCTCCTCTCCACACCTAAGAGCGAAGAAGGCAGATAAACACCTTAGTGTTATTATAAAAAGTAGCTGTGATCTCATGGACCCCCCGAAAGGGACTTCCCAGGCACCTCTGGACTATAGTGCAAGACCCCACTGGTTCTGTGGTTGCAGTGTAGACTCTGGCTCTGACTGAGGTTTATCTTGGCCCCGCTACTGTGACCATGCGGCTTGGAGAAGTTACTCGACAGAGCTACCCCATAGCATCGTTTTTGAAAGCCCAGACCCTGAAGCCTGACTGTCTGGGTTCAAGTCAATCATAGCTCTGCCACTTACTAACTGCGACTGTGGGCGGGTTTCCGTTTTCCTCTGTAAAACTACAGTCATAGTAGGGGTGCAAAGATTAAACGAGGTGATACTTGGGAAGTGCGTGGAGTAGCGCTGGAGTAGCACCCTGCTGCCCTGTCACTGGTGGTGAAGATCACTGTGGGCAGGCAGTGGCTGCGCAGTGCTGCGCATGGGTCTTGGCGCAAAGAGGGGAACAGCTTGCCTGGCACTGCCCCCACGCCCCCAACATGAGGTCATCCTGGGCCAGAGGGAAGGTTTTAGGAGAACAGTAGACGGGCCTTTCGGAGGCTCTGCGGCAGGGACAGAGCTGGAGAATCAAAATACCTCTGAGGTTTTTTTGTGTGAGGAGGCAGGAGAAGAGCCATTCCTCTAGCCAGTGAGCTTTGTGGGGAGGGAGCTGTATCAGCTCTATTGACCACTGTACCTGCCCCGCTCAGCACGGTGCCAGCCTGGGTGCTTACGAATGATGGACTGGCGGACTGAGAGCGGGAGAGGTGCTTGACCGTTCACAGGGGAAGGGAGGGAATGTTGACTGAGTTTGAGATGGAGGTGAGAAGTTGGAAACAAAAGTTAATGAGATCAATTAATACCTAATAACTTAATAATAGTTATCAAATTAACTTAAATTTAATACTTAAATTTAATGCACACTGTTCTGGATCAGTTCATTGATACATATTTGGAAGCTACTTCATTAAGCAGATGAAGAGTTCCTGCGTTTCCTATTACAGAATAGGGAAGTACGGAAGTCCTTGTAACTTCCTCCATTTCTGTCACAGCGATCAGTATTAGGAACCCTTAAAATGGGAGTGTGCCTTTATTCTGGGACAGCAAGGACCGGGTCCTGGGAGAAGGAGCAGCCAGGATTCCTTCCTACGGCTTGCGGTCCGGCCTCTGGTCGATTGCCTTCTCTGTAGATCAGCGAGCAGTGACACAATTCTCCTGTGGCGTTACCCGTGCCTGCCTCACCTTCTCTGCTCTAGCCACGTTGGTCTTCTGCCCATCTCTTCTCTGAACCTACCAGACTTCCCCTAACTCAGCGAGGTCCTTGCTGGTTCCCTTTCCTCGCATGTTTTCCCCCATATGGTCACATGATCCTTTCTACTTGTAGAGCAGCCTTCCCTGAACACTGTCTAAAGTAGCACTCTCCATCACTGTGTCTCTCTTATGTTTGATTTGTCTTCAGAGCATCAGTACCTACCGGGCATTGCATATCTTTGTTTCTCTTTCCCTGCCTTACTCACTAGAATGAAACATTATTAAGGCAAATATGATACCTAAAACATTGCCTGGCCCATAAAAGGGACTCAGAAAGATTTTAATAAATTAATTGAGTAGACATTGCGATTTCTTGTAGTCAGAATTGATCTGGAACGCATTCCCAGGATCAAATTGTGATTCTTTAGTGTAAGAACCAAGGTGACCCTGTTTAGAATATATTATATGTAATACTATCTGTACATGTGGGTGTGTGTGTGTGTATGAGTTTATGAGTGTGTGAGGGAAAGAATTTTTTAAAATTCTTTTTTAAAGATTTTTTTTTTTAATTTTTAGAGGGAGGAGGAGGGAGAGAGAGAGAGACATCAGTGTGTGGTTGCCTCTCGAGCTCCCCCTACTGGGGACCTGGCCCGCAGCCCAGGCATGTGTCCTGACTGGGAACTGAACCAGTGACTCTTTGGTTTTCAGGCCGACGCTCTGTCCACTGAGCCACACCAACCAGGGCAGGAAAGAAATTTTTTAAAGCATTTTTTTGTTTGTTTCAAAAGTTTGCTTATAAACTGGCTGCTTGAGATTGAGAGCATGTCACACATTCTAAAAAAGGATTCTTGTATTGACTCCCCAAAATACCTATGTCAAGTTCAAGAGGGTCAGGCACATACGGAGAAAACACTTTCTGCTACATGACCCTGCCATTTTATTTGTTCCTGTCCTTCCTTTTTCTAAAAAGATACTGAAGTTAGCTTACAAGAGTCATTCGTTCATTCAAGTATTTAAGTGACAAGAATTTATTATCTTCTGCTAAGCTTCGGGATTGCAACATTCAGTAGGCAGACGCCATCGGCTTCCACTGCAGTCTGACAGTAGTACCTTAAACTCGTAATTATACAAGTAATTATTTAAAACTGTGGTAAGAGCTATGAAGGAAAAATAAGGAAGGAGAGAGGGTGGTTCTCCTGAGGCAGGCCAGCCCGCCTTCTGCTTCCTGAAATGCTAATTTCCTAAAAACACCCCAGGCAGTTTCCAAGCCCCGCTGCTGTGGTGGAAACTTCCGCAGCAGCCGGGAGGCAGAGGACAGAGGACAGAGGACAGAGGACGGCGGACGGCCTGGGAGCTGGCCCCTGTCGGGAGGCTTTGTGTGGATCGAGGTCCTCCTGTTTTAGTTGTCTTGTAGCATGAAGGATGCTAGAATAAACGGAGAAAAAGCTTTTCTCAACTACATAATGAGCCCAAATTGTATTGTAATGTATTGGCTGAAAGCAGGTAAATAAATGGGTAGGAACTTTGAAAAAAATGTTTTTCTCCTGTGGCAGCTCGGCTGAGGTCCTCATATTCAGAGGTGTTTCCCAGATTTTAATACACCTGGTCTCCAGCTTATACCGACGTTGCAAATTTCCTGCGAGAATGACCATTCCTGCCTTAGGTGCCATCTCCTGCTGATACTTCCGCAGGCATTTGGAGGTTTTAGGGCAGAGGTTCTTAGATTACATCCCATCAGAATCTTTTTGAGGTTTTTTTTTCAGGTTTATTGAGGTATAATTGAGAAATTTGTCAGATATTTATTTCCGACTGTATTTATTTTTTGTATTTTAACTTAATCTTTATTGTATTTTTTTTCCATTACTGTTTAGTCCCCTTATTCCGCCCCTTACCCAGCAATCACCACACTGTTGTCCATGTCCATGAGTCCTTTTTCCTTTATTGCTCAATCCCGCCACTGCTTTGACCTCTTTTATTCAACAGAGTAATAAAAGGCATCCAAATTGGAGAGGAAGAAGTAAAATTGTCATTATTTGCAGATGACATGATTCTATACATAGAGAACCCCAAAGATTTTATCAGGAAGCTACTAGAACTGATCGATGAATTCAGCAAAGTAGCAGGATATAAAATTAATATCCAGAAATCAGTTGCATTTTTATACACCAATAACAAACTAATAGAAAGGGAAATTAAGAAAATAATCCCATTCAGAGTTGCTACAAAAATAATAAAATACCTAGGAATAAGCCTAACCAAGGATGTGAAAGATCTGTGCTCAGAAAATTATAAGACATTGAAGAAACCGAAGATACAAATAAGTAGAAGCACATACGGTGTTCATGGACAGGGAGAATTAACATCATTAAAATGTCCATACCACCCAAAGCAATCCATAGATTCAGTGCAGTTCCTATCAAGATTCCAGTGAATCTAGTTCTGTATTTCACAGAACTAGAACAAATATTTCAAAAATTTATATGGAACCACAAAAGGCCCAGCATAGCAACAGTGATCCTGAGAAGAACGAAGTGGAGAAATCATGCTACCTGATATCAAACTATACTATAAGGCCATAGTAATCAAAACAGCATGGTACTGGCATAAAAACACACACGTAGATCAATGGAACAGGAGAGAGAGTCTGGAAATAAACCTGCACCTTTATGGACAATTAAAGGAAGCAAGCACATACAATGGGCTAAAGATAGTTTATTCAATACATAGTGTTGGGAAAATTGGACAGATCTATGCAGAGAAATGAAACTGGACCATCTTCTTACACCACACACAAGAATAAATTCAATATAGATCAAAGACTTAAATCTTAGACCTGAAACCATAAAAATTATAGAAGAAAACATAGTCAGCAAAATCTCGGACATTGCTCATAGCAGTATTTTATGAGCTATAGCTCCCCAGGCAAGGGAGACAAAAGAAAAAATAAACGAATTGGACTACATCAAACTAAAATGTTTTTGCACAGCAAAGGAAATCATCAACAAATTAAAGAGCCCAAAAAAGAATCGGAGAACATATTTCCCCAGATGCCTGATAAGGGGTTAATATCCAAAATTTATAAAGAACTTAGAAAACTCAAAACCAAGAAAACAAACAACCCAATTAAAAAGTGGGCTAAGAACCTGAATAGATACCGAAAGAGGACATACGGATTGCCAATAGACATACGAAAAGATGCTCAGTGTCACTGATTATCAGAAATGCAAATTAAAACCACAATGAGATATCATCTCTCACCTGCCAAATGACTGTCATCAATATATCAACAAGCAGCAAGTGCTGGTGAGGATGTGGGGAAAGGGGAGCCCTTTTGTACTTGTGGGAATGCAGATTGGTGCAGCCACTGTGGGAAACACTGTGGAGTTACCTCAAAAAATTAAAAATGGATTTGGCGTTTGACCCAGCGACCCCACTTCTGGGAATATATCCAGAGGAACTCAAAACACTAATTTGAAAGAACATAAACACCCCTATGTTCATTGCAGCGTTATTTACAATCACCAAGATATGGGAACAGCCCAAGTGTCCATCAGTAGATGAGTGGATAAAACAACTATGGAACATTTACACAATGGAGTATTACTTGGCCATAAAAAAGGATAAAATTTTACCCTTTGTGACAGTATGGATGGACCTGGAGAACATTATGCCAAGTGAAATAAGCCAGTCAGAGAAAGATACCATAGGATTTCACTCATATGTGAAATCTAATGAACAAATTGAACTAACAAGGAAAATGGGGACAGACCCCCATCTCACAGATGGAGAAAGACCAGGACGACAGCTAGGGGTGGGGTAGGTTAGGGGGTGGAAGGATTGAGCCAAAAGGAAAAAAGGACTCAGGGACATGGACAACAGGGTGGTGATTGCAGGGGGGAGATGGGTATAAGGGTATAAATGGTAATGGAAAGAAACAGTAAAGATTAATCAAAGTATATATCGTAGTGATTTGATATACATATACATTGCAAAAGGAGTCCCACCGTCCAGCTAATTAACATGGCCATCACCTCTCATATTTATCTTTTTTTTGGTAAGAACATTTAAGTTTTACTCTTAGCAAATTTCACTGTAACCGTATTATCAACTATTGTCACAGTGTTTTACATTAGAGCCTCAGACTTTATCTACCAGAATCTTAACTGGAAATATCACGGTGGTTATGAACTTGTGCTCTGGGGTCAGACAAAGGTTCAAATTCTGGCCCTGAGCAATTTAGTTTCCCTGGGCCTCCTACCATCTGTGTGTGTGTGTGCGTGTGTGTGGTGGGGGGTGTCTGGAAGGAGGCACTGACTGTCCCTGCCTCTTGGTCTGTTTGGGGTAACCTCTGTTATGCATATAAGAAGGTTAGCACAGTGTCAGGGGACGTTCTGAGTACACAGTAAGTTGTTATTAGTGTTACTGTGGTAGTGCCTGGAAGTATCTGTTTAAGTTAGCTGACACTGTCTTTTCAAAGCTCCTCGGGCGGTTAAATGGTGTGAGAGTCTTTAAAATCTTCATCTACAATCCCATCTGAAAAAGAGGGAAAAGACCTCTCTCTGCCAATGGCCGCGTGCTGATAGGAGTCATAACTCTGGCTAGAACTTGTTAACGTTGCTTAATTTATCAGTTTTAAAAAGTGATTATTTTATAGTCTAGGGTACCAACTACCAATTTAATACCTTTCCACCTTTTGAAAAAAAAATGTATTCACATTCCTAAAATTCTAGTTTATAGATTAAAATTTTAAAAGGGGGGGGCACTATATTCAGAAGTGAGAAATTTTTAAAAGGGGGGGGGCACTATATTTAGAAGTGAGAAATTAAAAATACCGTAAGGTAATTTTAGGGGCAGTTTCGATGTCCCCGTGGTCTGGAAGGCACTTGTGCGGGGTGATGTTGCGGGGACCAAAGAGTGACTCGAGCCGGATGGCAGCATCTGTGCTCCTGAGGCGTATGCCCCGTGGGCTCAGCCCTACCCAAGGCGCGGCCCAGTCTGCCAGGGTCTGCTCTGCGTGTCCCCACTCGGCTCCCTCTCCGGAGAGACCTTCGCGATGACTTGCTCATTGCTGTGGGGCTTATTTCTCCTGCAGCAGCCTGTTGATACATTTTTTTAATTGAAATGCTGGGAGTTCTCAAATGTGGGTGATATTCCTGTCTTGGCACAGAATGTTCTTAAAAACTACAAGAGCTTGATTGTTGTGGGAAAATTAATGTTTTTAGCTTAGAGTTTGCTTTTTGCCTACATTGGTTTCTTTGAAAGTCCTTGAGAAATGTTTCCCTTTGCAGTGAAATAAAAAACACTCAGACTACAAAACCCATCATTCTTGGGTGTCATGACGCATACTTCAGTTCTTTAGGGTACATGTGGTCCCAGTTAATAGACACTTGGTTTTCCTTTGATTTGGAAGTTATTTTTAAAATAACAGTCATGTTTTACCAGTTGGCTCAAATCTCCCCCTTTTATCCTATTAAATACATAAGCAGTAGTAATCTTATTTCTTAAGATTACAGTAAATTTCAGCATCAGCTTTGGTTGGTAGCTGTATAAAATTCTGTGTTTCTTAGAGACATCGATATAGCGATGACTTGGTAGACAGGGGTAAAGTACTGTTGTCCAGAAAGGTCTCACTTCCCTGGAAGGCCCAGAATGCGTCCTAGTGTCCTTGCCTGGACTGGGCCAGGCCCTGTCCGGGGCTGTTGCTGTTGGGGGATGAAAGCATGGGTTGGGTGGGGTCCTTTCCAGTATGTGCCGAAAGTATCCATTTAAGTAGGGAGTGGAGATTTTGAGTTTTTGAATGTTCTAAAATACTGATGGGGGCCTTTAAGTGTAAGCTTGAACTGCCAGCTTCTCTGGGAGTTTAAAGCAGCATGATACCAGAGATTTACATATTTTGAAAATGGCTACAGGTGGCTGGGACAAAACAGATTAACACGGACATGCTTGAAGGTCAGTGGTTTCCTTTGGACACTCACACAGAAGCATCAAAGCAACTCTTGAAATGCTTGACATCATTGTCTTGGCCTGGCTTGCCAGTTTCAACTTTCAGTTACATGTTTGCAATATGTTTGCTTATTGGACCAGAAAAAAACCAAAACGCTAACCGGGTTTTCTTCATTTTGCCATTATCCTCTGTTTCTTTACTTGCAGAACGCTACTGAGCCTGTGGCAGCTGCTGAGACCCTGGCCGAGGTACCTGAGCACGTGTTTCGAGGACTACCAGAGGAAGTGAGGCTTTCCCCATCTGCTGTTGACAAGACTCGGATTGGTGAGTCCTAGGGTCAGAGAAGGAACGGGGGAGGGGGTTGGAGGCTGCAGCCAGGCTTCCTATGCGGCATTTAAGGTAGGGAACTGAGTATCTTCTTTTCTTACTTGTCTTTCTGTCTCTAGCATCAGACACTTTGTGGACCGCAGTAGATATTTGAATGAATGACAACCTGAGTGTGTGTGCGTGCTTCAGGCTGGGGTGTCTTGTTTATTATGAGGCACGCTTTTGTCTATTTGGTCTTGTTTTCGTGTCCTAATCTTTAGACAGAAGGCCAAGGAAGTAAATGATAAAAAAATCAAAGTATGGTCTTGGAATATATCATGTTTATATCCTATTCCCTTTTAAAATATGTACTTCTGATACTCCAATTTATATATATGTGTATGTGAATAAATTTCTTATAAATGCTTTTTCTAATTCTCATTGAAAATTATTCAGTGAGTAACTCGTGAGCATTTAAATTGTATCATTCATTCACATGAAAGTGTTTGATTTTATAGCTCCACTAACTGACTGTTAGCTGTGTTCACAGACAGGATTCATGGCAGACTTACAGAAAAGTGGAATTCGCACACCCTAGCTGAACGGGACTGGCCAAGTTGCCCCCCTCTCGTACGTGAGGAAACTGAGGCCAAAGACAAGGGAACCCGTTCAGAGTGATGTTGTCAGTGAGGGTCACTGCTGCGCACTGGTTCCTTGACTCGGGGTGGTCTCCTGCCATTTCAGCCACTGCATCTTTGTCTTGTCTCTTTGCCTTATGGTCAGTGCAGAGGAAATAGAAATACTCCTAAGAATACCACAGAACAGTATAAGTTGCGGCTCTTTGAAACTCTGCAAAGTGAGTTGTCTTCGGAGCCAAGGTTTTAGGAAACTTAGAGAGGAAAGGGTTTTGCACTTTGAGCAAACAAATTTCAAAAATATTTGTTAAAAAAATAATTTGTGATCCTTTACAAAAGCCAATCATGTTTATTGGAGGTATTTGAAATTTGTGGAAAAGCAGAAAGAGGAGTTTAAAAAGTATTTGTAGTTTCACCATTCCAATATTTGTTCTCTTTAACTGTGATTGCACTAGTCTCCAAGTATTTGTGATTGCACTGTCTGGGTGATTTTACATGTAAGACTTAAAAATAAGCAAATGCAAAACATGCTTTCCTACTATAAAACAATACAGATTCCTTACAGGCTATTTGGAAAATACAGAAGAATATAAAGAAGAAAAATAAAAAATCACCATTGAAGATTCGATTCAGTTTGCTTTCACTTGGTCTTAGTTGATTTAACATCATCCCGCTTTTAGGCTGCCTAACCTTTTCACTGTTGGGTTGGCCGAAAAGCTCACTTTCCAGAAGGTGGCTCCAGTAGTGCTTAGTTGGTTTTGACTTCACTTGAAACAATTTTGTTAGTGTATTGTGACAGCTGTCATGTCAGCGTGCATTAAAAAAAAAATCAAAATTGGTGAAGCTTTGTGTAGCCATCTAAATATTGAGATGAAAGAAAATACACAACATTCAGCATATTATGCTTTATTATTTCAAGAAAGGTAAACACGCAACTGAAATGCAAAACACGATTTGTGCAGTGTATGGAGAAGGTGCTATGACTGATTTAATGTGTCAGAAGTGGTTTGTGAAGTTTCGTCCTGGAGATTTCTTGCTGGGCGTTGGTCCACGGTCAGGTAGACCAGCTGAAGTTGATAGCAGTCAAACTGAGACATTACTTGAGAACAGTAAACATTATACCACACAGGAGATAGCCAACATACCCAGAATATCCAAATCAATAAAGTTATTGGTGGAAATGAAAAATTTATCTCTTATCTTACAGAAAAAACTAAATGAACTTTTTGGCCAACCCAATATTTTGTGAAACTAAATTGATTTTAGTGCTTCAATCTTTTCTTTCCAAACCAAGAAGGGTAATAGACAGTCTGAGTCACGACATCAGATGTTAGTGGTGGTATTAGATGTTGTTTCTTGAGTTGGGCAAAGAAGGGATTTAGAGCCAAGAGCTCTAGTGCAAGAAGTGTATTTAGCCTTTTTGAAAGAAAGTCACAGGCAGAAGAAGTGAGCCAACTGGGCTGCGTGGACTCAGGAAACAAGTTACAGAGGCAAAAGAAGGGCCTTTGGGGCTTAGAAGAAAGAAAGCAAAGGATATGTGCCTGAGGAAAGAAGGGAGGAAGACGTGGGCATGCTTTACAGAAAGAAGAGTGCTAGTGCTTTAATCTTTAAAGTAACCACGTACATTATAAAAATATTGGTTTTATTTTCTAGGTGTCTGGGCCACTAAACCAATTTTAAAAGGCAAAAAGTTTGGACCGTTTGTTGGTGATAAGAAAAAAAGATCTCAGGTTAAGAATAATGTGTACATGTGGGAGGTAAGAAAGAATTCTGGTTCTTTGTTTATCGGAGTTCTATACAATAGGAAAAATCCTGTTCTCTTAGGATTTGACATTTGAAATTAAAAAAACATTTTAATGTGTCCTTTAAAATCAATAATATTTTTATTAAGGAGAAAATGTGTTTCCTTGGATTCAGACGGCTGTTTACATTTGTGTTTTGAGACTTCTTGGCTGTCCCCAGCAATAAATGTCGAATCTACTCTTTATGCTGCCTTGTTCAGGGCATTTGCTTTGCAGCCAAGACTTTCATCTGTCACTTTATAGGCTTCCAGATAGACACCATGAAAGACACCCCAAGGTGGTCACACTGTTAGGGTCTTTTCTGTATTTTAGAAATCTTTGTGGTGCTGGAATATTCAGAGTTGAATATATTTAGCACATGGCACATTTATATAGCTCTTTGAACTTTTCAAAAGGCTTTTATTCTTCTTCATTTCTTGTTCTCCAACAACCCGGGGAAACAGAGCAGAGCATTAGCGCCCTCCTTACGGAGGCAAGGCGGTTAGGAGCAGAGGTGAACTTCTGCTCCCTGTGGGGCCCACATGTTGAGCGTGGCGTCAACCCAGGACTAGACCCGTGTCTCGCGCTGGACAGTGAGGCAGTTAAAAGTGTTTCATTGGTTCATATCCTATGTTTAGCTTTGTGACTTGGCTAAAACCCTCAGTTTTAAAATGTAGAGGATAAAGAACTTTCTCATTAAGATAGCTGTGAAGGTAAAATATGTTGTTGTTGTTTCCTGGAGAGTTGCATGTGAGTTCCCTGTTTCTGTGGAACTTAGCTTCAACCAGGTGCCCCTGGAAGCTCCCCATGTTCTTCAGGAAACCATGGTGTGACTCCTTCAAGAAGTGAAGTTTTTCGGTGGTGAGGGAAAGCATTCCTATCAGATTGTCTTAAATTGAGTCACATCTGTTTCACATGTAAGCATATAAAAGCCTAAAAATAAAATATGCGTAGGAAATGTCTGGACACTTTCCATCAAGAAGTTCTGTGGCATTTGTACGTTTGAAGTTTATTGCTATTCTTCTCAATGCCATAAGCAATGTTTAATTTTTTAAAAAGATTTTATTTATTTTTAGAGAATGGGGAAGGGAGGAAGAAAGAGAGAAACATTGATGTGGGAGAGAAACATTGATTGGTTGTCTCTCTTGGGGACGTGGCCTGCAACCCAGGCCTGTGCCCTGACCAGGAATCAACCTGCGACCTTTCTGTTTACAGGACGACGGCCAACCCACTGAGCCGCACTGGTCAGGACAGCAGCGCTTCCTGACTTGAAAATTCTGATGGTTTCTCCCAGTAATTTTAAGTTTCTTTTTGCTAATGCCTTATAATAAATCTAATGGCAGTTAACCCAAGGGACTTCAGGAAATGAGGTTTACCCTGAGACGGTCACGTTGTGCTATTTCACCACTTTTGAGTTGAGAGCTCTGTATTTGTATTTGTAGAAAATACAAGTACAGCCAAAAAAAACTTTCACCCTGAGTGATTACACATGCCTTGACTACAAAATTATGCTCCAAACTTTATTTTTAATTGTAGAAATTTCCAAGGGAAACTAACAAATACGCTCTTTCAAGTTAGCGGTCACCTCAGTGAGGACAATGTCAGGGACCCAGGGAACGTGTGCTCTGGTCCTGGGTGTAGAGTGCTAACCTGACGTTCAGCCCGAGGTTGTGCTGCCCACTTTGCCCAGCGTGGCCGTTTGATATTGTTAGACGTACAGTATAAATTATCAGTGGTGCCTTTTGTCCATTAAGCCTCATTTGCATTGAAATTCGTACGTAATAAGAATTCACAGTAGCTTGATGAGAGTTGTGGTTTGGAGCCACGGCATATTCGGGACTGGATTTCCCCTGTAGACCCGGGAACATTCGTTGTTAACTTCTCCGCGCTGCCGCAGCTTGTGACTCCTCGTGGCATTGCCAGCCCTTGAGGCCAGGTTTAAAGATTCAGCTGCTGTCAGGGCCGGCTTTTCCTTCCTGCAGTTTAAAAAAAAGTCCGGACGGGGGTTGCAGGGCTGGGTGAAAAAGGTGAAGGGATTAAGGGAAAAAAAATGCACGCACACACACACCTAACTTATAGACACAGACAACAACATAGTGATGACCAGAGGGGAAGGGGTGGGGGAGGTGGAAGAGGGCAGGGGGGCACATGGCGATGCGAGGAGGCTTGACTTGGGGTGGCGAACACACACTACGATATATGGATGATGTGTTAGAGAAGTGTACATCTGAAACCTATATAATTTTATTAACCAGTGTCACCTTAATAAATTCAGTAAAAAAGAAAAATCTGGATGCCATTTAGATAGTTCCAACTACAATGTATATATTCCATACAGAAACCTTTAAACCTTTTGCATATATATATAAAGAAGCAGCATTTGGCAAAGTACAGGGAGCATAAATTATAATGTACTTATTTTTTAATAAAGAAGAAAAATAAGAATCCAGGTAAAATTTAGTATTTCCCCATTAATTTATCCCAGCCATGGTCTTATCCTCAGACTTGCATCAGAGTGCCTCTTACTAATGTAACAGAAACTACTTATCATTAAAATCTCATCTTGGCATTTGTTCTTCAATTAAAGCCCCTTACAAACAGCTTATCTTTTAGCAGCCTGGTCTACTATGCCGGCTAGAACTCCATTTTAAAACTAATCAAAGACAGTATTAAATTGCTTTTCTTGAGCCCTTGATTATCTTGCTTATCTAGCACAATCTTAAGTCCTCTAAGCTTTCACCGAAAACATTTTATTATGTCCGAAATAACAGGAGAAAAACAACAGAGTATCCTTAGGGTTAATGCAAAAAAAAACAACAGCCAGGTTCTCCAAAGAGGAGAGCATTCTTTGCTCAGTTTCTGGTGGGGCACTGCTGGCCCTTGAAAGGCTGGCCTTGACCCACAGCCATGGAGCAACCTGCAGTTTTCTAATGCGGCTTCTGATGAAAAGCCTTTCAGATTCACTTCTCTGGGGCTCAGACCGCTTCTGATGAGCAGAACTTCTAGGTTGTTTGCACATGAATTGTTTTTAATGTCTTTTTTAAAAAAATATTTTTTAGAGCAGTTTTAGGTTCACAACAGTACCGAGCAGAAAGTACAGAGAGTTCCTTTATAACATCTCCCCCTCTCCCACACACACACACAGCCTCCCTGCTGTCAACATCCTGCGCAGAGCTTACATTTGTTACGATTGATGAACCTGCATTGACACATCATTATCTCTCAAGTCCGTAGTTTACATGAGGGTTCATTCTTGGTATTGCTCATTCTAATGTTTTCGTGTTTTTACTTATACATCATTTTTTTCTAATGTTTTTGTGGTTTTACTTATACATCATTTCTTTAAAAAAATTTTTATCCTCACCTGAGGACATTTTTTTCATTGCTTTTAGAGAGAGAAGAGGCAGAGAGGAAGGGACAGAGGGAGACATCGATGATAGAGAGAAGCATCAATTGGTTGCCTCCAGTGTGTGCCTAGAGCAGGGATTGAACCTGCGACCTAGTTATGTGCCCTGACTGGAAATTGAATCCGCAACCTTTTGGTTATGGGACGAACCCCTAACCAACTGAGCCACACGGGCCAGGGCTACATCATTGTTTCTTATGCTGCTTAAAATTCTGTTGCACCTTCCACTGTTTAACCTGTTGAACATTTAAATAGTTTTAATTTTTTATGATAATGACAATTCTTCAAAATATGGAACTCAGTCTGTATACATATTTGCCGACTTGTCTGATTATCTTCTTAAGATAAATTCCTAGAAGGCATAATTGTTAAGTCAAAAGTTACATTGCACATTTTAATCTTTGGTAAATTTTCTCGAACAGACCTATAGATGCATTGTACTAATTTACATAAATGTCGTAAGTGCATATTTCTTCCAAGCTTTTTACAACCGGATATTGTTAATCTTTTAAGTAGGTTTCCCCCATTGTTATAGATGAAAACTGGTAGTTCACTGTTTCTGTTTGCATATTATTCATTCAGGCAACAAATTTTGAGTCTGGAGGATGGAGGGAAGAAGTAGTATTGCATTTCAACTAAAATTGATGGGGAAATTTATCTGTATAATGACAAGATGTTAATGTAATTTTTAAAAGAATTTTTACAATAGTTTTTAAACGAGGGTAACAAGCTCCTCGTAGAGTTGTTTGGCTACAGATTGGGTGATGTATATGAAATTACTTGACATGGATGTTGCAGGCTCAATAAATATTAATGGAACCTGAGCATCAAAGAAAAACACTTGAATTATTATGTAGAGGATAAAAACATTGTTTTGGTGGTTGATTACTTTTTAAAAGATTACCAGTGTTTCATTTTTGCTTAGAATTTTTTCTCTTCTAATGTATGGGCTCTATTTTAAACCAAAAATTAGAATACTTTTGGGGGAGGACTCCTGAAATTGACTTCTGAGTGCTCTCTGAGTTACTCACTTATGGACACGCTTTGGAGGTAAATGCTGTGCAGGTTGTGCTGGTAGAGAAGTGAACCCCCTGTCTCCCAGTGAGTCCTTTGACAGTCTAAACAAATGGAAATATAATTAGGCATTGTCTGTCTCCAGGAACAGACAGGGAAAGTGGGAAATGGTGTGTAGATCATAATGTTGGAAATTCAACAAGCTAAATCCCCAGAGAAATCAAGATGAAGAGGAGCCTCAGACAGTATGACAAACTAGAGCCACTAGACTGCAGCTCGGACCCCAGGAGAGGGCCTGTCTGGGTCATTAATGTGTTAGAGCCATACTAGGAGGGAAGCCCAGAGACCAGCCAGTGGGATGGCTTCATTACTGCAAACCCAGACTGCAGTAATGGGGACCGGGCTGGGCGAATAAAAGACTTAGCGTGAGACTATACAGTGTGAAGAGGTGTCTTAATTGCCCCTTCTTAATTCCTGGGAGTGGTTTCTGTCAAAGTAAATTGGTTCCTGCAAGTGAGATTGTGCAAGGGCCTCACAGACAAACAGCTTAAGATTCAAATGATGTTACTTTTGCGTGAATTGAATGAGAATTATTTTTTTATTTTGCACACTTGAATTTATATATACAATATAACATGTAAATAATAAAGAAGGATATAAGCTAAAACCCTCATTCCCAACCTGTAAGGACTCTGTGTTTTGCTTCGGTTTGTTCTTTGCAAACCCTTCTCTGTATGTCATGAGTATTTACTTTTGAATATGTTTTTAAATTGGAGTGTGCACTAAATTTTGAATTGAGATAATTTTATGATTGTTTTGAAACGACTGGATTAAATTGAGTGGAAATTGGGTGGTATGAAAATTATGTACTGTTTGACAGAATTAATACTCTGTCTGTGTTTGATGGTAGAAGCAGAAAGGAGGTCAGACCTGGAGGACATAGGAAAGGTTGTGGATGGGAAGAGGTGTTTGGAGAGACACAAAATAGAAAAGTAGGAGTGAATAAGGGAACCAGGTTTGAATCCTGGCTCTGACTTTCAGTGACTTCAGTATTCTAGCAAAATTACCAGCCTTCCCTATTGTCCTCATATATAAAAAGGATTTAATAATATTTCATAGGGTTCTTGTAAAGGTTAAATATAATGAAATAACACATAAAGCATCTAGCCCAGTGCTTGATATAGAGGTTCTTCCCTTTCTTCGGTTCCTTTTAAGTAGAGAATTTCCTTTTGAGATTTACCTTGTCAGATTGTTTCATAATACCGAGTACGTGGTTGGGTACTCTTCCTTTGTTAAAACGGACTGTTTTATAAGTTGGATCGAAAAAAATTATTGATTACATGGAAATATTTCTCCTTTGGATCAAGTCAGCGGAGTATTTCTTTCTAGATTATCATAAAGATGTGGAAATAGATTAGTTACATAACATGTGTTGAGTTTGAGCTAGGGATTGGGAGTTTGACCTGCCTTTGCATTGTTTTTGGCTGAAAAGAAGGGATTCCAGTTGGTCTCCAGTGTCTGTCCACTACCTGAGCCTAGTGGTGTTATGGCACTTTTGCAGTCTTGTAATTTGCAGTTTGCATTAAACAAAATTCTGTCACTTTTTAAGAGATTAGGTTTTGTGTGTCAGCTACTGCAGTTGGAAACCAAAGTTTGACCAACTGGGATTGTAATTGTATATAAACACATTTTTATTGCAATTCTTACTTATAAGTGTAGACTCTCAATAAAAATGGGAAAGCTACAAGGCTTCTTAATGTGTGTGTATAATGATGGGTGGAGGAGGAAGAGGAGTATTTTAGCTTAGTATCAAGTAGCCCTTAGCTACCTTCATTCAGACTTTGTTTTCTTTCAAGACTAACTTGTTCTCCCCACACACTTCCCTTGTTTACTTGGAGATTATACTAAATCAGTGGAGAAACAGTAGAAAATTTAGATAAACAGAAGGAAAAAAAATGGGTAATCCCACTTCTCAGAGAAAAACATTATTAACATTTTTACTTTAGTTTCATGTTATTTTTTCTTCATATATATATTCATGTCTAAAACAAAAATGGTATCTGATAAGCCATACTTTCTATAAACGGCTTTAGTCAATCATCAATATATTGTGACTGTGTTTTATACCCATAATATATTTCCATAACTTCTGATTATCTTTGTTTTCTTCTAATTACAGAAATAATGTGTGCTTATTGGAAAAATTCTGAAGGAATGCAGAAATATCTAACAAAATAAGTTTCCACATAAGCCAACTAATCATTTATGCAGTGGTACTTTTTAAAAAATCTATTTTCCATTTTTTAAATTGAATCTTTATTGCATTTTTTCCATTACCATTTAGTCCCCTTGCAGTAGTACTTTCTAGTATTTATTTAGTATCCTGCCACATGGGTCTGTGACCACACTGACCTGATCGACAGTGTTTTCCATTCAGGAAGGGATCGGAAACGGTCCGAGGTAAACTGCACTGCTGTGTGCGTCTCTGTGCGCACACCTCAGTATGATCGCCTCCTTATTTCATGGGAAGAAATTCCTGCAAATGTTAAAGTGCATGTACATTTTCGTTAGGTGTCTTTTTTTGTCAAGTACTGCTAAATTTCATTTTTAAAATGATACCAATTTATTCATTTATCATTATTGTTTGGGGAATGTTTGCTTTCTAATCTTGGATTGTTTTTTCCTTAAGAAACAATTTTCACCAGTTTGATAGGTGAAAAATATTTAATTTGAAGTTATTTTTGATTATTACTAGTTAAGTTTAATTTTTATCTTCGCAAGGTTTTGACCATGTGTATTTCTTTGTGAATTACTTGTTGGCACATTTAAAAAAATGGAAGTGTTCATTTTTTTCTGTAAACTTAAGTATTTTAGTTTAAGTATGACTTAGCAGATGCCCTAGCCCCTTTTGAACCAGAGTGAGCTATATATAAAGAATTCACTCAAGTGACATACTTTGCTACTTACAAAGATTTGATTGACCAGGGAACCAGGAAGTTGCAGCTTCTTTCCCTCCCTCCCTCACCCCCAACCCCCACCCCCCTTCTCTCCCTCCCTTCCCCTCTCACTCTGTCCCACTTCCCCCTCTCTCTAAAATCAATAGAACAGAAACAAAAACAAAACTTTTATCCCGAATGCGGTAAAAACTAACTAATACAGACTAACAGTGTTAAAGGACCAACTTACTCCATTTTCCTTATTTTATCATGCTGACAAACATGACAAAAACATCTCTGAAACATTTTTAAGTAAAGCAGCTTATAGTATTTTGGCGTGTGAAGTTTAACGTTCAGTTTTGCACTGTAATGCTGTCTCTTCATAACGTCCCGTTTGGGGGCTACCCTTCCTCTGTTTCAAAGGGAGAGGAGTGTGTAAGAGACACGGATGACCTCTCTCTAGAATGGTGCAGATAGGTGTTCTAGTGAACAGCCAGTTTTTGAATCAACTCCCTGAGGGTACTTATAGGATAGTGAGAGTAATCTTGGCATTTATGGTGATTAAACTAACTGCAGTGTGCTTTCTGGCGTGGCTCCTGACACATAGTAGGTGCTCAGTAAACCATGACAGTTACACACTTGTGTATAATGCTGTCCTTTCATCCATTCCATAGTTACTTATTGAGAGCTTACTCTTTGCCAGGCACTGGTCAAAGTATTGTAGGCACTGCAGGGAATGGAAAGGCTAAAGTGCCTTCTCTGGGAGCTAATTCTCTGTTGTGGGGAGACAGTCACTGAGTAAAATAAGTAAGTGCTATGAAGAAAATGAATCGAGGGGATGGCTGTGCTGCTGATGGGAAGAGAAGGATTTGCAGTTTTCACTAGGGTGGTCAGGGAAGGGGCGGGTGTAAGTAGAGGTCAAGCAGATCTGGGATTAAGCCCATCTTTACTACTAATTAATTGGGTGACTTTGGGAGAGTTACTTTTGATCCTCAGTGTTGACGTGTTATAAAAAGATAATAATGAATCTGCTGCATAGGGCTAAGTGAGATCATGTGGGAAGCACGTCTCACTATTCCTCACCTCTCACTCCCAGGGGAAGAAAGTCTGGTTAGTGCCCAGTGAGGTGGGCGCTGCCCCTGCTAACCAGGCTCTGAGACACAAGCCCGCCGGAGAGTGGAGCGTGGTCACTTTGCTCAGGAGGAAGGCTGCAGTGAAGAAGAGAGTTTAATGTGGGTGGGAGAGGCAAGAAGAGATGGGTGGCCGGGTCTCGGCTGCGTGTGTAGGGGAGAAATGGGAGCATCGAGGTGGTTTTTTTCCTTCCTAAAGAGAAAGTAAAAGACCCATTTTCCTTGCTTCGTTTTTGACAGGCCTGTCACCAATCGATTCTGTAATTTTATTTCCATGCCTAATCAAGAGTTTTACAGTATAGTTTTGGGGAAGTAAAACATGTATATATGTAAATATCTATGTACAAAGAGTTAAAAATAGTTGCTAAGTAGATTTTCTGTAAAAGGAAGGATTGTGAAGTGCTAAAAGCATCTGGGAGAAGGAATCTGTGATTGGGTGGATGATCAGGGAAAGCTCCTTGCAAGGGTAGATTCTACCCAACTCCTGAAAGGGGGCGGCACTTTGGTCTGGGGTTGGAAGGACACTGATGTTTCCCAGAGGATGCTCCACAGCGCCTCAGCTGTGACAGGTACCCTGGGGAGGAAAGGGCTTGAGGGTGGGCCGAGTTTGCGAAAGCCTCATCGTGCCCTGCCATGCACTTGGGGGGTCACACTGCCTGTTTACTCACTGAAGTTCCTGGCAGCCCTGCAGGGACGGGACCTGCTGTACTGTGGAGATTACAGGTCTGGGTGATGTGCACAGCAACTCAGCAGGCTCTGGGAGTTGGGTGCTGCCAGCTCCCTCTTCCAGCTCTGTCTTCAGGGAATAGAGCTGTCACTTGTCCTTGTGTATGTTTGTGAAGTGCTTGGAGATCATTCAGCATGTTTACTATAGCTCTTCAGTAGAGGAGAAAAAGGTTAGTCCAGCCCAGATAGAAAAATAACTAATGAAGATGACACAGTTTTGGATCTCAGTTTCTATCTTTTATTTTTCTTTCCTCTATTGCTTAATTATTTTGTTCCTGTGAACTGCTTTATAGAGTATTTACATATAATGAAAAAGAATTGTCTTAAAAGTTGAAAATGGAAACATTTTAAAGATACTACCGTTTTAACAAAGGTTTTCTTTCCCTTCCCGAGGTGTATTACCCCAATTTGGGATGGATGTGCATTGATGCCACCGACCCAGAGAAGGGGAACTGGCTGCGGTATGTGAACTGGGCTTGCTCAGGAGAAGAGCAAAATTTATTTCCCCTGGAAATCAACAGGGCCATATACTATAAAACTCTAAAGGTAAGAGTGTTAGAATCAGTCTGCTGTTAGTTACTCTGTATGCATACTTTGCAAATACTGTCCTTAGTTGTGACTGACAATAACAACTTTGCAGACCTTGAAAGGATTATATCTGAAAGTGGTTCATCAAGGCCTGTGCTTTAACTGCCCAGTCGCCACTGCTTCGTGTGCATCGGGGCTCGGTAGCGGGAAGACAGTGTAAAGGAATCCCGGGCTGCATCTTTATAGATGCTGATGAGTTAAGCATGTGGCAGCTACTTCCCCACCCCGTCGCCCCCCGAGATGGCAGATGCATTAGGAACTGTCTGATGGGTAGATTTAGCCAACTGCAAGAAACTCTCCAGAACTACGGTGGCTCACTGTCGAGATGAATGGAGTAGGACATTTTCTTAGGGTTTGCGGTGAGGTCAGAGGTCACTAAGCATATTCCGGGAAGTTAGTATTAGGAAGCATTGGGTGTGGCTGCATTTCTGTAATAAGCAAGCCGCTATCTGTCCGCCTTGTCAACATTTTCTCTGAAGGCTAAGCTGTACTCATTGTGCATAGACATGTTCTGGGAGGCGGGGTCTTGAGTCTCTAAAGATAGACAATTGTTGCCTTTGGTACATTTGCTAAACATTTGCTAAAATTACTCTAGGGCAGATTTCTCTTTATTCACTTACTTTCCTTAAAAATGTCACGGATTGGGAGACAGTCCATGAAACAAATTATTTCTATGGAGTCGGAAACTCTAGTGGAGCAGGCATTTAAGATGGTGGGCAGCTTTGCGGCCTGTGGGGTTCACCTGTTTGGTAGCATTAGGGCTTTAGAAAGTTTAGGGAGCGTGTATCAGCTCCACAGCCCTGTCACCTTTAGCCGATTGGACTTGCCCTCTGCCTCAGATATGCCTGCGTCCTTGCTTCCAGTTCCTGTAGGGACTATATTTTGGTTGTACTTTCTCATTTAAAATTTCTACAACTTTCTTTCTCTTCTTCTGTATTGTCATAGCACAGTTTTCTAGTAGGTGTTACTGTACACTTTTGTTATAGTGGAATTTGAAATTAGATTCAAGAATTCATTGTGTTTCTCAGATTTATGTGAAGTGAGAGTTAGACCTGGTTGAATCAGTGAGGCAGAACCCTGCTGGAGATGACATGCCAGCAGGGGGGTGGACCTGAGGCTGTCAAGGGCGTAGAAATGAGGTTCCAAGGGAGAGCAGGCCCAGGGAGATGTTGGGACACTGTGAAGTTTCTTCATCAGACTGTCTCTGATAGCAGATCTGAGAAATATTGAAGAGGAGAGAGAGAGTATTTAAGAGACTGAACTGTGAAGCCTGACTTCTGGATTAGACCCTGACTTGCTGTGTGACCCAGGGCAAGCCACTGTAACTTGACTAGCTGTGTAACCTTAGGCTAGTTGCCTTTCTGTGACTCAGTGTGGTTATTTGTAAGATACAGATAGTAATAGCATGGACTTCATAGGGCGATCATGGCGACTTCACAGGCGATTACTGGTGGAGCTCTAGCGCCTAGGACGTGCCAGATGAATGATAGTCCTACTCTTGGCGAGGTGGCACGGGGTCTCGTAGGGTGGGGACTGTAGCTGACTGCTTGTGAGCAGGTTTTGGCTTCGAGATGTGTGACCCTGAGAACGTTAATTAAACTCTCTGTGTCTTAGTTTTTTCATCTGTAAAAATGGAGGTAATAGTAAAATTAATATTGAGTCTTTGCAAAGATTAAAGGAGATGATATGTGTAAGGTTCTCTGAAGTGTTCCTACTTCAGCCCAAGTACTCAAAGTTGTTAACTGGCTGTTCTGCTGCTATTACTTTTACCTCTGCTCCTCTGAAGTAACAGAGTTCTGATCTCTGGACATCCCCCAGTCCTGACTTTTGATGCCTGCCCAGGTGTGCACAAGACCTTTCAGGTTTCTTGCTAGTGATTGTCTAGCTACAGATTAGGCTTCCTGTGGGTTAGATTTTGTAAATAAAGTACATCTGATGTTCTTCTGGGCTCTGTCTCACCTTCTCAACTGTCACCCAGATAACTGGAAAATCCCAGTGCTGGTTTTGTTTGTAATACGATTAAAAATTATTTAAAATTTCTGGAAGTTAACTGTTAGCCCACTATCCATTCATTCCTCTCTGTTTTAGTTTAACAAATATTATCTAGAATGTACCAGATATTCTTCTATAGTAGTGAACAGAAAACATGAGGTCTCTGTCTCATGGAACTTCCTATTTTGGTGGGGAGGAGGCAGATAACGAGCAAGTGAATAAGTAATCAAAATAATTTCAAATAGTGGTAAGTGCTTTGAGGACAATAAAAGGTGATGAGACGAGGTAGGGGGCGGGCTGCTTTAGCCCTGGTGGGTCAGGGAAGACAAGACAAGACATCATGAGCCCCCACTGCCATGTGTGGCAACCACACAAAGACCTCTGCCGGAAGAGCAGTCCAGGAAGACAGGCCCCCACAGAAGCAAAGACAACGAAGTAGGAATAGGCTAGATTTTTTTTTTTTTTTTTTTAAATAAGGACTAAAACAAAGGCCACTGTGGCTGGAGCAAGAGGAAATGAGGCTGGTAAGGTGGGCTGAGGCCACATCAGGTGAGGTGGGGTGATCAGAAGGGAGAAAGAAGTCTGAGTGTTTAGTTTTCAGTTCAGGTCACCCATTTGAGAATTGAGGCTTTTGTGGGTGGGAATGCGTGAACCTGCTTTTGTGTTCCTGTGAATTCTGGAGGATTGTATTTTGACCTAGTGTCAGAAGTGTCGTTTGGAACCCTTGCCTCTACCTATTTGGTCTGTTAAAATTTCAAGTTTATATTTATTTACTGATATTCAGAGAAGAGAGTTTGCTCGGTTATGTAAGGCCTGTCAGAACCCAGGGGAAAAGCTGGAAAAGCTTAAAGTCTTTCTGTTTGTTTTTTGTTAAACATCAAAATATAATATATGAAAAAAGAGGTCGTTGGGACTTTTGATTTGATTTGACTTTTTTGTCTTATTTTTTATTCATCTTGTTATTGTTATTCTATTGCAGTTGTCCCAGTTTTTCCCCCTTTGCCCTCCGCTGCCGATTCCAACCCCGCTTCCACAGTCAGTTCCTACCCTGTTGTCCATGTCTGTGGGACATTCATACATGTCCTTTGTCTAGTTCCTTCCCCTTCTTTGCACCATTACCCCCTCCCCTCTCCCCCGCTCACTTTCAGTCTGTTCCATGTTTCCATGTCTGTGGTTCTCTTTTGTTTGTTAGTTTATTTTGTTCATTAGATTCCTCTTATAGGTGAGATCATATGGTATTTGTCTTTCACTACCTGGCCTATTTCACTTAGCATAATATTCTCCAGTTCCATCCATGCTGTTGCAAAAGGTCGGCATCCCTTCTTTCTTTCTGCTGTGTAGTATTTCATTGTATAAATGTACCACAGATTTTTTGATCCACTCATGTACTGATTGGCATGTAGGCTGTTTCCAGCACTTGGCTGTTATAAATTGCGCTACTATGAACAGTGGGATGCATAAGTTCTTTTGAATTGGTGTTTCAGGATTCTTAGGGTATACTCCTAGCAGTGGAATTGCTGGGTCAAAAGGCAGTTCCATTTTTAGTTTTTTGAGGAAATTTTAAACTGTTTTCCACAGTGGCTGTACCAGTCTGCATTCCCATCAACAGTGCACTAGGGTTCCCTTTTCTCCGCATCTTGCCAGCACTTGTTGCTTATTGATTTATTAATGATGGCTATTCTCACAGGTGTGAGGTGATATCTCATTGTGGTTTTAATTTGCATCTCTCTGATGGCTAGTGATGTTGAGCATCTTTTCATATGTCTCTGGGCCATCTGTATGTCCTCCTCGGAGAAATGTCTATTCAGGTCCTTTGCCTATTTTTTAATTGGATTATTTGTCTTCTGCTGTTGAGTTGTATGAGTTCTTTATATTTTGGAGATCAAACCCTGTCTGATGTTTCATTGGCAAATATGTTCAACCATATGGCCAGTTCCCTTTTCATTTTGATGATGGTTTCTTTAGCTGTGCAGAAGCTTTTTAGTTTGATGTAGTCTCATTCCTTTGTTTCCCTTGCCCTAGGAGATATATCAGCAAAAATATTGCTGTGTGGGATATCTGAAATTTTCCTGCCTATATTTTCTTCTAGAACTTTTATGGTGACATGACTTATATTTGTCTTTCCATTTTGAGTTTATTCTAGTGTATAGTGTAAGTTGGCAGTCTAGTTTCTTCTTCTTTTTTTTTTTTTTTTCATGTACCAGCCCAGTTCTCCCAATACCATTTATTGAAGAGCCTGTCTTTACTCCATTGTGTGCTCATGTCCCCTTTGTCAAATATTAATTGACCATAGAGAGTTAGGTTTATTTCTGGGCTCTCTACTCTGTTCCATCTATGTGTCTGTTCTTATGCCAGTACCAGACTGTTTTGATTACAGTGGCCTTGTAGTATAGTTTGATATCGGGTATTATGATCACTCCTCCTTTGTTCTTCTTTCTCAAGGCTGCTAAGGCTATTTGGGGTCTTTTTTGGTTCCATATAAATTTTTGAAATAGTTGTTCTATATCTGTGAAATTTGGTATTTTAATAGGAATTGCAGTGAATCCGTAGATTGCTTTGGGTAGTATGGACATTTTAATGAGGTTAGTTCTTCCAGTCCATGAACACAGTATGTGCTTCCATTTATTTGTATGTTCCTTAGTTTTCCAGGTTCAGGTCTTTTACCTCCTTGGTTAAATTTATTTGTAGGTACTTTATTTTCTTTGTGGCTATAGTAAATGAGACTTTTCCCCTAGTTTCCCTGATATTTCATTGTTGGTGTACAAAACTGCCATTGATTTCTGAATATTGACTTTGTGTCCTTCTCTTTTGTAAAGTAGTCAGGTAGTTTTTTGGTGGATACTGTAGGGTTTTTTATGTCCTCTATCACATTGTCTGCGAATAATGATTTGACTTTTCAGTCAAATCATTATTCCTCCTTTCCAGTTTCGATGTCTTTTATTTCTTTTTCTTGCCTGATGGCTGTGGCTAGAATTTCCAGTACTATGTTGAATAAGAGTGGTGAAAGCGGACATCCTTGTCTTGTTCCTAATCCTAAGGGAAAACCTTTTAGTTTTTGCCTGTTGAGTATAATGTTGGCTGTAGGTTTCTTGTATATGGCTTCTGTTATGTTGAGGTGTGCTCCCTCTGTTCCATTTTGCAGAGCGTTTTTATCATAAATGGGTGCTGGATTTTATCAAATCCTTTTTCAGCATCTGTTGATAAAAATACAGAATGCTTTACAAATTTGCGTGTCATCCTTGCACAGGGGCTGTGCTAATCTCCTCTGTATCATTCCAATTTTAGTATATGTACTGCCAAAGGGAGCACTGATTTTATTTTTTTTTAAATGCAGGTTTATATTACCTGTGTTTAAGAACAAAAAATTTCTTTTAAACTTTGACATATAAAAAGAACAAGCAGTACAGAAGCAAACAATCATTGATTTTAAAAGATATATTATTTTCTTCTTCATAAAGGTCTGTTATTTGTGTAGCTGTTTTAATGTGAAGTTGGGAATTATACAGCCCAATAATATAATAATCACCTTAGTGGCTAACAATTTAGGAAGTTATTCAAATAGCTGCCAAATCCCATTGCTTTTAATCTAGCTATTCACAAGCTCATTAGCCATTTAGAAATTTTGTAACATATTTGGTAAAAACAGATTCTGGTAGGTTTTTATCTTGTGTGCTTTGACAAGCAGAAGGGCACCCTCCTATGCAAAGAGCTTCTGTTGATGTTGAACCTCACCCAGGTGACTGGGACAGTAGCACTTGGGGGGCTGTAGTGCAGTGACCGTGGGAGGCTGAGCTCTGCATCCCGGAGGCACCTGGAAAACGTCCTGCGGCGTCTTCTCTCGGCGCTGGGCTTATGCGGTTGGGTTAGGAATAAATTGGGAATACATTTTTTCCTCCCTCCTTCTCATTTTCTTTTTTACTTTGGTTTTATTTAAGTCTTTACATATTTCCGCGAACTCTAATCATTTCAGATATTTTATGGTCCCACCATGTCGTGAGTATGTAACTTAACAACCAAAGATAGAGAAGCGGACTATACATTTGGAACCATAAATGGTTTGTTTAAATAAAAAAGTCTGTTCCTTCAACAGAAACAGATTAGTTCATCAGGGTGGCAAAAGGTATCTGTAATGGCTACTTTAACTCCTAAAATCTTAACATATTTTAACTCATTAAAATCTTATGCATGTTGGATTAGTTTTTTTTCCATTTAGGTTTAACAGAATCAAGGAGGAAAATAATACCTTGGGTTAAAGATAAGAACATGGCAGGTTTTAACCATCCTTGGGGGAGCAAAGGAAACAGTGGTTTGTTTTATTTTAAAGAATTTAGAATATTAAAAAATTCAAACTATATAAACTGAGAATGAAACAGAATAATATTTATTTTCAAGGGCACTGTCTAGACTAAAAGGTGTGTTGACGTTTAGGTACTATATTGTTTCTAAACTAACATCTTAGGTGGAATTCCCCCTGCTCCTAAAAACCAGGGCATCCTCCTCCATGACCCATGGTGCAGTGATCAGAATCAGGACGCTGACACACAGCATTTGATTAGCTAATCCATATACTTTATTCAGCGTTTGTCCATTGTTCCAATCATGTCCATATAGAAAAAGAAAACTCAAGTTGTGTTCAGTTATAATGCCTTTTATCAGTCTCCTTAGTTTGGACAGTACCTCAGTCTTTGCTTTTATAATTTTTTAGTTTTGAGAGAACCGGTCAGTTGTTTTGTAGAATACCCCACAGTTTGGGCTTCTCTTGTGCTTCACATCATGATTAAATTACATTTATGCATGTTGGGCAGAAATCTCCAGAAGTGATGCTGTGTTCTTTTCTCTGCATGGTATCAGGAGGCACATAGTGTCTAGTCTCGTTATAAAGATAACGTTTTTCTCTTGTGAATGATACATGTCTTTGGAGTAGATATTTTGAGACTTTGCAAATATTGTTACTCCTCAGACTTTTACCATCTTTTACCAAGTTTTTGCATCTACTGATGATTTTTGCCTAAATCAGTTTTTACTGTAATGATGGCCAAGTGGTGATTTTCTAAATCCATTATTTTTTAAAAAAATTTAATTTACCAGGGTTACATTGGTTAATAAAATTGCATAGTTGTCAAGTGTATAAGTCTTTAGGACACCATCTATATAGTGTATTATTTGTCCACCATCCAAAGTCGAGTTTGCTTCGTCACTAACCCCCGTTTACCCTCTTCTGCCTCCCTCCATTATTTCTTTTTCATTGATTATTTGGCAGCTACTGTAAGGATGAGCTTTCCATCTTATTTTTTTACTTGTTTGTTCGTTTGTTCGTTCATTCATTCATTCATTTAGTGTGGACTCATTAATTCTTATTTTATTCATTGGATTTAGGTTACTTGTGTGATCCTCTTGGAACTTTTTGAACAGTTGAGTCATTGTGAGAGAAACCAGTGAGCCAGTTTCTTAAATTCTACTTAAGAGCGCAATCTTTCCACTTAGTATATTTTTTCCTCAGGATCTAGTTCTAGGTGTAATCAGTATGTGGGTGGTATATGTCTTCACTACTGACATGGCTGGTAAGAATTAATGATTTAGGAGCATAATACATGTGGGTGGTTGTTAGGTTTTTCCTTCCAAATTCAAGTTGTCATGTAAACTCGATGTGTGTTTCAGAGGGCAAGACAGTGAATTGTCCATGGGTCCGAGCAGGTTGGTCCAGTGCATAGATAATATATTACCAGGACGCTTGTGTGCCCTCTTCCTTTAGCCTTTCCGTGATACAATTAGCGGTGGCTTATAAATGTGCAGTGGCATATAGTTCTTCCTTATCATGCTTAACTTGCTCTTGGAATCTGAACCGTGAACTGGTAATTAGATTTCAGCACTTCTCTTTCCAAACCTCGTGGTTCTTTCTGATTGTGCTTTAAAATTCTCATCAGCTAGATTTCGTGGGCAAAATGTTTCCGGGTTTGTTTGTTTTTCCCCTTTTGCGTGAGTAGTCGTGAGGCTTTGGACGGTAAGATTTGGCAGCATATGGCAGTTTTGAGTTGTGATCCTGTCTAGTCAGATCCAGTAGAGGGACGGCCTTGCGGATGCCTGAGAGGAGGCTGGCGGGAAGTGAGGTCCTCCCTCCAGCAGAGGGTGCCTGCCCACAGCCACCCAGCCTGCAGCCACTGAGGGTTTTGGAGCCCTTCCTGCCGGGCTGGCCTCCGTTTCGCGGCCCCGCCCCGCCCCCGCCCCGCCAACAACCGCCGCTCTCATTGGCCAAACGCCTGTCTCTTCTCTCCCTGCAGCCAATCGCGCCGGGCGAGGAGCTCCTGGTCTGGTACAATGGGGAAGACAACCCCGAGATAGCAGCTGCGATTGAGGAAGAGCGAGCCAGCGCCCGGAGCAAGCGGAGCTCCCCGAAAAGCAGGAAAGGTAGGAGCCCGCCGCCGCCCGCTCCCCGCCGGGCCCGGGCTGGCCATATCCGGGCTTGGGCGGCGCCTGCAGCTCTCGGTGACCTTTTCCGGACCGGCTGCCGGTGTGATATGGCCCCCCTCCCCCCGGGCCGCTGCTGAATCACGGCTCCGGACGCCACTCGGGCTGCTCTCTAACTTGGGGCCCGGAATCCGGGCGTGGAGAAGTGCGCGGACCCCAGCGCTGTCCGAGGGCTAGTTGTCACTGCACTCACGTACGTCAGAGTGGCCGGACCGGCGGGCGGGAGCGGCCGCCCGTCCCTTCAGAGCGGTGCAGTCCCGGCATATTCTTAGCTTTTTGTGCTGTTTGCCAGCGGACGCGTCATAAAATGTGTTCCGACAGTGACATTTCCAGGCCCGCAGATTCGGTGCCCTTGCGTCCCCTGGGACCGTGCAGTGGGCGCCGGGCTCGCTGCGGCCGAGGCGCTGGCGTTCCCCGGCGGGCGGAGAGCCGGCCGGCCCGGGCTGCGCCCGGCCACTCCGCGCGGCCGGCGGGTCGGGCACTGTCACCGCGCCGCGCAGGCCGGGCCCTGTCACTCCGCGCCGCTCGGCGCTCCCCCTCCTCCCGCGGCCACGCCACGGCGCGCCTCCCCGGCCCGCTGCACGCGAGACCAGGCCGCGCCGCGCGGGGCTGCCGCACTCTCGGGGGCTGAGGTGTCAGCACGGCGGGCCTTCCCGAAATTGGGCCATTAACAAAATGGAAGTTGGGGAGCGAGCTGTTTTGTCACTTTTGACTCAACTCCAATAGTTTCGTTTTATGATGTTCTCAAACCTAGGTAATGCGTAGTTGCCCCTGCGAAAGGGAGGGGACCCTGGTAGGAAAGCAGTTTGGTTGGGTGTATCATATTTCTAGCGGGCATTTTGACACGTCGTTGGGGTTTTGTTTTTTTTTTTGAGGAAAATTTTTATTGTAAATTCGTGAATCTTTCATAGAGCGTAGTTTGACTGTCTGCCAGGGCACAATATGGCAGTATCTTACTAACATAAAACTTTTTTATTGCTCGCCGTGGTCTTAAGTAAATTTTTGTAGTTACTTGAACTTGGGAGCCTCTTCTTAACTCAGTACATTGCAGAGTGATTTGTGGAAGTCATACTGTAAATCACAACATGAACTTGATTTTGGAAAATGTAAAAACAGTATTTAAAAGTGGTAGGCAAGAAGTCCTTTTTGATTTTTCCATCACGTATTCTTTTGTGTTTTACAGTCACGTTGCATACAACTAACTCATCCGAGGAACAGTTTGTGGGCCTTTTACTAAATACGTGTTCTTTATTTGTTGAATATGATTTTGTTGCTGTTTTAGGTCATTAAATATTTTGTCCTGAGTCAGATGACCAGGATCTAGAAAATTCCCAGGTGTTTTTTTCTTTCTTCCTTCCTTTCTTCCTTTCTTCCTTTCTTTCTTTTTTCTTTTACTGTTTTAACTGGGTATTGAGGTTTTGTTGACATTAGGCTTAGTGCATAATTGTTTGCAAACTGTTCACATAATTCAACTTGTTCCTTTGTTTAGTGTTCAATTTGTTTATAACTAATGTCACCAGCCCTTCCAGGTAAGTTGTGATTTGCAGGGGTTGGAGTTTGGGGGAAAGGAAAAATGTTTATTCTTCTACTAAGCATAACTAACTCATATATTGAAACATATTTATAGCTTAATGGAAACCACTCTAAGGCTTTCCATTTGGCATACTTTGGTGTGCATGTTTAGAACAGTTTGTTGCTTTTTGCTTTTCTTTTTAATATGTTCCTTAATTTTTTAATCTATTCATTTTGTTGAATTTGGGAAAAAGAACTGAAAATAAACTTTTTGTTTATTAATGATAGACAACACATCTTCATTTTCATACCTGCTTAAATTGCCGAGTTTTTATGTTGTTAAGTAGTTCATATTTCTTTTTATCCTGCTATTATTTTTATAACTACTCTGGGCAACATATAACCCACTGAAGCTTAGGTTTTAATTAAAATACTTGAGTGAGGCTCACTCTTGGAACTTAGTATGTTTTGAACAGCTTACTGGTAAAGAGTCATGTTTGAACTTTATGACCTAAAGTTTGGAGAGTTTAAATAATGAGTGAAGCTTTTTTTTTTCTTTTTTAAATTAAATACTTTGTGAAAGCTAATTTATAGCTTGTGAAGACCTGAAATGGGGAACTTTTTATATGAACTTGGTTCTATGCAGGTCTTCTGTGTGACCTCAGACATTTTAATATCTTTTCAGTCAGCGATGTCAGTGAGTAAATCAACATAAATGTCACTCAGTAGCAATGTTAACTTAGTATTTCTGAAAGCCAGATGTTGAAGACATGCAGCTGACAGGTAGATTGACAGTGGACCTAACTTCCTTCCCGTTATGAGGCAGGCAGAGAGAAACAAAGGACTGAATTCTTCCTAGTTCTGGGCCCCGGCCCCTTTGCATGGCAGCTGCCATGCCTACAGCTGTGCATGCATGTGGTGCCTTTCAGAATTCATCAGATTGCTAGGGGGTCATGAGGCATGTTCTGGGCAGCGAAAAGTCCCAATTCCTTTACAGACAAAGTGGCCCCTTCCTCTCCTTCTGTGTCTCTGGCTCTCATTCGATCATTCAGCTCATGTTTGTGAAGTCCCTGCTGTGTGCCAGGCACTCTGCTAGGTAGTACCGTGCAGTGACGAGTGAAAAAGAAGCAGTAACTCTTCTCATGGCACCTGTAGTCGAGACAAACATGAAATCAGTGAGTTTGCCGATGAGTGCCTAGTGGCTGGCAGGGACTAGGCCCGCAATAAATATTCGTTGATTGGCAAACAAAGACGCACACAAACCTGTAATGAAGGAAAAGAACACAGTGCTGTGAGAACACAGTTCATATTGTCTCTGACCAAAGAGCATGCAGTTTTGCCATAGACTCAAGATGTATACACCTGGGGCATTTCGAGCTAGAATTTTGGATTCTTAGCTTTGTAATTCAGTCTAACTTCTTACATGTCTGAACATGAGAAGCCTCTTGGATGGGACAGATTAAACTTTTCGGGTATAGAGGAAGGAGGGTTTTTATTGTCGGGTGTTTCCGATTATTTTAATTTGAACCATAGGAAGGTTATAATCTGTAAAGTAACAGAAGGGCCAAATTTGGATACATTTACCATCTTTTCCATTTCAGTCTACTATTTATTAGTGTGAAAAATTGAATTTGCTTGTTAGCAGTAAATGACTGTTGGCTTTTCTTTTTTTTTTTTTTGGCGCAAATGTTCTTTTCAAATATAATAGAACGTAATTGCAGAATGTGTTGTTGCCCTCCCCTCTTTTGGCTACATAAGAGCCCTACATAAAGTTATTTTACCCTAACTAAACAACAGGGGCTTTATACAAATGAGCTTAGTGGAAGGAATGAAAATTTCAGGACCCCCTCGGTTTTTACCAGGTGACTGGGCAAATCATGTCACCTCTCTGGGGTATGGTTTTCATAGCTTTAAAAGTGGGTGCCATGACACGGATGGTCCTTGTGCCTCACAGGGTTGTTGTCCAGAGCAAATGAGATAATAAAAAAGGAACAGCTCTGTGCAGCATGTGAGTCCGGGGTGCTTGTACCACCGACAGAATGGAGCTGACAGCTACTTACATGTTTCTTGCAGAGCGGCCACTAAGTTTGTGGCTCATTTCATCAGTCAGTACTTGTGGATGTTTGTGGAGCCCCTGTGGAAGATCAGAAGAAGCAGTGGGTCTCTCCCCTCTCCCCTCTCCCCTCTCCCTTCCCGTGGCAGAACCTCACTCTGTGCCAGTTACGCTTCTTTGTTGGCCTGCATCTAACCTGTTGACTTTCCTATTCACAGCAAATTAGGAGGAAATTAGAAAGGGAGAGTTACTTACAGCAGCAAGTAGTTTTATTGCTGATAGCTGAGCAATAAATAAGATAGAAAATTTATAAGGAAACCAGTAATGAACTACAAAGAGCATAGCTCCTTAAGGTTACTTTGCAGCTTCAGGTAATGCTTTATAAAAACTGTAAATAGTCCCTGAGAGTATCACCTAGTTTATAGTGTTTATCTAGGTGACTTTTAGCCACCATAGAACGTTAAATTATAATCAGCTTAAAAAGGAATTATTTCATCTGTCTCTGCAATTAAAATCGTTCAAATAAAAAACCTTGGTACTGTGACGAACATTCAAGTTCTTTGACATTGTACATGTTTGAAGTTCTTTTCTCAAAGGCAACAAAGCCTATAAAA
The DNA here is from genome assembly GCA_004026545.1 of Mormoops blainvillei. Classification (NCBI taxonomy): domain Eukaryota; kingdom Metazoa; phylum Chordata; class Mammalia; order Chiroptera; family Mormoopidae; genus Mormoops; species Mormoops blainvillei. Next base: position 64,904 of record PVJD01002358.1, on the reverse strand, counting down.
ATTTGTAGTCACTTTAGGGAGTTAAGGGATCCATGCGCAAAATAACTAGGTCGGAGGTAGGGTTTGTTGTTGTTGTTTTTGTTTTTAAAGTGCTAAACTAAAGGACTGTTGGTGTGGAGAGAAGGAAAGGGGGACTCTGGGCTGGGGTGGCTGGGGCGTCTTTATTTAGACAGAGTGGCAGGATGGGGGCGTTTCAGAACATGAGAGAGCAGAGAGGACATGCAGAGGAGCCTTGGAGACTGTGAGCAGGTGTGTGGACTTGTGAGTGTGTGGACGGTGTGTCGTCCCCCCCCGGCCCAGTTACTTGACAAGTGTGTGCTGTATCCATGTCAGGTAAGATACAGTTCTGGGTGCCGAAGTTTCAGGTCCCTGCTCTCATGGAATTGACATTCTAGAGAGTGAGGAAATCTGCCAACAAGAAGAACAACACAGGTCTTGTACTGTTACTAGAGTGTGTGTGGGTAAAGTGTGCCACGACTGTAGATGGGTGGCCAGCAAAGGCTTTGGGAGGCTGTGACATGAACGACACAGGGTGGAATCCATCAAGTTCTAGGGGCTGAGAGCTCCAGGAAGGAGGACAATTTGGGTGTTCCTATTAGCATTTTGGGAAATTTATTGCCGGGGTGTTGCATAGTAAGGGCCACCTAGTAACTTACATGAGTATTTTTGAGTTATGAAACTCAATTCTGCAAATAGGCATATTGACCCCTCTTCTACCAGGCACCGCATTTAGTGTCTGGATTGGCAGGGAGCATTAGAGAGATGGCTCAGAGCTATCCAGGGGGTGCTCATCCAATTTTTTGCAGCCCGATGCAGGTCAGACTTAAACTGGGTGTTTTACTTGGTGTGTATGGGGTCCAGGATAGGGAGGGGCTGAGCAGGAACCTTTTGGGAGAGGAGGTGATGCCGTTCTGTGGTCACGAAGTGGAGCGCAGTGGGAAGGCCCTGTAAGAAGGAAAGTGAGGAGGGGAAGAAGGAAGGAGCAATGCATGAGGTGGGGAAAGAAAAACTCACAGGGCACGAGGCCACAGGGCACTGCTAGACAACAGATAGAAACGGATAGGTGCAGCAAGAGACTCTGATGGAGACGCAGAGCCTCGTGGGCAGAGGTGCGTGGGGCTGCCACCGGTCAGCCGTGGGGCGGGTGGTTGCTGCTTAGCGCTGAGCACTCCCACGGACATTCCCAGTTGGCCTGTACCTCTGTGGCGTCCAAGCCGTCTCCGTGGTTTGTACCAGCTGCCAACGAGGACATAAAATGAATGAGGTTGGATCATTTGTCCGAGTGAGTGTCAGTCAGAAGTCAGCCCAGGCTTCCCATGCCTGTTCCTCCACAGAGTGTGCAGCTGCCTGCCCACTTTCCTGTGTGGTGGGCAACAGCAGAGATGACAGCATGGCTTCCATTTACAGTTAAAATTAGAGAATATGTTTAATAAATGCAGAGGATAGGTGGGCCTCAGCGAAGCTGGATCTCCTCACCTTCCATAGCAGTGGAGAGCTCTCCCAGGCTCCCTGAGGGGCGGAAGCCTGGCTGTGGTGCCTGCGGATGATGGCAGACTGGCCCTGAACCTCTGGCCTGGGAGCGTGGTAGGCAGGCCCTCTGTCCACTTAGTCACAGGCGCTCACCCTAGTGCTGGTTGGCAGGGGCTGGAGCGGGGTGTGGGGCAGTGGGAGGTGGCCATGTTTCTGTGGAAATACAGCCCCGCCAGTAAATGCCGTATGGCTTGCAAGATTGTTGCCTTAGACCTGAGTGAGCGGTGTCTTCGTCCCCTCGTGTAGTTCTGCTGCCTTGTAGTTGAGTGGTGTCCTTGCTGAGCATTGGGCGTCCCATCTCTGATGGTTGCTTGCCAGGTGGTTTGCTACTGCTGTTGCCATCGTCTGTTTTTGAAAGCTCAGTACAGTTTTAATATTTTTCCAATAGTAAGAGTCAGAATTTCTAAAGTTTCTAATTCTACTGCTACTGAATTGCCCCAAATTTAGGTAGATCAGGTGGTCAGTATTTTTGCTTTGTGCCTTTGATCCTTATGTTGTAACCTTGTTACAGGGAAATTATGTGGATTAACTAAAATTTTCCAAAGCATTTTGAAAAATTTTTACCCATATTTTGGTAAATGACCTTACAAAAATCCCAGAGTATACCTTGATAAAAAACTGCTTCAAACATCATAATTGAGTGACCTAGGAAATATGCTGTGTTCTGTCTGTACCTAGGTTTGTCTGGTTCTCCTGTCCCTATATGAACTGGAAGGTGAAACTTGGCCTAATACGGAAAAAAGGTTTGATTATGATTACATTTTCTAAAAGGTAAAAATAGTAAGACAGCAGCGAGTTCAAAATAGTTGATTTTTAAAAATTCAGTTGTAATTTGAAAATACAAAAACAATTTGCTGTGCTTTTCTTAAATATGAATACTAGATTCTTTTCTGAATTACGAATTAATTACTGTTTTTAAGACTCATTGAGTGTTTTCTTTCCGGGGCAGTTTGACATTCATGTTTGTAGATGAGCTTTGTAATATGAGATCTTAAATGTGCAGAGGAGAAATACAGAGAGGAGAGGATAGTTTTATATTTGAAGTTGCCTCTAATGAACTGAGGAACCGATGAATGCTCCAAGAGTGCCATTATGCAGGTTGAAAATTAAGCCATTTCCTTCTGTTAGAGGTTGTGCGGAGGATGGGGAGTGGCACCCTCAGGTGGACCAGTGTGGTGCGCTGTCTCTGTTCACACCGTACGTGCTGCCAGGGACAGCCCCGAAGCTCGGCTGCTTTATTTATTTATTCATTTATTTATTTGTAGAAATTTATTTATTGAGCTTTAGAAGGAGGAAGGAAGGAGGGAAGGATGGAGAGGGAGAGAGCAAACACCGATTTGTTGTTTCACTTATTTATGCGTCATTGATTGATTCTTGCATGTGCCCTGACTGCGGATCAGACCCACAACGTTGGTGTATCTGGACGACTCTCTAACCAACTAAGCCACTCGACCGGGGCCTGGAGTTTGGTGTTATTGATGTTCATACCTTGGGTGATGTTTAGGGAAACCGAATGACATATAGAAGCAAGAGTTCTTTGAAACCACTACTATTGTTTCTCAAAGTGAAAAAGATATAACTGAAGGCAGCCATCTTTTTTTAACCACTCAGATTAATTAAACCAGTGTCAGGCATTACAGGAGAATTCTTGGCCGAATTCATTCATTGTGGTGTATTTTCACATGGACATATCTCATAATTTGACATTTATCTGCACTTCATGTCACTGTGCAATAAATGACTGCTTTCTGTTGATGGTGACCATGCTGGCAGTTGCTCTTGTTTCTTCAGCACATCTTGCAAGTGCCTGGTGCTGTACTTGGTGCTCCATATAGGAACAGTGCCTGACTTACGATAGTCTCTGTTAAAATTTTTTTATTTACGACGGTGCGAAAGTGATAACGCATTCGCCAGAACCTAGCTGGGCTAAGTTGTGTGTTCGTCAGATTAAACACATTCTCGACTGTGGTATTTTCAATTGACTGGGTTTATCAGGATGCGACGCCATCGTGAACGGAGGAGCATCTGTCCATCATTACTGGTCCCTCCAGTAGCCCCACAAAGCAACAATCGTTGCGGTCACTGCCCTCTGTGGACGAGGGAACCAATGCACTGGCGGGTGGGGCGGTGGGATCACATGGTTTGCCCAGGTTCACCCACCTACTAAATTACTTGGCTTTGCCTAAATCCAGTTTTTATTCATAATGTTTCTAAGTAGAATAGTTATACTGAGTAAGTAGCAGTGTTTTATAAGACTTTGCCAATTAGCGAAGATGAATTTTCGCTACTTACTTCAGAATCGCCCTCTTTAATCCTAAATAATAAGGCAGTGTAGTGTGATTAAGTGAAGTCTTTGGTATTGGAAAAGCTAAATTATGGTAAGAACCAGTGCTTTCCGTTATTCTTGCTTTGGGGGTTTATGGACTGAATAGATTTACCATATTCCTTTGAGCACCTCAGACAGTTTTTAAAAATAGTGACAGATTACATTTTATTCCTTGCTGGCTATTGTCTAAGTGTTTTTTTAACAACATATATTTGTTGGTTTGAGCTTGTTATGAGTATTTTGTTTCTCAAGTTTTGTATTATTTCTGAAAGCAGTTGAGAAAATACAAGAATAGGGTGAGATGCTGCCTTTGATTGGCTCCTCCTGCAGTGTGGGTGGCAGTGCGGTTGGGTCTGAGGCGGGCAGAGCTCCCTTGTTTTCATCCCGTTGATGCTCTCAGTAATCCAGTGGTGCTTAGCCCCCTCCTCTGTACCGGTGGTTTTGTAATTGAGAATGGCCAAATGCTGAGAACGACTGAGTAAAATACAATCTTTAACGTTTCCATAAGCTGAGTTTTATGGATCTTGAACCTGTTTTAATTAACATACATTCTAAAAATTAAATCTAGAAACTGTAAGTGCAGTCCTGATTTGTTTGTGGATATAATTTGAGTTAAATGGTGCTTGTTATTTGTTTCTTTCACTGTCTTCAATAAAAGATAGGGATTTGGGGTTTTTTGTTTGTTTTTGTCAAATGCTTATTTAGGGGAGTAGTTGTTTATTTTTTACTTTTTCCTTTAAGAGGAACTCATTCGAACTGTTTGAAGCAGTACCTTCTTAAGAGGTTTCATTGACTGACAAAGTGTGTTCCTGGGAAGAGCTGGAGGAAGTGAGGATGAGGGAGGAGTTGCTCCGGCCTATCCCCTCTCCAGGTGCACTCTTGCATGTTCCTAATGAAGGGCAGGGATTGCTTTCTTTATTGTATCCCTTTCACAAAGAGTCTTGGGGATATATATGTATGTGTGTGTTTATAAAGCTTTAAAAGCTTCTCGAATTTGAAACAAAATGTAAAATGGCCTTTTCTGCCTGAACTTTCGCTGAGAGGACTTTATTCAGTTGCTCCTTAAGGATTTGGTGAGGCCTTAATGCCCTACCCTATGCCTCTGACACATGGTAGATGACACAGAGCTGCTGCTTAGTCATCTGTATCTTCATTTTTCAAATTTCTTAGGCATTTTCCTTTCTGTTCCACCCTTTTCTTTTAAAATTAGGAAGCAGTAACTTTGAACTAAGAGGTTAAAACTTGGTGCATGTATTCAGAAAAGTCCTGAGGGATTATGGGTAAAAGACTAGAAAATTTTCAGCATTCTGTAGCATTTGTTACAGCTGTTTCCTCTTCCCATTTTTGTAGTTGTGACCCTGAAATTTAAAATATTTTTTGATGGAAGTTTTAATTTGGTACATATATTTTCAATGTTATATATTGGTGAATATATTTTTAATAAATATTATTTGAATAGCTTCAAAGGCAAGGATGTATTCTAATGATAAATTGTATGTATGTGGTATATACAGATACCAGTTTTCTAAAATAGGATTATGACATCTAAAATCTTTGCTAATTTAATACTTTCAAAAGTTTGACTTTATATGCATTTATTAGTTTATAGTCAGTGTCTGAATGACAAAAACATTTCATCCTTAATGAATTAGCTGTTTGTTGTCAGTTATGTACAGTTGCAGAGGATCATCTTTGCTTTGGTTAAAAAAAAGCAGTAAGCACAACTTAAGTTAAATCACCCCTTCCTTTATTTCTGTAAAGCTACAGTGATAAACAGCCCTATCCTCTTGTACTTAGAACCCTAACTCTTGATGTAGCCTTTTGTAGGTTTCCTAAGACATCACATGTCACAAAAATGAAGGCAAACTGGTTTGTTCACCCATGTTTAGAACCTCTAAATTGGATTATGTGCAGTGTTTGAAGTTGTAATATAGTTGAGAGTGGGCAGCGAGGTGATTTCTGTGCCTTTTGTTGTTCTTTCCACTGTTGGACTTTTCCGGTCAGTTTTCATTCTCTTGCCAGTTTCAGGGGTAAAATATGCCTTTCTGGTTTACTGGCTTTATTTTTTGTTTTTAATGTATGAGATTATCAGAACCTGCCTGTTTCTCATGGACAGTAAGGTTGCATTAAGCGGAATGTCCAAGGTCCCTTTGAGGACCTGCCCTCCACCCCCTGTTAGTGCCACCTCTGTGAGCACGTGAACTTGGCCTTGGTGGAGACATCTGTCTGCTCTTCATCTCAGCCAGGTTTATAGTACAGGCAGTGGGAGCTGGTTGGTTAGAATTTCGAGCTTTTACACATGGAACAATCTTTTTGTTTACACATTTTGGATTGTGATTTTTGTAGGGTTAACATTGGAGTTGAAATTACAATTTCCCACTCACTGGTGTCCAAAACAAATAATAAAAAGGAGTGGCTATCAATAGTCTCACTCTTGGTTGGAGTTTTGAACAAGGGCTTAAGATTCTAAATTTGTTTTAAGGAGTTTTACTAGCTGTTAAGTGTATTACCACAGGAGATATCTTTAGATCATAGCATTATTTGATAATAAGCAAATTTGAGTGTTAAGCTTAATAAATACCTATTTGTAGTTTGATTCCATCAAAATGATGAATTCAGGAATTCAGGATAGAAAAATAAGGTAAATCACTGCCTGTATACCAAGGTAAATTAAATTCATGGTTGTAGTAGTGTGTAGAAAATACTAAATCAAGAGGAGGTGATGCTTAACTTTATCTGACCCTCTTCGGCTTTCGAGAGACAGGGTCCTCTAAACATCATGGACAATTGTCAAAAAGTACGGGGAGTTGGTAAACTTTGTGTTAGTAGTGAATGATTGTTGTAATCCCTCCAACCCCAACTTCAGTTTTTATGCTAATTCATGTTATAAAAACAACCAACCACCCAAAGTTTTTTTTAATAGGGTGGAAGTATACTGCTGAGGCTTCACTATTTCTTCTGTATTAGCTAAAACTTGATCAGTACTTTGCAATGGGATAACTTGTTTTTAGTGATCCTGAAATGTGTTTGCATGTTGGGTGGAGAAGAGAAGAGAAGGGAAGTGGGTGCTGGGAACTGTAGAGGATATGCACTTCATTGTGGCGTGCTGGAACGTACCCTTGGAATTCCGAGGCCGGATTCCAGTCCCAGCTCCGCCAATTAGGAGCAGTGTGACTCTGGACAGGGTGCTCTACATGTTTTGATCTTCAGTTCACCTGACTATAAAATGGGGATAAGACCCACTTCCTAGGGTTGCTATGAGCCTTGAGCGGGAGCCTCATAGGAACATACATGACACACTGACCTTTGCCCCTTCCCTTGTCATTGGCGGGCACCAACTGGGTCTGTGGTAACTCTGCCTGTTTGTTAGCTTAGTGTGGCATTTCTGGATTTAAAAAAAATGAAGTTTCAACATCTTTTAACATGTCCTTTAAACACCCACATAGTTTGCTTGGTGACATGGAGTAGATGGCAAATTAGGTTAGAGGAAAGAGATTCTTTCCATTGCAGCTAGAGAACCATCACAGCAGCAGCGGATTCCTCAGATGCTAGAGACCCGCTTCTTTCTAAAAAGCTGTCTTGTTTCACTAGTTATGCAAACTAGGACACTGGTGGTTACTGGTTGGCAAATGGAGAACTCACATTTCACTGTTTGCTTGCTGCCCAAATGAAGAGTTTTCTGTTTTCTTCCTGTCCTCCTGTCTCACCTTGACACGGTCCAGACCATGCAGAGTAGCTCTACTTGATCGTCCTAACCAAGTTTTAGGCAGGTCACATTTTGGATGGATTTCGTATACATTTTCTTAGATGTTACGAAACATCTAAGCCTGGAAAGTCACTGTGTGGGAGCAATATCAGCGCTGTATGTGACAGGTGAGGAAATATGTCAGCTCACATCCTTCTGGATGTGAGATCAGGAAAAAAAGTGAAAGTGTGAAAGAGTTGTTTTTTTTAGGAGACATGGATTAAATTTATGGTGTCAGTTTTAAGGAAACAAATGTCCTGATTATTTGTGCTACATTTTTATTGAGGAACCTGAGGAGACAGAGTCCATCCCCCTCCCTCCCCCCAGAGTCAGATACATACTTCCTTTGATATACATACTTCCTTATGATTTACATAAACTCACAACTTTGTAATACACATGAGGTCCCTGAGCCCCCACATTTTGTGTTAATGTCTATTTGTGACAATCTGGGGAGAGGAGCCTCAGGTGTTAATCTGATTTTCAAAAGGATCTAAGGTTTCTTCTTGAGAAGATTAGGAACCACTAAATTATGAACTAATGCTTAATTTTAAAAATTAAACACAGAGTTAGTGGCAATGAAATCAGTGGCTTACAGACTTTAAAAAGTGGAATATATTTACAACTACTGTTACAGCACAAATATATATTGACAGAGATGTGATGTTTGCCAGCATTCTCTCTTCTCTCCGTTAAACTTGTGTCCTCATTGGATTGTACATTTCCATGCTGATATCTGGGTGGGATCGTGTGAATTTATGTAGAACAAATGAACAAAACAAATGTAGGAATTCGGAGTTGTTAGTGGAAGCAGAATGCTATTGTCTTCATAAGAAGGAACATATGCTGACAATTCAGGCTTGTAGGCGTGGGGTTTCTATAATTTGTTTGGTAGAGTCTGCTGTGGCTAATCCTGACAATTAATTCCGTTTATTGAGCCTGTCAGGCACCATGCAAAGTTCTCTATGTGCATCATCTTATTTCTCCTCCTGACAACAGTAGCAGGTAGTTATCACCAGCATGTACATAGCTCCCACCTGCCCTGAGCGGAATTATTGCTCCTTAACGCAACTGCGGCCCAAGGCTGCACAACAGCTTCAGTTTTGTGCATTTTAGTTTTGCGGGCCTCTGTCCTTTGAGGACTTCTTTTATCCAGAGTGCCACCTCAACACCAGCCGGAGGGGAGAGTCCAGTCCAGGAGCATCTCACTGTGGTTGGAGCCAGCTCTTTGCAGGGAAGATTTGTGACCTGTGGGGAACCAGGCACCTTTTGCGAGTCGTTGAAATGAGTGACTGGAATTGGAGTGAGACCTCCAGTGTGGACATTGGCCTGGGAGGCAGCTGTGTTTCAAACCCTAGTCCTCTGTGAGGCCTCCCCCGGCCCCAGGGCATTCTTTTACCTCCCTATTGACAAGAGAGAGAAGTTCAAGGCAGGGCAGTGTGGGTTAATCTTTGGAGACCTGCACTGGGTGAGACTTAGTCTTTCTGAAAGGCTGCGCTCTCTGTGCTAGAGCCTGTGGGAACAGCTGCAGCTCCCTCTCCAGGCTCCTGAGCATCCTGGCGGCACCTGGCAGCCCTGCTGTTTGCATCACCCCATCTCTCTCTCACTGTGTCTCTCTGCCTCCCTCTCTCTGCCCTCGGGCCTGCCTTTCTGCCCTCCTTCCTTCCCTTCCCTTTAAGAAAAAAATTTTTTAATGAAATACAGATTCTCTGGAACAATTTTTGTACTCAGAATTTGCTTGTTGGTATCAGTAGGGCCTTTCCTCAGAGGGGCTTGCTTGTTTTTCACAAAGTTTGATGTATAACTTCAATTGCAAATTCCTTCAGGGCAGACAGCTTTGTAGTGAAATACATGAATTCCCCGTAGCTCTTATAACAAAGGGCCTTGTAGATAATAAGCACCCCAGAAAAATTATCAAAATACTTCTACTTCATTCTCTCAGAAACTTTATAAAGCATTTGGAAAAAAAATTTAATCTACAAAAATAGTAACGGGCTAAATTTAAATAATACTGTAGTCTGATACAAGCTAGCTAGTACATCAGAGAATCAGATATGTTACATAGGGGCAGTAGGAGTTTGTTTTTAGGTGAACTCGATAAGGAGAAAAACTGGAATAGAACTTAAATGTAATTTATGATTTAAAAAATAATTACTTTATGAGAATACACTTTAGTTCCTTCTCTGCTTCTTGAACCTGAAAGGTGGCCCTGGCAGTTTGGAGTTTGTCAGAGTGGATGACTTTGTGCTAACCAGGGCGCATGCGCCAGCCTGGAGCCAACCAAGGTCTTTCTGCTGGAACGGTGAGTGGAGCCTCAATCCATGACCCGGTGGGAACGGGACTGGGGACAGCCGAGGGCTTAGACAGAAAGGAATGAGGTCACTGCAGTCTTAGAAATTATCCGGGAATGAAATGTGTCATTTCACAGTAGAACAAAGGGGTTAGGGAGTTTAATATCTCTGTAAATTCTCTTATTTTTAGAAATGAATTTCTTAAACCTCTGCCAAAATGTGGCATATTCAAATGCCATTGTCTAATTTTTGCATTTTAGGAGAAGCAAAATAATGGACAGTAGTGACCATTACTGTCCTGGTGATCAGAGTCAACTGCCCAAGCACTGAGCCTCGGCTTATACCTGCGAGGCACCCAGTATGATTTTTTAAGTTAGACTTCTGATTTAAACAATGATGGTGAAATGAAAAGAGAGTAGGAGGTGTGTGGCATCCCCCAAGGAGATAGATTAATTTTCTGTCAGAGGCGATGTGACGTGCGGGAAAGGGGTTGGAGGGTGCGCGCCAGATACTGGCAGCGGTTATTTGAATGCTTAAACAGTTTTGTCAGTTTTATAATGTCTGTTAGGAATATTTTAAATCCCTTTTAAATCTTTATAACTAGGTGTTGTGGACTTGGTGTTTTGGGGGATAGTACCTTTTTCTGGACCCTTAGACTGGGGTGTACAGTGTAGGAGCCGGAAAACCAAGATACACTTCAGCGAGACCTTTTGCTGTGGCAGGCAAGGACAAAAGTGGAGGCCTTTTATAAGTTGTACTTTTACAAAATTATGTTAGTCTTAACCAAAGGAGACATTTTCAGCTGTCTCACTAATTTGGCTTTTGCATATATTGTTTAGAAAGATCTATTTTTTTGTGTTACGTAAACAGGTGTTCGGCTAGAAAATACAGATAGGGAAACAGGTATTATACCCTCATCAGTAATCCCATCAGTGGGACCCACCTGCGGACATCTTGTTGCAGATCCTCTCAGTTTACGTTGATGGGTAAACTGTAGACTGATTGTTTTAGTATGTGATGTGGTTTGACCATTGTTCCTATGATCATTTCTGTAAAGAATTTGAAGTCTTGTAATTGTTTCTTGACTCAGAGTTATATCTAGATTTTACCCCTTGAAAATATTTTTAAACTAAAATTTGTACTTAAATCATTGCAATGTAGTATTGTAAAATCTATTATGGGCTTTGACAGGAAAAATACCCGCCTTCCCTTTAGGTGAGACTAACCAGTTCTCTGGGGTGTGGCCGCCTCCTCTGGTTTACAGGGTTGCCAGGCCCTTGAAGCCCACCAGCCACTTCCCTGTTCAGCCCCTAGTCCTGGTTTGTTTGGCCACAGGGGGCTGATACCTGAACTTGAAGTCAGTTCTTCACTTTGTAGTTGCCAATTCACTTTTTTATATGTAAGATTTCAGACTTTAGGTATATATATTTTTTCTCTGTAAAATAAAGACTCCTGAAAACCCATGAGGAGAATCCTAGAAATTAAAATAATTTAAAAACAGACTATCTGCTTACATTTCAGAGGTATTTAGTCTCTAATTTTGTTTATGCCACAAGACTTTCCGAGGTTCCAAAGAGTGTAAGGAAGTTACTTTCTTAATTTGAATTTACAGAAGTTTATTTCTAGTATTTGGAATTATCCAGTCAAAGCCACTAAAAGTTTTTTTAGAGAAATTAAAAGGTCCCTTTAGTTGTGATCTTCACTGTTTTCCCATCAGCCTGACTTTTGGAGGAGCCGAGAGCTGGAGCCCTGGCGGTGAAGGCTGCGCACCCCCTGGCGGGACGCAGGCATTCCAGGAATTTATGCTGTGAGCGGCACCACTGAAGTGTCCAGAACTTTTCCATTGTTTCTGTTGGAAGCAAAGCCTAGCCCTGTTTTAATACCATGAACAACTTACAACCAGAGAGGTTTTATTTTTATAATTTGCCTCTAGGTTACAGACAGCTCTTGGCGAGTTTACAAAAAAGATTTCAAATTAATGCCCAAGGAGATTAATAGAATTTTTTGCCATCAGGTACATTTCAGAGTTATTTTATGTGTAAAAGAAGTCTATAGAAAATGGATGGCATATTACTTTCACAAAAACCAACTGTTACAGCATCTTTCTACTTTTGATTTCTCTCAAACATCATGGATGGATGGGCTAAGCCTCCAAGTGGCTTGTTTGCCCACTGACCTTACCTTGGCCATTTGTAAAGGCTACTTACTTCTGATCGGCTGATAGCACAGCCCACTTGTAACTCTTTGACCTTTGTGGAAGCCTGTCTGGTTGAAGACAGGCGCTGGTCTCATTAGTCCTGCTGCTCCAGGTTTCCCGGTTGTCCTGTCAGTGACTTTTGATGACTTCCGGGTACCTCAGTCATTAATTTTTTTTAAAGCCTCCATTAAGGATATTGAAATTATTGAAAGGGACTGTTAATTCCTTGTGGAAGGTTTAGTTTTATATATGTTTCCAGCTTCTCTGTACTCATCACACCAACTGCAGAATGTTAAACTAGCACCAGATAAAAAACACAGCTGAGGTTCTGCTCCGACCAGCCTTTACCAGCTCACACATAACGTTATTTTAGCCATTCTTGAGGCTAACAACTTTGCTATTATCCACTGATTCCCCTTCCTTGCTACCTGATCTGTTAGAGAGCTTGTCCTTTTTTTAATCCTATAAAAATCATTTAACATGAATTTCTTGCTTTTTCCCAGTTAAGCTTTTCATTTGCTTTCAGAACCCTGATTTACCTCTTGAAACCAGACATCCCCAGTGCTGAAATCAGTGCCCCGCTGGCCTGCCCTCAGGAAAATCACACCGTTGCCTTTCAGAAACTCAGCAAGATGCATAATGACTTCAAGTATTTGTGATGGGTTTCTCAGACTTGCCTGAAATGCAGATGGCACCATGAATTCTCTTTTTTAAGGGTGAAATTGGAACCCAGAAAGTGTCACTGACAAGGGTGCTAGATAGAACACAGTGACTAGCATAATGAATTGGTTGGGAATGAAAGCCCCAGTTTTGCTACAGACTTGCTGTGAGATTTTAGTCAGTTCATGTGATGAGATAGAGCTCAGAGAGGCGTGTTTGTGAAGATGGGGAAGCTAACTCAGACCGTCTTTATGGCTCTTGCTCCAGACCGGAGACTGCTTCTGCTTCTCTTTCTCACCTTTTAATGTAGCTCCTTAATTCTATCATTCCGTGTCTGTTCTAAGATCTGAACCCTCAGGTGTGGCAGAACACATGGTTTAAGCCTTTCTTCGGCTTCATGTGAAAACATGCTTCCAATCTTCCAATTCCAAGGGCAGGAAGAAGAGGAAGGTTTTACAAAAGAATGATTACAAAAAGCAGGAAATTCTAGGTGATGGTGTCATAGAGCTGGGGAGAGTAATCTGAAGAATGTAAGCGCGCGCCCCCCCCCCCAAAAGAAAGAATGTTAAGGCCCATCAAACTGTCAAACACGGAGAAACTTGGGGCCAATAAAGACTGAAGAAATGCTGGGTTTTGTAATTAGGAGATCAGAGGTAATTGTGGAAAGTAGGGAGGATGAGAATCCAGAGCAGGGGTCATGGCCTGGACAGAGCGGTAGGGACTGGAGGCTGCGGGCAGAGTTGGTGTTGGCGTCTGTTCAGGGCAGTATGTTCACTTCCTGGATGATCTTCCATGGGACGAGGGGCAGCTCTCACTGATAGGGTCTTGTAGGTCTGGAATCAACTGAATAAGATGGGGAGCACCCCAAAGATTGGGTACTGAATTCTGATTTTATACTTCAGAATTGAGTACCTCCCCCGTGAGGAGGCTGTGCACGTGGAGTTACAGAGGGTTCTAAATTTAATTCCTTCAAATTGCGGAATGCATGAGCCTTCCCTGTTGTGATGAATTTCTAAAGTAACTTGAGCCAGCCTTCTAGAATTTTGCCTTCTATCTGATGCCTGAACATTTTCAAATGAAACATTATTCTCTAGAATTTCCTGGTGTTTGTTTACTTCATTGGAAGAGTATAACATAGTCCAGAACTTACTCATGTGACACTGTAGGCAGTTTGGGTTTTGCACCTTGCATCCCATGCGCCAGCGGTATAATGCATGTGGCGTAGTGGACTAACATTGCCAGTTCAATTCTGGATAAGGGCACATGCCTGGGTTGTGGGTCAGGACCCCTGCTGTTGGCGTGTGAGAGGCAGCCAATCGATGTATCTCTTATACGTTGACATTAACGCTTCCTCTCTTCCCCCCCCCCCCAAAAAAAAAATCTTTTTAAAAATTCATCATTGTGGCTGTCAGGTATGGTAGCTATATGGTAGCTGTTTTACTAAAAAACCAGTTTTATTGATACCACTTAATGGTGAATCATATTTGCTCAGGTTGACCTATACTTGTTTCTGGGGTAGATAAAATTGAAACAGAAAAAGAAATCTACATTCCAATATGATTTATGATTTTTCCTTTTTTTGTAAATGGAATAGAGTCTTTATACCACTTTCATTTACCTTTGAGTGAAATAATGGGTATAAAGTACTTTCTAAAGACTAAGTTGTTGTTCTTATGCCATTTTTGGGCTTAGGAAATAAATGCAGCCGAAGGAGCGCTTTTAGCAGCATGATTCTTGGGTTTTAATTCTGGCTCTGGAGCTCATCTAGTTGTGTGGCCTCAGGTAGATGGTTTTATGCCTCTGGCCCTGGCATGTCTCTGTAAGATGAGAGGCATGGCTTGGGACTTCTGGGTCTAGCAGAGTGGCGTTTAAATGGAAAGAGCATCAGTTTCAAAACATGGGCATGACACAGGCCTGAGGGTAAGTGTGCCCCATCCCACCCCCAGCTAAGGACAGAGATTACTTTACAGATTTTTTGTGAGAACCTTGATGCAGTAGATAATTGCTATTTTCCTTCTGTTTCATTTCGTTTTCTTCATCTTTGTGTGTACATTCCTTTTCCTTATATATAAGCATGCAGTTTTGTTCTGTGCTTCATTATATTCTTTGTCATTATTTCCATTTCACTTTCCTTGTGTTTCATTCCTGTATCTTTCTTGTTTAGAACAAGTGGAGCACGCAGCTGGCAGTAGCCTCTGTGTAGGACCCTTCAGGAACCTGATGGTAAGTGCACACGTGTACTTACCAGGCTCCCAGTGGCTCTGCCACACCAGCTCTCACAGACAGAAACCTTCGTAAAAGTCATCGTTCAGGTTATTTTTGGTTATAGATTTGTTTATTTTAATTTGATTACATATAGACTTGAAACCAAATGCCAGGGGAAAAAAGGTACTGATTTAAGGAAATGGAACTATTTCTACCACCTGTTATTTCAATGTTTGGCTTTGTGAGTGACACCAGGCATGCCTCAGTGTGAGTCAGGACACCCAGGCCCCGATTTCTGACCCATCATAGACTGAGTAGTCCCTGTGGGGCCCTGGCCTTTGGTTTCTCTTACAAAATAGCAGGTACAACAGGTGATTTCGATAGTTCTTTCACTTCTGTTCTACAGTCCTGATGGGAAGGAGCTCGCGTGTTCGATGTTCTGATAAAGATTGAGAGAATCATTTTGTGTATCAGATAATTTCAGTTCCATGAATGAATGATGATAATTAGATTCATGATAGACACATTTCCATCATAAAGCTAAATTTGTCAGTGTTCACTGAAAGGCACTTAGGATGTAAATTGTTCCATTTCTTCATTTTTAGAATTGGTTTACTAGTGTTATTCAAATACTTTTAAATTTTCTAGTAAATGTATAAATTGTAGAAGCCCAGGTCTTTAGTGACTCAGACTGTATCGGTTTAACCTTGTGGTTCTTAACCTGGGGCACACTCCCCCCCGCCCCCCACCACCCCATTGACCACATCTGGAGCCTTTGCTTGTCACATTAGAAGGGCGGTAGTGACACCGGCACCTAGTGCATGAAGGTCAGTGATGTGGCTAAGCATCCTCCGATGCCCTGGATAGCCCCACAGCAGAGCGTGGCCTGGCCGGGGTGTCTCGTGCTGTGGTAGAGATGCCCTGGGGTCCAGCCTGAGCAGCCGGAGGGGGTTAACGGTCTGAATAGGCTGCAGAGGTCCCTACCACACGTGGCTTCTCTTCATGGCGTCAGAGTTCCTTGGTGATGGTTTTCAAAGAGGGCACCTGGGGACGGGAGGGATACTTCTCTCTGGTTAGGTTTGGAGAGCCCAAAAATAGACATTTGACATTCAGTATCAGCTAGGCAGGGAATAAAACTTCCAATAGTAGTTTTACCTTTTAGATAGTCATGTGGTCTCATTCTGAGTTCATGTTAAGGAATGGTATTATTAATAAGTTGTACTTTGCCTTATTATATAATATAGATCTAGAAATCTCATTTAATACTCTGTTTACATATAGGCCAATTTTTTTTTTTTTTGGTACCACCTACAAACTAGCTTTTGTATTGCTTGAGAGGTTGCAGAAAAATCTTTGAATTGCCTTTGCAAGGGATTGTATTACAATAAATTGACATCTGTATTTCTATTAAATTTTAAATTTTACAGTGTGATTTTTGTTTTTTAATGCATGTAAGGTTTATGAGTAAGAGGGAAGGTTTGGACCATACCTTCGTTTTTATGTGTTTCAAAAGCTTAGACCTATAGAGAGTAGAAAGTATGAGGCCTGTTTGGAGTACGTTAAGTAGTACTGATGTCTTGTAACAATTATTGATTTTGATCCAGGGGAAATCGTTTCTGAATATAACTTGGAATGAAGCGTCTGAGGGCAAGCAGGAGCCCTTAACAGGGATCTCATGAGACAGGACCGCAGAACTAGAGCAGTTAACATTGGCAGCCAATCACTGATAATTGCATTGTTTGCTACCAGTAGTCATCTGATACAGACTGGGCACGTGTCATCGGGAGGACAGGAAAACTGGTTGAAAGGTTAGAATCCAAATTCCCTTAAGCACAACTGGATTCCTCAGGAGCCATTGTCATCATCAGATATAGGCCAGTGCTGTTGACAGGGAGAAGACTTGAAAGAAAGAGGAGGTGACTTTTTGCAGTGCTGACGTGTTTTCATGGCCTCGCCCCTTGCAGAGGGGATTGGTTTATAATGCTTACACCTGGGGACGTGAATTTGCCTTTTCCCTGAAGACTCTGGTTCTGTTCCCATGAAGGTGAAGATGCGGTTCCAGTGAGGTTCCATTTTCAGCTGCCTTTGGAAATGAACGAATTGACTTGTTTTCAGAAATGTGTTTGAGTGAACTCATACACAGTTGCAGAAAACTGCAGTTTTCTTAACCTGAAGAATTAGAGATTTAAAATGGTATTTTAGAATTTTCTTTTTAAGATTAGCAGTAAATGTATGATATTAAGTATTTTATACTTTTTTCCTTGTTGAATCTCTTAAATATTTCTCAAAATCTGGTTGTATTTTTTTAGGATTAATACTTGCTTTGTATTGTAATTGATGTTTTTATTTTTAACCATTATGATCTTTGCAGTGATGATATTTTGTGTCTCTGATCTTAATTTTTATGTTATCTACATTTTAGTTAATTATGCTGCTCTGTAGTGACTCTCTGCTAGGAAGAATACCATTTTCCAAAATATGCCAGTGGTTTCTAGTTTGTCGTTTTACTAACTCAGAGATGAGAGTGGCTAGAGGCTTGTTGCGAAAAGCTCCAAGGGTTGTATAAAGCCTGGTTGGGGAGAACATTGCGGAAATAGAAGGAAATAGTTTGGGTAAGATGGTAGGACCCTCTTCTGAATCTGAAAATTGAAAAATAAAAGCTACCAGGCATAAGAAACTTAGAATTTAAGAAATGACAAGGAAAGGTCGGCAAAATCTGGTGAACTCCTAAAGAGACTGAACTTCTGAACCTCCAGTAGTAGTAACTTCTATCAAGAATTGTTTGTCCTTACTAAGTATTTTGGTGACCCGGCTTCACTGTTCCAGCTTCTCAGAAATGGGCTGCATTTTCCTCTTATCTTCCGAACTGTGGTATCACTTGGAATTCAGTTAATGTTTCCTGAATTCCAGCCTCCGAATTGTTAATGAAATATCGAATTGTTCTGGACCTCAAGTCGAGTCCCTCAGGACCCTCAGTGTGCCTTGCCCTGCCGGCCGGCAGTGAATTATTCATAATCACTCTGCACTTGATACTTGAGCCGTTGTGCATGTGTGTTCCTTGCAGTTCAGCGGAATCTCTGCTTCTGTTGTTTTACTTTGACAGTTATAGTCACGTCTTAACTAAAAGGGCCCCAAGTTATCCCATATTGTTTTCCCTGATGCGCTGCTTATAAATAACCAGACTTCTGCCAGTCCTTCTTATGTGTATGATATTAAAACTTAGTGCTATTATCTAATTTTTCTGTGACATCGGTTCTGTTAACTTTCCTAGAATATGTTATCTTACTGGTTTGATAATTGTTACAACTATGAGGAAACCAATGCCCAAGATCCTCAGAAATACAGATTTATGTGTGTTAGTTGTCTCTGACACGACTTAAAAGTGTTGGTATTCGTCATGTATTCCTTTCTTTAGGGATCTGAAGCGATAGTTGCTTAGAAATAGACAGTTTGCTGTGATTGGGTTAGCGATTGTCTTCCTCAAGAACTCAGGGTAGTAGTGAGTGAATGAATGAATGAATGAACAAATAAACAAACAAATAATGTGTTTCAGGGAAGAAAAAACCCCAGGAAAATAAAAACAAAGGAAACAAAACTGAAGACGTACAGCTGAAGACAAGTGAGCCCGACTCCGCCTCGGCAGACATGAGGGATTCTGCAGACGGTAAGCGGGCGGCGCTGGGCTGGTGTGGGTCGGGGCCTGACACCCGCTGTCGAGCTTGGTATCTCCTCGGAACACCCTTCTGAGAGCCGTCCAAGAGCTATCGCGGTTGTCGAATAGCATGAAGGCCTGCCTTGTTAAAAACGAGATTGTGCCCTGGTCAAAATAAGGTGAAAATTCTACACGATTGCGTTTGTAAATAATTTACAAAGTTCAAAACCATCAAAAAAAATTGTGACGGAAGTCAGACTGAAAGGGAGACGGGTGCAGTACTACTCTGTCAGCGATCTGTGGAGTGGGCACGTCGATGTATTTACCTCGTAAACATTTTATCTTGCTCTGTCCTTACAAGTTGTATACTTTAGGTGTGTTTTGTAGTTCAGTTAAAAAACTACTTAAAATATCAAACACCCTTGATTTTATATTTCAGAATGAAAAGTGGTTTTTTTGTTAGAATTTAAATTCCTATTCTCTCTCTCCCAACCAAACTTTTTTTTTTATGGTTTCTTCTGAGGATTAATATTCTCCGCCCTCTGTGCTGTAAGAATGCAGAGGCCTGGACTGAAAGCTAGTCAGAAAGGCAGATTGCTCCGACTGAGCCACCACATTGAGACTGTCGCTGTTGTAACGGAGGGAGCTCTGTCTTAATTTATGTGGCCAATTTATGCGAAGACCAGAGCTTGCTCAAGAGTTGTTCACAGTGACCCAAATAGGCGAATTTCAAAACGGAGGCTTGTGACTCTTTCAAGAAACATTTGTAGAGGAAAAAATCCAACAAAATATTTTGGATTCCTTTTAAGCCATTTTATTAGCACTTTTGTGGCGATGACATTCATAAAGGATTGTAATTTCCTGTGACATTTTATGAAGCAAGAATAGACAAGTTTATTTCCCAGAACCTTATAAAACTAGGTTCTGCCTACTGATAGCAGATTTGCTAAGACATTTATTTGAAAAACAACAAAAATACTAAAGAACCTAGTGGCAGAGTTAAAAAAGAAACTCCAGCAGCCCCACCTTCCCTTCAAAAGATTCAAGGCCGTTATTTTTTTTCCTCATAGAACATTAGGTTCCATGAAAAAAGATACTTAATACTTACTTTTTTGTGGTTAAAGTGATTAGTTCTGTACAGTGTAGTTGTCGGCCCCTCTCTGGAATGTTCTGCATGTCCTTAAAAAATGGTCTGGGCAAACAGTCCAGACTCTTCCTGTGTTCCCTAAACCTCCCTTTATGTTTAAAACTCTGCAGACCTCATGGAGTGTGTGGACACACTGTGGTGTGGGCCTTACTCGCGAGCAGAGATCTGCATGTTTTCGTTCATATTACTTTGGACAGTTTTAAATCTGGAATTGTTTACCAGTCACAGAGAAAGAAAAGAAAAATTTTTTTTCCATTAAAAGAAGCCACAAATTTTGGCCAGAAATGAACTCTATAAAGAAATTTTTGAGCTGTAGAGATGTTTTTTTCATTTTCTGTTGTCTCATTCCAACATTTTTTTTTTTTTTAGCAACATGGTGAGTCTTTGTTGAACATGTATTTGAAAAGGGAGTTCGTTCCTAATTTGAAATACATTACAGCCATCAAATGACTGGTTTCCCAGTTCGTGGAAAACGCAGGGAATTTACGAAATTTGTCTGGGGGAGAGAAGGCTGGTTTCGGTTTAGATACAGAAGCCTCATAGCCCGTAAGTACTGTAACAGACGGGTAGTGGTAAGACTGATTCTCCTAGGGAAGTGGCAAGGTGGCCAGGGCTGAGCAGTTGGGTTCGTAGTGATCTCTTGCATTTGCAGAGCTTGGAACAGTTGGCCTTGTTAGAGCCTTCTTCTCCCCTGCTTCCAGATAGTCACCAGGTCTGCGACAGGCCTCTTCTATCTTGACAGTCGACGGCCACCTTTTTTCTGCCTCCACTGCTTCTATCTCCCTTGTAATGCCACTGCGTCATTATTTGTCTCCTGCCTGCAGTAATGTCTCTTCCCAGTCCCTTAATCCACGTGGCAGCCAAATCTCCCAAATGGCATTCTCCTGATTTAAAAGACCTTAATGGATTTCCATTGCCCCCAGGTAAGTCCTGAGTAATTCACGGTGTGCTACATGTTTTGATTCCCCCTGTTACTTTTCCTTTTCTGTCCTAGATCTTCAGGTTCAGCCTGCTCAGTACTTCATGTAAGAAGCCTTTCCTGAAGTACTAAGCCACAGAAGATGTTCCTCTCGTGTGCTTCGGTAGCAGCACGTACTCCTTGAGCATTACCATTAATTTGCTCGGGTAGTGTTGCCCACCCGCTTCCATGTAGCTCCTATGCAAGTGAACCTCCGTGAGGATAAGGATCTTGACAGTCTTGTTCACCTAGTGCTGGCGTGCAGTCAGTGTTTGTCCGGCGAATGGGGGGTGAGCCAGCCAGCAGCCAGGAAAGGTCCCAGTAGCTCCGCCCCCTCCCCAGAGCCTGTCTGACTCCCCCGGCGTACATAGTACAGGGGGCCCAGTTGAACGGAGACACGGGTGGTAGCGTAGAGAAAGGACTTTCTATGTGAGCATGAAAGGCACTGTGGCAGCTCCTGTCTTAGAGTCCCCTGCTGTCCCTATGTTTTCTTTCAACCACTATCCCATTTCTCCGCTCTCGTTTGAAGCTAAACTTGAAAGAGTTGCTTATAGCCTCCCTGCCTCTCCTCCCTTCCTTACATTCTCTTAGGAACTCCCTCAGGCACTTGTCCCCACTGCTTCACTAAAACTGTTGTCTTGATCACCGCACCTCTTTCCCCTCACCTTAGCCCAGCAGCAGTTCTGGACACAGTTGACTGCTCCCTCCTTGAAACTTTCTTCACTGAGCCTAGGGGCTACCATGCTCTTGGCTTTCTAGACGCCTCACTGGTCTTTCCTCTGACCTTTAAATACTGGGGTCATCTGGGGACAGTCTTCCCACCTCCCTGTCTGCATTCAGTCTGTAGGGGACCTTGTCCAGTCCCATGCTTCAAATACTGTTTCGAGTCTGAGGACTTGGACATTTCCGGGCTCTGCCTCTTTTGAGCCACCTAGAGCTAACGGCTCAGCACCTTGACCGGGATACCTGTTGGGGACCTCACAGTTGAGCACATCCAAGTCAACTTGATTTTCCTCCAGCGCGAGTATACAGACCAGACCTGCCCTTCCCTCAGTCCTCTGCCGCTTAGTCAGTAGGATTATTATGGTTGCTCTGGGATCCTCCTTGACATCTCTGTCACCACAGCCAGTTAGCAAGCATATTTCGTCAGCTCATCTCCGAAATATACCAAGAGTCTAACTGTTCCCACCACCTCCCCATGCCACCCTAGTCCCCCCTACCCCACCCTTCTTCTGGAGGATGTAGCTTTCTTGTCTCCCTGCCTCCACCCTACTTCACGGAGAGTTTTCTGTCTTTCTCATAGCAGCTGGAGTGATTCTTGAATATAAGTGAGTTATTTCTGTTAGAACTTTCTGGTAACTCCTTATTTCACTCAGAGTAAAGGCCAACAGTGTACAAGGTCCTGTGTGAGGTGGCCTCTCTGATCTCATCTCTAAACCTTCTGCCTTCCTCTAGTCCCTCCCCCACCCACAGCCTTTTCAGATGCCTTACTATTCCTTGAACACATCTAACAAGTTCTTGACTCAGAACTTCCGCATCTGCGGTTCATCCAGAGGGCTTCCCTCCTCCATATATTTGCGTGACTCACTTTAGGTCTCTGTTCAACTGTCACCTTGCTAGTGAGTCCTTCCCTGAGCACCTGGGTTTCTCCTGGGCATCAAGACTCCTGAGCTCGTAATAATTTGATCAGGCTTAGAAGAGATGACCTTACTTGAAAAAACTCTGATCACATGATTCTGGAAAATGTTCTGGCTTCTGAATATGTGGAGTTAGGAAGGAGGAAGAGAATCATTCCATTCAGAAAGACCACTAAGAGTCTAACTTGGTAATATATTTAGCAATTTTCTTATTTCAGTTTTGAATCTGAGAAATTGGAATTCACAACTAGTCTTCTGAAATTCGGTATCAGCTACTCCAACACAATTATAATCACTGCAATTTCTGTAAATAAAAATGTATTTATATATGTGCAACTAGACACAGAAAAGAACCCAAGCTCCTGTGACTCTGTTCATGTGTGTCTCCTCACTGGCTAGCGTGTTGCCTGGTTAATAGCAGGCACTCTGTAGATATTAATGAATGAAATGGATTCCAATCCAATCCAACTTGATAAATGAGACTGTTGTTTACTGTTAATCATAATCCCTCTTGAATGACAGGAATTGACCCTGACAGCGGCTGGCGTTTGCCCTCACCGCCATGCTTCTGCTTCCCTGTGCTCTCCAGGTTCCAAAGAAGAGGACGAGAAGCCGTCAGCTTCCGCAGCCGAGCAGACAGCTGACCCTCAGGAGGCGGTGTCTCAGGATGTGCTTCCAGAAGTAGTCGTCCCTCCGCCTGCCTGTGAGCCCCAGGCAGGATCGGACGAGAAGCTCGAAGTAACAAATTGTGAGGTAAATGACTTGGAGGAGGAAGAGGAGGAAGAAGAGGATGAAGATGATGAATTGGAAGAAGAGGGGGAAGAAGAAACTGATGTGCCAAATGAAAGTTCTGTGAAAGAGCCAGAAATACGGTGTGATGAGAAGCTAGAAGATTTATTAGAAGAACCAAAAAATATTTCAAAAGAAACTGTTGAAGACTCTCCAGAGGTAACACCTGTTAAAATCCCCAAAACTAAGGACGAGGCCAATGGCGATATATTTGAAACATTAATGTTTCCATGTCAGCATTGTGAGAGAAAGTTTACAACCAAACAGGGGCTTGAACGTCACATGCATATCCACGTATCTACAGTCAGCCACGCTTTCAAGTGCAAGTACTGTGGGAAAGCGTTCGGCACACAGATTAACAGGCGGAGGCACGAGCGTCGCCACGAGGTAGGGTTAAAGCGGAAACCCAGCCTAACACTACAACCATCAGAAGACCCAGCTGACGGCAAGGTATCTGGAGACAGCGCCACCCCAAAAGAGGACTCGAACCCTCCCAATCTTGGGCAAGACTGCCTGCTCTTGAGTTCAGAGAAAGCTTCCCAAGAAACAGTAAATTCTTCTGTTGTAGAAGAGAATGGAGAAGTTAAGGAGCTTCATCCATGCAAATATTGTAAAAAGGTTTTTGGAACTCATACTAACATGAGACGGCATCAGCGTAGAGTTCACGAACGCCATCTGATCCCCAAAGGCGTGCGGAGAAAAGGAGGCCTCCTGGGAGAGCCGCAGCCGCCCGCCGAGCAGGCCCAGCCCGCCCAGAATGTCTATGTACCAAGCACAGAACCAGAGGAGGAAGGGGAGGGAGATGACGTGTACATCATGGATATTTCTAGCAATATCTCTGAAAACTTAAATTACTATATTGATGGTAAAATTCAAACCAGCAGCAGCACCAGTAACTGTGATGTGATCGAGATGGAATCCAGCTCGGCAGACCTGTACGGTATAAATTGTCTGCTTACTCCAGTCACGGTGGAGATCACTCAAAATATAAAGACCACACAGGTCCCCATAACAGATGATCTTCCTAAAGAGCCTTCCAGCAGCACAAACAGTGAGTCCAAGAAACGAAGAACTGCCAGCCCTCCTGTGTTACCCAAAATTAAAGCGGAAGCAGAGCCTGAGCCCACAGCACCCTCGTGCTCCTTAAGCCTGCCGCTGAGCATATCCACCACAGAGGCCGTGCCGTTCCACAAAGAGAAGGGCGTGTATCTGTCATCCAAGCTCAAGCAGCTCCTTCAAACCCAGGATAAACTGACCCCTCCCACGGGGATGTCAACAGCCGAGATCCCTAAGTTAGGTCCTGTCTGTGTGTCAGCTCCTGCGTCGATGCTGCCTGTGACCGCCAGCAGGTTCAAGCGGCGGACCAGCTCCCCTCCCAGCTCTCCCCAGCACAGTCCTGCCCTTCGAGACTTCGGAAAGCAAAGCGAAGGCAAAGCAGTGTGGACTGATGTAGTTCTAAGTTCCAAAAAGCCCAAATTAGAAAGTCACAGCAACTCCCCGGCGTGGAGTTTGTCCGGGAGAGACGAGAGAGAAGCGGCAAGCCCTCCGTGCTTTGATGAATACAAAGTATCTAAAGAGTGGGCGGCCAGTTCCACCTACAGCAACGTGTGCAACCAGCAGCCACTGGATTTGTCCAGTGGTGTCAAACAGAAGGCCGAGGGTACAGCCAAGACTCCGGTCCAGTGGGAATCTGTGTTAGATCTCAGTGTGCATAGAAAACCTTGTAGTGACTTAGAAGGCAAGGAATTCAAAGACAGTAGTGTGGCACAGCCAGCCTGCAGTGCCGTCAAGAAAAAGAAACCAACCACCTGCATGCTGCAGAAGGTCCTTCTCAATGAGTACAATGGCATCGGTGTGCCCATCGAGAGCACGTCAGATGCGACCAGGAGCCCGAGTCCTTGTAAACCCCTAGATCCCCAAGCTGAACCTGACCTTGGCCCCGATGCTAGTTTATCTGCTCCAGCTGTGGAGTCCCCACCTGATGTTTCTCCTTCATCTCCTGCCCTCCAGACCCCCTCCCTTTCTTCCGGGCAGCTGCCTCCTCTCTTGATGCCAACACATCCCTCGTCCCCTCCTCCCTGTCCTCCTGTGTTGACTGTTGCCACACCACCTCCTCCACTCCTTCCTACCATACCTCTTCCAGCCCCCTCTTCTCGGGCGTCTCCTCATCCGTGTCCCTCCCCACTCTCAAATGCTACGGCACAGTCCCCACTTCCGATTCTCTCTCCTACGGTGTCTCGCTCGCCATCTCCCATTCCTTCCGTGGAGCCTCTCATGTCTGCTGCCTCACCAGGGCCTCCTACACTCTCATCATCTTCTTCCTCATCATCATCTTCATTCTCTTCTTCATCTTCCTCCTCTTCCCCTTCCCCGCCTCCTCTCTCAGCAGTATCATCCGTCGTCTCCTCTGGGGATAATCTGGAAGCCTCTCTCCCCATGATATCTTTCAAACAGGAGGAATTAGAGAACGAAGATATGAAACCCAGGGAAGAACCCCAGTCTGGAGTCGAACAGGATATTGTTCAGGAAACGTTCAACAAAAACTTTGTCTGCAATGTCTGTGAATCGCCTTTTCTTTCCATTAAAGATCTAACCAAACATTTATCTGTTCATGCTGAAGAATGGCCCTTCAAATGTGAATTTTGTGTGCAGCTTTTTAAGGCTAAAACTGATTTGTCAGAACATCGCTTTTTGCTTCATGGAGTTGGGAATATCTTTGTGTGTTCAGTTTGTAAAAAAGAGTTTGCTTTTTTGTGCAATTTGCAGCAGCACCAGCGAGATCTCCACCCAGATAAGGTGTGCACGCACCACGAGTTTGAAAGTGGCACTCTGAGGCCGCAAAACTTCACGGACCCCAGCAGGGCCCACGTAGAGCACATGCAGAGTTTGCCAGAAGACCCTTTAGAAACGTCGAAAGAGGAAGAGGAGTTAAACGATTCTTCCGAAGAGCTTTACACGACCATAAAAATAATGGCTTCTGGAATAAAGACGAAAGATCCAGATGTTCGATTGGGTCTTAATCAACATTACCCAAGCTTTAAACCACCTCCATTTCAGTACCATCACCGAAACCCCATGGGTATTGGGGTGACAGCCACCAATTTCACTACCCACAACATTCCACAGACTTTTAGCACTGCCATTCGCTGTACAAAGTGTGGCAAAGGTGTAGACAACATGCCTGAGTTACACAAACATATCCTGGCATGTGCTTCTGCTAGTGACAAGAAGAGGTACACCCCTAAGAAAAACCCAGTACCGTTGAAACAAACTGTGCAACCCAAAAATGGTGTGGTGGTTCTGGATAACTCTGGGAAAAACACCTTCAGACGAATGGGACAACCCAAAAGACTGAACTTCAGTGTCGAACTCAGCAAAGTGTCCCCAAATAAGCTCAAGTTAAATGCATTGAAGAAAAAAAATCAGCTTGTCCAGAAAGCAATCCTGCAAAAAAACAAATCTGCCAAGCAGAAGGTCGAGTTAAGAAATGCTCCGGAGTCCTCCTCGCACATCTGCCCGTACTGTAATAGGGAGTTCACGTACATTGGCAGCCTGAACAAGCACGCTGCTTTCAGCTGTCCCAAAAAACCGCTTTCTCCTTCCAAAAAAAAAGCTTCCCATTCATCCAAGAAAGGTGGGCACTCATCACCCGCAAGTAGTGACAAAAACAGCAGCAGCAGCCACCGCAGACGGACAGCGGATGCAGAGATTAAAATGCAGAGCACGCAGGCTCCTCTGGGCAAGACCAGAGCTCGCAGCTCAGGCCCCGCCCAGGTCGCACTGCCCTCCTCATCCTTCAGGTCCAAGCAGAATGTCAAATTCGCAGCTTCTGTGAAGTCCAAAAAACCCAGCTCCTCGTTAAGGAACTCGAGCCCCATAAGAATGGCCAAAATAACGCACGCCGAGGGGAAAAAGCCTAAAGCCGTGGCCAAGAATCATTCTGCTCAGCTCTCGAGCAAGACGTCCCGGAGCCTGCACGTGAGGGTGCAGAAAAGCAAAGCCGTCTTACAAAGCAAATCCACCCTGGCCAGTAAGAAAAGAACAGACCGGTTCAATGCAAAATCGAGAGAACGGAGCGGAGGGCCAATCACGCGGAGCCTCCAGCTGGCAGCTGCTGCCGACCTGAGTGAAAACAGGAGGGAGGACAGCAGCGGCAAGCAGGAGCTGAAGGACTTCAGGTAAGCCGTGTGTCCCAGGGCCGAGGAAGAGAGCCCTCCAGAGTGTGGGGGCGGGAAAGACGGTTGGAAGAAAACAGTATACTTGCCCAATGGCTTTTTCTTTTCTTTTTCCTGTATAATTTTGACATAAGCACTTAAAGGAAGTGGCTGTTGCTTAAGTTGTAGGCATGTAAAGAAGGGTTACTGCTCTGGCTGCCGCAGAGATGGATACCACCTCACTCTGATCTCAGACCTAGGACCCACAGCTGTGCCGTTGCCCTTAGGGCCGGCTGTGGAGTGAATTCGAAACTATGGAAAGCTCTCAAAAGCACCCTTATGTAAGAAAAGGTGAAATTCTCTGAAGCTTCCTATCTTGGGTAATGCCGCAGTGTCACTTGTATTTCTGGATCATAGATCGCTTTCTTCTGTTATAATGGATCCCTGAGGTCATTAAAACCACATTGCCATCTTTAATATTTCTGTGACTCAAGTGTAGTTATAGTAACTGAGAATGCTTCTATTATCCATGCTTTCTTCTGTTGTTTTTATGTAAAAACTTAACTCATTGGTTAAAACAAAATATACCATATTCATTTTACAGTGCCTTAAGTTCCCCACCCCGTCCTGCCTCCAGGCGTAGGTTGATAAACAGGCCAGATCCCAAAGGAGAAGGCGCTAGGAGAGTGCTTAGTGCGCGAGAGGTCAGACCGCCGTGGTTCCTGCTGGCGTATGTCAAAACCCAGGCCAAGTCAGCCCGGCCTGTCGGTGCCTCGGTTTCCCAGTAGTGCTGTAAGAACCCACCTTAGATTGGAGGTGATTTTACTGTTGATTTGTGTTCTCCCTCTATTAAGTATTCTTAGTGCCACAAAAACAGGGCAGTAGTTAAATCCGTTACATTGACTTCTTAAACTTTCCAAGTTACTTAAATAACCTTGGTTGATATTCTTTCTTGGAATTCCTGCTGTTTGCTGAAAATCGCCTACAGGTCAAGCTTGTGAAATACTCATTATCAGATAGAATTTCTGCAAAATACTTTACAATTGCAAGCTTTTAGCGTGAGCTACCTGACTCTAGGCTTTTTTGGCAGTAGCTTTCAGTGTCTGAAAACTCTTTGGAGTTTCAGGCAAACAGAATCAGAGTTAACTGGGGTGGGGACCACCATTCTGGGGAGGTCATGAGGACTCAAAGGTGCAGTGATCAGCACACAGCCGATGAGGTGGAATTCTGGGTGCTGGTGCCTCAAGTCATGGCTAAAGAAAGATGGAGAGGATAATCATTAACCAAGGCTGATCGGAATGATTTACTGTCGGAATAAAGGATCAGATTTTTAAAAAGCTACTGCAGAAATGTACTAAATAATTAGTTACTATAGGTCTTACTCAGCATCTTGGTCTCCGGCCACGGGATATGCATAAACGCCGGTCTGTCAGCCCTTAGAATGGCCTGCTTGTAGCAGTTTACCTGTACCTGTTTGTATTCAGTCTGTGTCCTGCAAGTTCCATAGCAATGGGATGTTCTTTAACTCAAGTTCCTTTTCAAGGTTAAAGAGCCAGAATATGCCATCATTTTTATGGACTGTACTTCATAACGTCTCCCAGGTGTTTGATGCTTTAGAATGTACTATGTTCATCCCCTTTTGTCTCCAGTATTGTATGAAAGAATCATTTTGTACTGCACCCTGTTTATATAGTACAAGGGTAAAGTTGGTATGAAAAATTAAAATACGGTAAAGAAAAGTTCTGAGAAACTATAAATTTAGGGAGCTCTTTCAGTTAGCCTCTTACCCAGTGCTTTTTGAAGACCCCTTACGACTACAGGGACCAAAGTGCCTAGTAAAATTGTGTATCTGTTTACTCCAGTTAATTTTAAATACTTCGCTTTCTTTCATAGTTAACTGAGGGTTCCATTGCTGGAATGAGATTTGGCCTAAAAGGGAACACAGAAGCAGATACGAAGAAAACAATATTGTCCTAACTGGCAGATAGCAGCAGCAGGCATCCACAGTGGCTGTTCCCGCTTTGTGTGAGTTGCTAGAGCTGTGCTGTGGGCCCGTGAAAAAGACGTGTCTTGCACAGGGGTCCGCTCACAAGTGCCTGAACATTGATGAAGTACAGGGCATCGTATTCTGATAATCCACACACAAGAGTGGGTATTTCTTCAGGGAGTCTCTGTGGTCTTTTTAGTACCTTGTAGCACCTTCACTATAAAGCCAGGGCTCCTGAACCCAGGCCTGGGGAGTGTGAGGGCTTAGAGCACAGGCCTCATCCTTGGTGTGCGCTTGTGTTCCTCTGGCAAGGAGCTGTTCGAGCTATAGTTGTCTTCCCTCTCAGTCTCTTTTTACTTGTAAGTTTTATTCAGGGATGATTTCATGGTGCATGGTTAGAAATACTTGCTTTCTCTCTGTTTTCAGTGATTTTGCTTTACGTGCCACATTGTATATTCAAAGACTTACCATAGCACCACCAGGCGTCCTTTTCCTGTGTGTTTCATTGTCAAAGCCCCCAACAGGTAGGCATTTTACATCTGAGGCCAGTTTAGGATGCCACTGTTTCTCAAGGGCACACTTGCAGTGAGCCATGTGCATGAGGTTAGAGTTTTCCGTTTAATACAGAGGGCCCAGCAGAATTTGCGGGTTGGTCATTTCCAGGAGCACTAGCCATTGTGCCAGTCAGAGTGTAAGAAAGATATGGACTCCAAATCCTTTTCTGAGGACAAAGCAGTAAAGGACACTGGGCGCCTTGCCCATCTTTAGACCCTCCGTTTTTAGCCCTTAATCCAGTGTCCTTGGGGTTAGGCTCGCCTGCCCGTGGCTTACTTGGGGTGGGTTGGGGGGCTCTTGCCAAGGGCTCGTTTCCATGGGCTGGAGTAGAAGACTGAAAGACAAGGAGATACATCCTCTGCTCCCTCTTATTTGTCTTTGGTCTTTGTAAATCCCAAGGTATTTTTCACTCTTTAATGCTCCTTTTTAGAGCAACTCTTTTTTTTAAAAGCTATTTTTCCATTGCAGCCATTCAAAAACACCCCAAAGATGGAGACATAAAATGAAATTCCAAGTTTCCCCATTTGCCACGAATTGCTTAAAAAAATATATATATATATAATTTCCTCACCTATCCATCTCTGCCATGCCACTCCAAGTAGGGCCGGGCTTTTGCCAGCATGTGCCTTCTGGGTAGGATCCCCAAGTTCCTGCGTACCGTCAGAGTCATTCTGTTGCTGTCTTAATCACATTGGTCATTTGGTCTGCTCACCTTCTCTCTAACATGGTCAGTTCGTGTAAGGTTGTGTTACATTGTCATTTATCTTCAGTTTTCTTATTTTCTAGGAACTTCCTGTAGAAAAGCCCCCCACACAAACCAAACCTTAATTGACTAAATAAAGATAATGCATGCTCAACCTAGGATAAGCACTACGGCAAAGGACATGAAATCTACCACGCTTGCAAGACCAGTTGAAGCTGACTCAAATCCTAACACAACCGATTGCCGGCAGGCTTCTTGTTGCCCTGGGTAGAGTCAGGCATCTGCTTCTTCGCTGGTGCCCAACACCCGTGCTGGGCCCCCAGGTGATTGAGATGCAAGAGGGCGCTGTGAGACGGGCTAGACGAACGGGCTCGTCCTCACGGGACTGATAACTCAGATGTGAGCGTGGCCCTGGTTTTTGGCACATCGCAGAGAAAGGAATGATTTGAACTTAACCTTGCAAAGCAAGTTCTCTGTTTTATCAGTAGATTGTTGTAGATTTCAGGGATGACAAATTCTAATGCACTCTTTTTAAGATGTTTTGGTCACACACCAGCTCTTGATGCCTTTCTTTTAAATTAATTATAGACAGAGAGAGGCATTTAGCTTCTCTCTTAGCCTGCTTTTTTATCACAAGCGGATTGCCAGCATAATGGAGAGGAAACCAGATTGGATATGGACCCCTTTTTTACGCCTCTTCCAGTTCAT
Source organism: Mormoops blainvillei (assembly GCA_004026545.1). NCBI lineage: Eukaryota > Metazoa > Chordata > Mammalia > Chiroptera > Mormoopidae > Mormoops > Mormoops blainvillei. The sequence goes on along the minus strand of PVJD01002358.1, from coordinate 33,660 downwards.
GTGTATATATCCAGATGGACGTCCTCTCAAGTAATTATCTGGCACTAATTTATAGCTATTATATTATCGGAGACTATGTAGCAATATACCAATGCCCAGGATGCATCACAGGCCTATAAAGATATATGTCGACTTGTAAGTAAAAATGAATATACGTACCAGGTTTTACACTTCAGTCTCTGATAGAGATTGAAAGACTACAAATTGGCCTCTTCCTGAGTGTACCCTTTCTCCCTGCATCATATGCTTTCACCCTGATTAAAGACCGAGTTGGTGGGAAATGGCTAGGTTATTCATGGTTTTATTTTTGTTGTTGCTGTTCTCAACTTTAAAAGTAATCTACCTCTTAAAATTTGTAGTTTAATACTTGTTTGGTGAATTTGTGCCACTTTAACCCTTTCACTATCATTCCCATTTTGTTACATTTCTGTTCTGGGGACTTTTATGTTGAAATATTGTGTAAAGCATTTGTAGCAGTTAAAAAATAAAATATTTAAAATTATTTAAATTGTTTTGGACGCTTCAATTGTATTATATGTGATTTACATTTTACATTTTTGTTTGAGCTGTTAATCTGGAGAGTGTTCTTGTACTGGAGTTTACTGTTAGTTATTTTATTGTTTCTTGTTGGAGAGTTATATAAAAGACTATTCTAATGAAAACATTAAAATTTACAATTTGACATACAAAAGGGGTTGTCCGTTGATTTTCACCAATGTAGCCTTTTCTGAGGGAAAGAGCTGCCTTTCTCGCGCTCTCCCCTCCCGGCAGGAGACTCATCATTTGAGCTTGTCAGATGTACACAACTTTTTAATGCTCTTGCTAGCAAGCACTTACTAAATAGGGGGGAAATTTAAATGATACGTTTTATATCATTGTAAGCAATAAAAACTTTCTAAAAGCTTGTGAGAGGACTGCATTTTGTATATGGTCGGGAGCAGTTAAGGACAACTAAGTGCAGAGGCACAGAGGAAGAGCACTCAGAGCCCCGCGCTTTGCCAGGCCTGTGGCGAGGCCGCCCGTCGGCTCCCCTCTCATCCTCGTTGGTCACTAACTGAGTGTGCTCTTTCAGGTTGCGTATCTACCACTGAGGGGTGGCCGTGAAGTTGGGCGGTGGTGCTGAGAGGTGCCTCCCTGCAGGAGTGCAGTCAAGCATGTCACGTGTGGGGTCTCAGCTTCCTCTGTGCTTGCTCACAGTTGACTCTAGTTGGGGGATTTTTATGGTTAAGGATCCCCAGAGAATGAAATGAGGAGGCTGGGACATCTGTTTTAAGTTTATATGCGATTGCTGTTTCATCTTAAGACCAAAAAATGGTCGACTGTCAGCAGTTTCCCAAAGTCCTGCGTGATAGCGCTGTGGTTCGCATACTTCATATCTCTGTGTGTGTGTCTTGGTCCTTCTTAGGGAAAGACGGTAAAGTTGAAGGTGGGATCAGTGTTTCCTGGCCAGAGGTTCTCATTTCTGGTTTATGATACTCCCATGATAGAACCCCAGCGGGAGGAGCCCGGGCACAGTAGTAAGGGGTTGGGGGCGGGGGAGGTCAGATGAGTTACAAAGTGGCTTGCAGTGTTCCTTGTTTTAGCTGCCCCACCAAACTGAGGCCTGACCCCACCCGGCTCCCTGGTGAGGACAGCACAGGGTGCGGTGGCGGGACGCTGCTCTGGGAGGAAGAGGGTTCCGTCTTGGCATCCACTCACCATGCACCTCCCTTTATGCTGGCAGGCATCGAACAGACACTCGCCTTCCAGCCTTCCACGTCCAGGTCACTGACGGCCTGGCCTCGGGCAGCTATTCTGCCTTCTGGATCTTAGTTCCTCGTGTGCCAAAAGTGGGGAATGGCTAGATGGTCTCAGCATTCTCCTTCTAGAAGGAGGTCTGTTTACAGGTGTGGGGCTGACAGCCGTCCAGGGACTGGGGAGCAGGGCAGGGTCTGTCTTGCATCCCTGGCTCTTATAGCAGAGCTGAACGTGTAACTTGGCAGAGGAGTCCCCAAGAAGTCACTTGACTCCCATCTCGCCAGGAACGAGCTGCCCTGTTTTGGTTGCTTTTGCTCTTTATGGAGTTAAAAATTGTGTCCCTGCCGCTGTTTTCAAGCATCTGTCACAATGTGGCTGATTATAGATTTCTCTCTAGGATGACTCTTTTTAATTTGGTGGGTACAAGTACGCTCTAGAAGATGTTAAATAGAATTGCATTAAGTTTTCAAGCACCTACTGTGTACCAGGCTGTGTTGTAAGTGCTTACCTCAGTGGACAAAAACCCCGACCTTAGGGAACTCAGATGGGCATGGTGGCCTTTTTTCCTTTTTTATACTTCATCTTCTAAACCTGCCGCTTCGTCACAGTTCCTCCAGAGGCTGGGTGGCCAAGGGGATGCTTCTAGCTTAGTGTGGGCATCTAGGTGAGTGCGGATTGTAATATTAACGTTAAAGTGATTACTGAAATTATAGCTCAACGCAGTTGATGTTTTATTTATGTGGAGTTTGACTTGATAGCAAACCTCTTGGAATAGATTGGCTTATATTCATAAAAAGATACATAAAGGGCAGTTTACCTTGAAAGTGAATTGCAGTGCAGCTGGGTGACAAAAAGATCGCCTTGGACAGACACATGGGCTACCTTTGAAGTACTCCAAAGACCGGGCTGACATAAAGCTTTGCCATTTCAGTTCTGTGTCAGGAGGTTCTGTAGCCCCTGGCCTCTGTCCTCCCTGGTGGCACACACACCGCTGCTGTTCCTTCAGGGTCTGGTCTCAACCAGTGTCCTGGTCAGGCACTCTTGAGGGTGTACCCACACGTCAGAAGTGGACAGACCATTCTGAGGGACTTGGGGAGGTGGGAGAACCACGCTGCCCAGTGAGGGCACCATCGCTGGGCACCGGGTGCACCTGGCAAAGAACTAGAGCCACGCCCTGCCCTCTGTTCAGTGGTTCTCCAGTGTAGCTCGGGGAGGGGCTCAGGCTGCCAGCTCCGAAGCCCCACAACTGACCTTGAAAATTAGGCTAGTTGCCCTGGCCAGCGTGGCTCAGTTGGTTGGAGCGTCACCCCATAAACCAAAAGTTTGCAGGTTCGATTCCTGGTCAGGGCACTTGCCTAGGTTCTGGGTTGTCCCTGGTTGGCGTGTGTACAAGAGTCAGTCAGTGTTTCCCACTCTCTCACCCTCTGCCTCTCAAAAATCAATAAACATGTCCTGGAGTGAGGATAAAAATAAAGTAGGGTAGTTGGGTGCAGGGCCTGTGTAGCCTATAAATTTCACAGGTAATTTCAGTACACGCTGAAGAATTTCTGAATTTATGTGGAGAAAAATAATGTCTATTGCCCTTCATTGCTGAAGAAACTGCTCTGATTTGAGCCTTACATTTTTTCCGCACAGTCACCCTGTGAAGTGGGCACTGTCCTTGCCCCCATCCTTCTGAAGGCTCTGGGGTTCGTTGGGTGGCAGCCCTGGGCTGTGGGGAAGTGTGTGTCCTTTATGGAAGGAGAGCGGGTGGGCCTCTGGGGGGAAAGAGCCCCGGCCTGTTGTGCACTTTCTCAGCATGTTTAATCTGAGGCCGGAGACCGCCTTGCGACCTTTTCCTGGGAGTCGGCCTGCAAGATGCAGGGCCTTAAATGCACAGTGCTGTGGGATGTTTTTGAAAAAAGAAACTAGATCCAGATTGGACCTAGTTGCATATTACTGTTAAAATTCTTTCTAGACAAAACATTGGTGTCAGGAAAAAAATGTTGGAACAAAACTTGAGGCTCAAGTGGGTGAGATGCAGCAGAGAAATGTAAGACTGCTCCTCGGCTGATCGGTTCAGGCCCTGTGCCCCCAGTCTCCCCTTTGGGGACCACCTGGGCCACCACCCCAGCCTACCGCCAGCCTCCAGCCAGCTGGATCACTTGAGCTTCTCCTCTGCAAGTGGTGACAGGCTCGGGGAACCTGGCATAGCTTTCACTGGCTTTCTGTGTGCGAGGTACTATGCTAAGCATTTTTCAAACCCGACTCGACAATAACACCATGAGGCTGGTGTCATTTACAGATGGGGAAACAGACTTGGGAGAGTTGAAAGGTCACCTAAGTCTCAAGTGGCAAGCTGGGATTTGAACTGCCTCCAACCTGCACCACCGTGTCCATCTTTTTTATAGTTCTTTCCGGAGCTTTATTTCCTCTAAATGTAAAAATCTCTTGAAAAGCTTTCCCTGTGTTCGTAAACAAGTAGAGCCGCCCCTTTGTGAGCGAGAACATCCCCCTGCTGCTCAGAGCTGCTCTTCAGAAGCGGGGCCTGGTTTCACTCTCCACCGTGGAGCTCGCCCCTGCCCCAGTCACGAGCCGTCCAAGTCCCACAGGCTTTCTACATTGATCTGATTCGTCAACAAAAATCTGGAAGGGAAATCAAGCCCATTATAATAATATCCTATGGTTTTGAAAGTGGTTCTAAAGAAGGGCCTGGGGGTCATGGGAAGTGTCCTGAGACGTCACTTGAGAACTGACCTGTTGGGCATGAGCCCAAAAAGAAAATTGAACAGGGCTTGCCTCCCCGCCTTCACTAAATAGCGCTTTACGTGCAAAACAGTTAAATTTCGGCCAGTAAGAAGTTGTTTTTAAAGAACAGGATTAGAGCCAGGAGGGTGAATGTAGGTTTTATTTACTTTCTAGATTAAGAGTTGGAGAAACCATTGTGACTGCAGTTAAATTACTTGCAGTTCTGTTGTGAGCTGTCGAAGGGGGCTTGGTGATGCTTTTATTAGCGCTAACTTGCCGAACTGTTGGGACAATAGGATTCGTATGTGCTTCTGTTTTCTGCCTCACTTACACCGGCTGGGTTCCTTTTCAAGTGTCTCTTAAAGACAGTGACCCAGAAGTCAGGTGGTGGTCCAGAGAACATAAGGACTTTATAGAAGAAGCCAGTGCCTAAAGGGGCCTTCCCGTGCCCAGCTTATAAACCAGAGCAGGAAGCCAGACAACACCCACAATTTTGAACATGCCGTGATAGGTGCTACCTCAGGGGTGAGAACGTGGGTGTCCCTTCAGCAATGACAAAGCTACAGAGGGATGTTAAAGTCCAGGTTTCTATTCTGAGTCAGAACTTAGTGAAGAACATTGCACGGCAGGCAGTGTTTAGACAGGAGCCTGCTGTACCATCTGGAATTCTGCTGGGGTAGCTACTGAGTTTTAGCGTTAAGTCTAAATGTGAATTTGCAGTAGGAATCATTAAAAGGAAAAAAGGACCTGGAATTTGTGGCGCAGGTAAGTTCATAACCAAAGGGGATTTAAGATACAGTTGTGGCAGTTTTCATTTTTTAACTTAAAAATAGAATTCCGATGTTAAATCACTACATTTGTTTCAGTATTTAGTAATTGCCAAAACTATAATATTTTAATATTCTTACTGGAATTAAGCTATTTAAAACTCACATGGATTCAATTTTTCTTGCAGTAACGTTCTCTTCTCACTTGGCTTTTTATAATCACGTCCGATCCTTGCCAGCCCAGCTTGAGTTTAGACACATTTTCAGATGGCTTCTATTCCCAAGCTGTTCCTGGACGCATGAAATCAGAAACATCCTCCAGGAGTGAGTCAGTCGGTCAGCCATTCAGAAATCATTTTTAGTGGCCCAGCTGGGGCACGAAGGTGTTGGGCTGTAGATCTGTGGCCTCTGTCCTGTGTCCTGGGACTCGCAGAGGCGCCTGGGATGTAGCTGGTCACCGCTGAGCCACTGTTCTGAGGCCTTTGCATGGCTTTACTTATCTGAAGCTCTCCCACCGCCAGAGGGAGGAGGCATTCTCAGCATTTACAGAGAAATCAAGCCTGAGAGGTGGCCTCATTTGCATTACATCCCACAGCTGTGAGGGAGCCCAGACTTGGCTCTCTGATTCCAAAGCCCTGTTTCTAAAGGTGTCATGAAACCTCTTAATTCACTGTGTCCCCACAATGTCTCATGCTGACGCCATCGCCCAGAAGGGTTTTGTTGCAGGGAGGTGGTGCAGCGTGGTCGACAGCTTCAGATCAGGATGACCGCCATGATCACACCTTCCAAGTTCAGAATTTCCTGAAGGCCCCTTGCCTTCCAGGAAGGAGGTGGTGGTGTGCGGGCCCACACCGGCCTGGTGTGGAGGTGTCACTGTGATTTCCTCACAGGCAGCGAAATGTAGGTGAGGGCACAGGTTCCGTTGGTCCCAGAGCGCTGCTCAGCTGTCTCCAAGAAGCCTTCCCTGACCACCCACTGAAATAAGTGCTGTTGTTCCTCCCCAGCTCTTTGCTCTGTGTTCTTGGAGACCCTTAATTCCCCCCTGTGTCCTGTAATCCACCTGCTACTTTGGGTTACTGGAGGCCTCCTAGGATGGGAAGGTCACCCAGGGAGGCTGTGCGCCGCTGCCTTTGCAGCGTGTACAACAGTGCCTGGCATGCAGTAGCTGCTCAATAAATACTTGTTCATTGAATGAAGTATTTGTATCCTGGCCTCATCACTTACTAGCTCTATAACCTGGCTCAAGTTACGTCACCTCTCTGAGTCCCCGTTTTCCTTTCTGTGAAATGGTGTAATGGTCAGTCCGACTGCAGAGGATCTTGTGAAGACAACAGACAAGCCCGTGAGGATCCCAGGTGCTGCCTGCTCTAGTAAGTGCTTCATGAACGTTAGCTACCATCATGATGGTTGTTATTGAAAGACGTCCTGTTGAATCTGCATGTGAACCTGATTAAAAGTCGTGGCTTCCACTCAAAGCGGACTTGCCACGTACATGATTTCATGACAGCACAGGTCACTGTAGCCAGAATGCCCCCCATCCTCTCCTGCTTGTGCCCACAGAGGGCCCTCCAGTGACTCCTGGTTCTGCTGCCATTGACCGCAGGGGCCTTGGCTGCCTCACCTGGGCCCGAGCGGGCCACCTGTGGCCCATAGCGGCTGCCTCCGCAGGCCAGGCGCGCCTACCCATTGCAACTAACGAGAATGCGCTGGGAAACAGGCCCGCGTTTTCCAAGCAGAGGCGAGAAAAAAAGATGATTAATTGTATTCTATCAACCTTCCGTGTAGGTAACTTTATTTCTTTTGGTTTTGAATTTCAAAGCCAAAATGTATACTTTAAAAGGCAGTTTCCGAAGAAAACATTTCATTAGCTCTATGAAAACCTAACCAAGGAACTCCAAATCATTGAAATAACATAAGGACAATTCCTGGTATTTTAAAGTTCCTCTAGCCACACTTTTCAGGGCCTTCCCTGTATTATCCCATTTAGTCACTTAATAAAAACAACTCTGAAATACTTTTATGTTCTCCTATTTTACAAATGGGAAAACGGGCACAGAGAAGGTAAGCACTTTGCTGGGTGGTCACAGGTAGTAAGAGCAGAGCCAGGTCCAGGCAGCGTGGCCCCGCCTGTCAATCAGAGTCTGCCCTGCCTTGTCCGACGATCTGGGAGGGAAGCCCTGGCTGTTCCTCTGTCTTCCCAGGTGCGTCTTTAAGAAGCAGGGAGACTGCCTGCTGGTAAGCAACTGCTGAGTGTGGGTGAGAAGCACCCACTGATTTGAAGGAGCCAAAACATGCAGGAGGTGAACACATGCCTTGGTCCTCCCTGATCCTGGTCCACTTTGCCTGTTTTTGGGAGACGAGGCAGTGCAGTTCCAGGCAGGCCTGGTATGATGCCACCTGGGTTTGTGAGCGAAGGAGCAGGTCCAGATACTGACTTGTCCAAACTTTGCTTCCTATTGTCGACTTTCTTCTGCTGTAGAGGAGTCTCTCCAAGTAGGTTTCCACGTGTGCCTGGGGAGCTGCTGCCCGGGTTGCTGCGCTGGCTAGAGGCACCGGCTGGATTCAGAGGCGATCTCACACTCAGGGTCAGAGGGCGGGTGCCGGGTGTGTGCCTTGGATGCAGAAAGGGGCGGGGCGAATGGCTGTGCCACACAGTGTTTGCTGTCAGGGGTGTAACGTAATCTGCTACTCCCCTGTTTTTAAAATCTGCACTGGACACAATTTCACCTTTCCTTGAAGGCTCAAGGTAACCACCAATGAACGCTGGTGGGGAAGGGATGCCCTCAGTGGTAATTCAGGCATGCAGCATCCAGCCGCTTGAGACATGACTTAAAAGTGTTTTAGGAAGGATGTACTTACTGTCTCCATTTCCATTAATAATTTATGCATATTGTCTGCGCTCCCTGGCCTTCAGAGGTGCTAATCCTTGGTGGACCAGGAAGCTAGGTAGCAGTCCCATTAATAGTTCCTGTAAATAATGAGGTAGGCGGGGCCTGAGAGGACATCTGGGACCTCCCATTAGCACAGTGCACTTACAGCAGGATCGGATCTGCTGGTGGGGTTTGCCTTCTCCTTAAAAATGTGTCTTGCCTCTTGGTTCTTTGCTGGTAAGTGACGTTTGCAGGACAAATGACCACTTGGTGGGAGTGTGTTAAAGTGTTAACAAACAGGTAGACTTCTTTTTTCCTTTTAAGCTCCTAAAACCTACATGAGGGTAACGAATGATCTGTGGAGAGAATGAAATGCAAGTTTGGGCAAAGTGCACTCTCTCAGGGAAAGTTTGCTGCCCCGTGAAGTGCCGGAGTTCTGAAACAGAGCAATGTTGTTCTCCTGCCTCCACCTTTAATCTAGGGTTAGAATAAGTATCTCATTTGGTGCCACGTGCTAACAAGTGGTTGAATCTGTGAGTTAGTACCTGGGGTTCATTCCACCCCGGCACTTGATAACGACACGTGTCAGCCTGCCTGTTGATTTGCTTTTCCTCTCTTAAGTCAGGATATTACACCAGAAGTGTCCCCAGACTTTCTCTAATGTCCAATGCAGAGGTTCATAGGTGGTTTATACTCTTACCTTCATTCATATTTAGGCTTCTTTGAATTTTACAAGTGAGTTTGGTGAAAAGTCTGTGTTAAATTTGTCCTCACATAGGTGCAAACTTTGAGGCACCTCAGCAAATCGGTATTGTAGTTGAAGTGTATGCTCTGTCTTTTTTTTACTCCTCTGTAATTAATATGTTTGTGTCCTTTAGAACTGCTTATAAAAATGACAGCAAATGAATGCATGAGTGCTGGCTAACAGCAGGCGTTTTAGTAAGGTGATGTTCCGAATTGTGTCGGACAGGTGTTTAGGTGAGGGGCCGCCGGTCCCGTGGACTTGTTAATTAGAGTGAGTGGCAGGGTGTTTCCCATCCTGCGTTCCCAGGTGTGCGGAGGGGCCCTCGTTTGGCATATCTCACCAGCATGTTCACATAGTGGACCACCTGCACGAAAAACCACCTGGGGGCTTATTAAAAATTCCAGACCTACGAAACTGTCATCTTTGAAATCTTCATTTTCTTCAGTTTTCTAAGTGAGTTTCACCCAGACTTCAGAGTCTTCCATTGGGTCTTAAGAAGAAAAACAAAAGCGACCGTGGGTCACCCTATCTCGTCATTTAATTTGCTTCTGATTTTAATTTTGAATTACTTTCCTTTGCTTATTAACAATCTCTGATGTGTTTATAGCATTTTTCAATTCTCAGAACATTTCACTTATATTTTTCCTCAATCCTAATAACCATCCTGTGACAGATGAGTCAGGGCAACTTGAGAGTTGGGGACACTTCCAAACATCAGCCGAGGCAGACTTTCCCGTGGCTGCTCGGGGGTGGGTGGTCTTTGGTCACTAGCCAGGACAAGCTTGGTGTCGTACAGCGTCCTGTGGGGGTGTGTTTGCCACTCTACTCCAGCATCTACCGCAGCACCTGGCACATAGTAGGTACTTGTTCAGTTATTTGAGAAATCAAAAAAAGCAGAAAAAAAAATTACTCAGTGACTGACTTATGTGACCCTAACTCATGAGTTTTGCCTAAAATGTGAAGTTTGGGGCAGTCGATTGTTGGCAGCCAAATAGAGTGTCACTTGGATAAGCAAATGATCATTTAAACTCAGGTCGAAAGAAAAGGATTGGTTATTTGGCTAATTACAATCTGTTACAGAGGTAATTACAATCGGTATTAAAGGGTTATTGTCTCAGGGCACAGTCCTCAAGGCTAAGGAACGAAAGCCAACCAGTAAACCACCGAGACGAGAAGGAAATTGTGCACTCCAAGTCCAGTGTGACACAGCTTATTAATCAGAGAGACTGGTGAAATTATACCCCTCTCGCTACGCCCCCGCCCCGACCGGCGCCTGCCCCTGGTGCCTACACAGACCCCCTCGGACTGTAACCCGGCATTCGCACTGCCTGGGTGGAGATATCCAAGGGCTTCCCCCCAACTTTTGACTCTGAAAATAGGGTCACCCTCCCTCTGCCCAAACTTGAATTCCTGACATCTCCTAGGGGTCCTCTCTCGCAGAGCCTCCAAAACACAGGGCACAGCTGATTCTCCTGGGGCTTTTTTAGTTTTGCTCAAAATAATGAATCCCTTCCTCTCAGAGCTTGAACGCTGGTCGATCTCACGATGTCATACGCACATAACTGCGCTGGGACCGAACAAGGGCTTCCTCACACTGGATTCACACTGCAGGGGCCCTCACCTGGGCGGTGTCTCCATGACCCTCGCAAGTCTGAGCTACCGCGTGACATGGTCACTCTGACAAGTCCAGGGGTGACACATAGGCTCCGTGAAGGAAGCACAGAGGCCTCCCAGTGTACAGGACGCTGTTGCCAAAGGCAGCATGGCCACGGTTGCCCGAGGAGTAATTGATGTGGGGGACATTTTGCAGTGTCTGGGCCTTTGGGGGAGGGGTGGGGGATGGTCACAGAAGTCATGGTGAACTTTTGTTACAAGGGTACCAACTCTGGGTAAAGTGAAATGGTTGAAGCTCAGTTGATTTGCATGTAACCGTATTGACAGGTGCCCTTCATTCTGCTGGAAAGCACCCTGACAGTGCTCCTGGGGACGACCTGTGCCCTTTGCCCCCCAGCCGTCAATTTAAATGCGGCCAAAAGTCAGTAGTATTTGTAATATTTCTTAATGGTATTTGTATAACTTAATAGCAGCCCAACCAATGAAATATGAGCAGAGTTGCTTATAAAAACAAGCTGAATGCTTAGAAAGGTTCATAGTAATTTGCTTGATTAAAAACTGCCAGCCAATGAGGTATGCGTGAGAAACAATGAAAAATTTGCATAAAAGCATAGAAAGAGGTTTGCACTTGGATTGCTTTTCTGGTGCCTTCAGTCCTTGCTCCACTTTAAACAATAACTGGAAATCAGAGATGATGCATGATGGGTGTGATTTAGTCACGAAAGAGTGCAGATCTCGGCCCGCCCTTCATTTACTCACCCATTTGTTCATCCAATAACGAATGTAGAGCCAACGTCTGCTGTTACGTGCTGGGCGCTGTTCTGGGAAGATATAGCAGGGAGCAAAAACGACGAAGGTCCCGGCCATCCCAGGTAGTAGACGACCAGGAGGCCACTATACAGGACATCACATGATGAGTGCTGTGGAGGGAAGCAGAGGAGGCAAGAGGAGACAGTGCTGGGCTGAAAACGGGACTTGGAGGTGAGGAAGCGCGCCTGTGCAGGTGGGGGTGGCAGGGAAAGCACTTGGCGAAGGGAACAGCGAGAGCGAAGGCCTTGAGGTGGACATGCCCCCGGCGCACTCCAGGAACAGGCAGAGGCCGGCGAGGCTAGAGGGCAACAGGCGAGGGGGTCAGGGAGGGAACCAGGGGCCAGTGCACTGGCTGTCGCAGCCATCGCGAAGACTTTGCTTTTACTCTGAGCAAGGGGAAGTCTTCGGAAGGTTTTGAGCAGGAATGTAGATAGTGTGGCTTCCCTATGAAAAGAAACCCTCTGGCCGATGTGTTAAGAATAGACCCAAAGGAGCCAGCCACAGAAATACAGACTAGGAAGCGAACGTGGTAACCCAGGAGAGAGCCTATAGAGTGTCCCCATGGGGGTTGTGAGTGGCATTGGGCTCCAGACGTGTCTTGAAGGTAGAGCCTCACCATTTGCTGGGGATTGGATGAGAACTGGAGGAACCAGAGAAGTGAAGGGTGACAAGGTTTTTTCCTATGCGTCCATGGATGATGGAGTTGCCATTGAGCGATGAAGTGAAGACAGTAGTTGGAGCCAGTCTGTGGGGTGTGTGTGTGCTGGGAATTCAGTTTGGCGCATGTGGAGGTAGAGACGCCATTAGGCCTTTGAGGGCAGACGTGGAAGGGGTCGGTGAATGTACAGGCTTGAAGTTCAGAGCAAAGGGCCCAGCTGGAAGTAAATTTAGGAAATCCTCAGAGTGCGTGTGGCATTGACAATGATGAGATCGGAATCCCTGAGGAAGTGAGCATAAATAAATAGATGAAGCCCAAGAATGGAGTCGGGTGGGGTGAGGGCTGGGGCTCCAATGCTGAGAGGCTGGGGAGATTTGGAAGAGCCCGGACGAGTTCTGGCCAAGGCTGTGACATTAGACGGAGGTGGTGGCGCTGGGGTCTTGGGTCAGACTGGGACCTTCCTGGGCTGGATGCCCTTTCTGCTTTGCATTTCTAAGTAGCTTTTCGCCATGGAAGAATGTTTTGAGGCCTGCGCAGCAGGAGGCAGTGGCCTCTGACTTGTCCCAGGAGACAGCTCGACCACCATCGTCCCCAGTGTTGCTGACATTTCTCTGGATGGCGGGCTGTTTGCATCTGAGGAGCCCTCTCTGCAGCCAGTCAGGCATGACCCCATTGAAAATCCAGCCCCTGTCCCCTCAGGGGTGCCTCTTGGGAAAAGCAAGAGACCACGTGTAACCAGATCTGTTCGTCACAGATCAGAAAAAGGCCTGGGCGAGAGACTTGAGTTCTTACCCCAGTCTTGTTGCAGTTTGCAAACTCGCAAACCCTCTTGTGGGAAACTTGCTTTGAGACTGAGGTGCACAATGAGAGGGCAGGAAAGATTTGGGGGTGAGGGTAGGTAGTAACAGTGCCCCCCCCTCCCCCCGGCCCTGAGGAGTGGCCTTCAGATACAGAAATGACCTCTTCTAGAAATCCTTTTTTTCCCCTGAGGGTAAAATAAGTTATATATTCTGTGCTGCTTCCTCCCGCCCCCGAAGTAATGCCAAAAAAACAACCTGGTAAAGTGAAACGGATCCTGACTGTGGTCCAAGTGCCCTACAGAACCCAAGTCTCGGGTGTAAACAGAAACTCTGCATGTGTGCACGTGTGTACACACATGCGCTCACACGGCCAGGTCCCTTTGTCCTCTTTCCAAGCTCCGGTGGCCTCTGCTTTTCCTCCTCAGGCCCATCACCCTTGGTAATTTTGTCTTTACTTATACACGGGGGCTGGCACAAATCACGCCCCTTTTTTATTACAAAATCTTTTATTACAAAATCATAAGCCTGTCATTCTGTAACATAACAACAGCACACTCAAGCACACCACATGACCTCTTTGGTGGAATGTTCAAATTAAAACTATAAATTATTGCACCCATGTTATTGCCCTACTGACCACGCTCCAGCGGGCCTCACTTCTGCCCAATTCCGCATGACGCCAGTGACGAAGCCCTTCCCCACCAGGGCAACGAGCAGGTCTGTTCACTTCGCGGCTCTATCCCCACCGCCTGGCACAGGGGCAGGTATATAATACGTGTGAGGGATCAGTGCTGATAATAACGGTTGGCAGGCCTGGTCTTGTTTCGTGTGTGGACAGGAAGGCTGCCGCCCCTTCCTAGGCTCTGAGAACATTGTCCCGTGGCCGTGCACGTGACGGCAGAGCTGCAAATCTGACTCCCAGGGGGAATACGACCTGCGTTTTGCCGTGTATAATGCGCACTTTTTGGCCCACATTTTTGAGGGAAAAATAAGGATGTGCATTATACATGGGCAGCGCTAATTCTGTATCCATATAAATGTTTTTAATTCTTTTATTCATGCTTATGTTTTAAAAGTGTACCTCTAGAAAGCAGTAACGGTATCTGTATGCAAAATAATACCCCAGAATACGATACTCGGTTTTGTTTCTAAATATAAATAAATAAATAAATAAAAATAAATAATTGAATTAAAAAATTAAAACAGAACTTTTTTTTCCCCCTGAAAGTTTGGGCCAAAAACATGGGTATGCACTATATATACAGGAGCGCATTATACATAGCAGAATACAGTAAATCAAGTTCTGGACACATCGCTTCGTGTGGCTGGTTTTAGGACATTTCTGTGAAAAAGGATACATTTAAAAAAGCAAAAGTTTGGTGCTCCAAGGGTGCCCCCTGAGGCTCATTAACCGAAGCCATCCCCGTGCAGAATTCGGGTGCCTTTAGAGGGCCTGGCTCCGTGCGGTGTCCCACGGTACCCGGCGCGGAGGTGGCGGTCAGGGACTAGTTGCCAGAGAAGTGGGGAACCAAGTGTGGGGTAAATCACAGCCCCTGGCTTCCCCTGGGACACTGACTGTTACCCGTTAGAGGCTCAGGAGTCCCGCAGAGACGCGCCTGCTTGGCTTCAGGAGCCCGCGCTCGGGAGGTAAACAGCCAGGGCTTCGAGCCCAGCTCTGCCTCTTGCCAGCTGTGTGTCCTTGGGCAAGCTGCCGAACCTCTCTGTGCCACAGTTCCTCGCGTATGAAATGCGGTAATACGCACCTCATAAAGGTCTCGTGATGGGCAAATCCATTACTCCGGGTCAACTTTGGGCACGGTGCTGGGCACATAGTAAGCAGGGAAATGTTAGCGGCTCTGATTCTAGTGATAGTGAGGATGATGGGTGCGGCTTCTGGGAAAACCTGTTCCACCGAACCTTGGCTGGGGGCATGCTGGTAACGCGGAAGAAACATCAGCACGGTTTTCATTCCCCGTCAGCCACTGCCCAGGCATGGGTCCACGGGTGCCCCTGGAGCGTGGCTGGGCCCCGCGGGGAGGGAGCCTCCACGTAGTCAGTAGCCAACGAGCGGCTCCCAAGCCAAATGGCGTGCAGGGTCCAGGTCCGGCCAGCAGACCAGCGTGGTCAGCCGGTTGGATCCAAGTCACTTAGCACCTGCAAGCCGCCTCAGTCCCCGTTCTGTAAAATAGGTTGATCCGTCCCGGCCCTGGCCACCCTACAGCCTGGTTGGAGGTCAGCCAGGACGCGGGGTGAGGGCTGTGGGGTTCCGGGGTGGGAGAAGGTGCCCGAGCGCACAGTTGTCCCCTCCCCTGCAGCCCCTGAGGAGGAGGCCTCCCAGCCCACAGCCCACGCTGCCCTGCTCGTCGGGTCAGCGTCATCACGCTGCTGACTAACGCTGCGTTCAGACTCACAGCAAGCGTGGCTTTCTCACAGCCACGCCGGCGCTGCGTCTGGGACGCCCTGCCAGCCAGCCACGCCCAGGCCTCGGAGGCGCCTCGGGTAGCAAACAGCACCCCCCCCTCCACGCCCCCAAGCTCCCACGAGGCTTCTGCATCGAGGCAGGCGCCTCTGATTGATGGCATCCTTGGACGTGCTCCAGATGCCACATTCCAGAGATCCTGGTCACCCGGGCAGATGCTCCGTAGGGCATCCGAGACTCTTAGTCCCAGTGACTCCAAAATACGGAAGTTGCTTCTGGAGATGACTTAATCATCTTTTCAACTTCTTTGGCCAAAGTCGACTTTGAAGACAGAGTGGTCACAATAATGAAGCCTTAGTGTCCCTTATAGATTTTTGCCACTTAAAAGAGCTTTTCCATCTGGACCTCATGGGAGGCCCATCGGTGCCTCCCTGTCCCGTGCTGAGAATCTGCTTTTTATGAGTTCATGTTTGGACACACGCGTCTGTGTCTTCTTTTGGGCCTCCCTCCTGTTCTTAGAAGTTTCCTTTGGAGAGAGCAGACCGCCTCGGCACGGCTAGAGAGGAGGACAAGGGACAGCATTTGGGCACCTAGAACCGGGGTTGTGGGTGGGTGGCAGGAGCCACGTGCTGTGAGAGGCAGCAGCACAGAGGGAGTGGGGCTGGGGCCCCTCCCACTGCAGGTGGGCACCGCTCAGCCAGCGACCGTTTCCTGCAGGTGTCATGGCTGAGCCACCGCGCTAAGCCAAGCCTGGAGGGTGTGGTGGGGAGAGGCCTGCGTAGCAGAGCTCAAAGAATTGTTGTGAAAGTGGGGACCGGGTCCCATGGTTTGGGCGGGGCCTCGGCAGTGAGAGAAACCTCCCAGGAGCCACTTCCTTGGACAGTTTGATCCCTGAGAGACATAGATGAGCCCATTTGGAGTTGAACTAGATCAGGAGCGTGGCTCCAGCCTTGCCGTTGATTTGTTCAGGGACCATTCTCTGAGCCCCTCCCTCTGCCAGACCCAGTGGCAGGCAGGTGGCAGGGTGAGAAGTGAATAGACTTAGGCTGTGCTATGCGGGCGGGGGTGCAGGGCAGTGGGGGAGCTGAGAGGTGGGGGCGGTTACAGAGTGCCATGTGCCCGCACTAAAAGGCCACCCGCCTTACCTGCCAGGGTTCCTTTTCCCAAGTCCCCTGGGGCTTCACTCTGCCCTTTCTCCCCACCATCAGTGTCCCCAAGTAAACAGCGAGCCGTGATGAGCCTCCTCACTCCTTTCCCAAGAACAGCTTGCTGGGTGACCTCCTCATCCTGGCTCAGTTTCCTTGTCTGAGTGAAGGGCTGCGTGGCGTGGTCTGTGGGGCCCCCAGTCCCTCTCCTGTCCTGGCTGGGTGGTAGGCGACCACAGCAGGGATGTCCCCCTTGCAGCTTCCTTTGGCTGAGGTCAAGGCCCGCCGGGGCAGCCCTCCTGTTGATTGGGTTGTGAGCTATCACACGCCGGGTATTTGCAGTTCAAACCAAACGTGTTTGGGGGCCCTAATGGCCTCTGAGACCTCAGAACCTGGCATCCAGGCCCCGTGGGGCAGGGACCTGATCGGCCTCTGGGATGCATGGAGGCCAGGTCGGGGGCTAGCCCTGCCCCAGGGCGGCCCCAGGGCTGAAGCAACGGAGGGAAGTCCTTCAGCCAGGGGCTGGATGCCTCGCTGGAGTCAGACCAGGGAGAGTTCTGGCTCCCTCTCTCTCCTCCTTTTCCCCCTCCTGCCCTTCTTCGTGCCTCTCCCTGTGACCTTAAACGAGCCACTTAACTTTCTGTGCTGCTGTTCCCTCAGCCTAAAAACCGCACGGTGACCCATCTCATATGGTTAAAGGGATGATTAAATGAAAAAAACCGCCCAGCACTACTAGCAGGGCCCGTGATGCCAACCCCTCACGTGTTAGCTGTGGCCACCCAACGCCACCCACCGCCCCCACCCTTGGCACCCCACCAGCCCCAGCGCCTCCACTGTAGAAACCTCAGTGACTGCCCAGGCCAGTGGTTTCCAACCTTTCCCCTCATCCCCTAAGGACCACTTTTATTTCCTTCCTGCAAGCCCTCACATTGGAAAGACTTTCCCTACAGGAGGTCACTAGGTCCCAGCCTTCAGAGCCAGGACCCTCTTTAAACAACGCCACCCAGCACATCGCCTACCTTGGGAGCGGTCCCCTACCTTCATGCTCCCAGCTTCAGGGTGCAGGTACCTCTCCAGGGACCTTGTTAAATGCAGGTTCTGAGTCAGGAGGTTGGGCGGGGCCTGAGTGGCCGCATCTCTAACCAGCCCCCCAGAACTGCTGACGCTGCTGGCCTGCGGGCCACACTTTGAGCGGATGGATCCAGACCAGAGATCTTCAACTGGTGCACTGCAAAAATTTCCAAAACATGCAATACCCATGAGTCAGGGACACTGACCTCTTTTCCCTTAGATTGTCAAATAAAAAGATAACAGCCAGCCGAACAACAGTCGTCGCATGTGAATGAATCAAAATTATACCTATTCTGTTGTCATATCGGCAAAAAATGTATTTTTTTTTTGGTGTGCCTCAGAATCTTTGTAATTAGTTTGTGCGCCATGAGATGAAAAAGGTTGAGAATCGCTGATCTAGACCCTCGGCTCAGTGCCCGGGCCGCATCCCAAGCAGCTAAATCAGAATCCCTAGGGCTGAAGAGGCGGCCTCAGCTGGTCAGGATGGCTTTCATCTCCGCAGGGGACTCCAGGGAGCATCAGGGGGTTTGCGACCCCCGCACACCAGGGCACCTCAGGTGATGTTCCAGCGCAAAGCTGACTCCTGGCTTCATAGGTGGCTTGTGCGTCTGTCCTGTGGGCAAAGGCTTTTTGGGCTATTGAAAAGAGTTCTTTGGTCCCCATCACTACAAGGACTGTGTCAGGGCGGGGATCCAGGCTTTGGGTCCCAATGGTCCTGACATTGGCTGTACCCCTGCTGGCTGAGGGAGCGTAGCCATTAGGCTTCCTCACCTCTCTGCCTGCTCCTCTGCGAGATGTGTGTTGCGACAGTTCCTGCCTCGGGGTTGCTGAGAGGGTTTGAGGAGCTCTGGGAAGCCCCTGAAATGGTCCCAGCAGGTCACGTGCTCCATGGATGACGCTGTACATTTTTTCTCTTGGTTGACATCCTCATTTCACAAGTGAGGCTACTCTGACTCAGAGAAGTAGAGGCATTTTCCAGAAGCCACACAGCCAGTCAGCACGGGGACCTAGGGCTGAAACTCCAGCTTCTGCCTCCCAGTCCTGGGGCCTCATTGGAGTGGGCGGGGAGCCACCCTGGAGCAGAAGGGCCGCCCTATGCGGGAAGCTGGGACCAGCCATTCCTGGAAGTGGCCAGGGGCTGGTGCCAGGAGGCAGGCGATGGTTCCTGTAGCTGCTGCCTGTGGCCTTCACCTAGCCTGTGGGGAGTTTCAACATCACCTCAGGTTGTCTTACCTGCACACCTTCTCCCACGTACTCTTTGCTTCTCCCTTGCCTCCGGCAAAAGTGCAGAACATCAGACGCTGACTTAAATGGATTGCACACTGAGGATTTATGGAGAATTGTGTGAGACTCCAGGGGCAGCTCTGTGGCCCGACCAGCTTGGGGACTGCCTTTCAGAAGGTCCCTCCCGACACATGCAGGAAGAAGGGTGGAAGGCGGGCATGGCAGGCGGGTGTCTCAACTCAGTGCCTGAGCAGCCTGGTGGGGACCAGAGAGCTCTGGGGAGCACGTCCCAGAGGGGCAGCTCTTCGCCCAAACCCTGTCCCCTCTCTGCCCCTCTTGACCAAGCTCTCCTTGACTGAGCTCTCTGGCCTCTGGCCCCTGTTTCTTTCCTCCCTCCTCGCTTGAACTCACTTCTTCCAGGTGTTTGTCTCTGCCTTGTCTTGGAAGCTGCCGTCACCAAGGTTACCAGCAACCTCTAGGCTGCTGGGTGCCATGTTTGGTCTGTCCTCAGTCGTGTCTTGACCCGTTGGCAGCTTTGCACGCTGTAACTCCTCCCTCTTCCTTGAAATACTTGCCACCCTCCACACCACTCTCTGTGCTTCGCGACACCACCGGCGCTGCCCCCAATCCCTTCCTCGGTCCCCAGACTCCTCCCCTTTGCCTCCACACCCCACAGAAGCGCCCCGCCCCCGCCCCTGTCCACTTCATCCACCCTCATGCTGACCAACCCCAAACTCATCAGAGGAGCGTTTCGGCCACCCCCTCGATATCTCCCTTGTGTGATACACAAACATTTCACACTTATTCCTTTAAAACTTAAGGGTGGTTAATTTCTGGAATTTTCCATCTCATATGTTCGGACCCCGGTTGTCTGCGGGTAGCTGACACCAGGGGAAGTGGAACCGCAGATGAAGGGGTGGGGCTACTCTAAAAGGGACCAGAGACCGGGCATTTCAGGAGGGAGTGTTTGCAGTTTCAGAGAGAAGGGTTGGGGGGCTCACTGAGAGGGAGGCACTTAAGCAAGAACCTGGGGGAGGGCGGGGTGGCCCCTCACCAACTTAGGGGGCTTCTGGGCAGGGAATGGCAGGTGCCAAGCCCCTGAGTCAGGGATGCACTGGAGGAAACACAAATGGCTCAGAAAGCTTGGGTGTGCCCTTCAGGACGAAGAGTGGGGCAGCCCTTTCTGTTCCGTGAGGCGCTGGAGGGATTGTGACCACCGAGGAATTGCCATCCAAAGGATGTGGCGAGGGCCGCCTTCTGTGAGCCCTCACTCCGTCCCAGTGGGTGTAGACACATCCAGTCTCACCCATAATCCCACCCCTCCCCCTGTACAGATTGGTGGTGGGGCTGGGTAGCGTATGAAGCCCCACTGTGCTTTAAAAGTCCCTGAGTCTGTGTTCCACTTAGTGAAATTTCCAGAAAGCTGCAGAGTAAAGAACATTCTGTAAGCGGACAGACAACTCTGAGCAAAGTCTGGGTGGAGCAGGCCCCTCCTGCCCCCACGGTGATTTTAAAAAGTTAAACCACATTGTATGAAACTCTCATAAAGGTAAAAGTAATGCCCGGCCTCTCTGCTTTTTAAAAACCAGTCAGTACTGAACTGGTTCAGCCTTTTCTTGCTGCCTTGGACTCCGGATTGTGAATGTCACCCATCTCACCCGGCTTCAGGAGGGGTGACCGAGGGGGACTGTCAGTCACCTCTGGGTAAACGTGCCCCCGCTTCCCGCTGTCTGAGAACCCTGTGCAGCGGGAGCGCCATGGAGTCTAGAATCACTCGCCGTGTCATTCGTTCAGCTTTGAGGGCCTGCCATTTACGGAGCAGACCCCACCAGATCCTGCGGTCACACACCGTGGGTCTCCAGGGGAGACATTGATCATGCAGGTGCACCAGTGATGGGGACTGCAGGGTAGGGGTCTGTGCTGAGGGTGGCCTGCAGGGGTTCCCAGAGCAGCAGTGCCCAACCAGGGCCCCACAGCGGAATCACTGGGGAGCTTAAAAATACTGATGCGTGGTGCCACCCGCAGAGAAACTGAGGTCATGGGTGTGGCGTGCAGCCCAGGCCTCCCCGGGGAAACCTAGAAAGGACCAGGCAGAAGGCCACGGGGACGAGAGTGCTTCATGGCGCTGAGGAAGCCCAGTGATGCTGGGGGGCAACAGGCCTGGAGAAAGTCGGATGGGCTGGCGAGGTCGGCGGGCTGGACTCGACATGTAAAGAACACGTGTGACCTGCACCTGGGAGCCCAGAACTGACCGTTGCAGCGGGGCGTGTCGTGTTCCAGTTCACCTTTTGGGAAGGGGCAGATCACATCACCCTTCTGTGGAAGGGCTCGGAGGGGTATTGCAGGGAACTGGACGGGGATTGTGAAGGCTGACGGAGCCACCCGGGCACTGGTCAGGCTCCCGTTCTGGTGCCCCAGGTCCCCCCATCCCGGGAAACATCCCACAGGTGCCAACTTCTTCCCAGGAGGCAGAGGGCTGGCACATCCCTGCCCAGCACCCCCTGCGCCGCCAGGCCAGCAGGGGTTGCCCCCACTTCACTGACGAGGAAACCGAAGTCTGGACGCTGGGGCTGCACAGCCAGTGAGTGTTTGCATTGGGAGCTTGCGCTCAGGTCTAACGGCCTTGCTGCCTCCTCCAGGGTCATGACCTCCTGAGCTGTGTCACATGGAGCATCCCTCACGTAGGGCGGCGGGACCACCCTCCGGCCCGCTGCCGTGACCTGAACTCCGTGCCAATAGACGTTGAGTGCCAGTGTTTTATCGTCGCCTTGCCCCCATGAAATGGTATTCCCATCGTGCCGATGGTGAAGCCAGAGCTCAGGTAGGCCCGTGACTTGCTGAGGTCACACAGCCAGCGAGTGGAGAAATAGCTTCTAGTTCCAGAGACACTGGTTTTCAGTGCTTAACACCCCCGCTCCAGGCAGAACTCTCTCAAGAGTTCTCTGGCCATAGAAAGGGTTTGTGGTCACGAAGAAGACTGCCTGCCGGACAGCCCTGCCCCAGTGCTAGCAGAACATCCAGGTGGGGACTTGGTGTCCCCCCAGAATCAGAGCCCGTGGAACTGAAAGGCTCGGGCTTTGCCCCCCGCCCCAGGAAAGTCTCCACATGTCTCCGAGCCTCAGTTTCCTCATCTGTGAAATGGGTATAAAAGTGCTTTTTCTTCCTACCTTTGGAGTGTTGGGCCTCCGTTTTTCTACCTTGAATCTTGCTCGGGTACTGGAATGAGCTGACCGCAGGCCCTGATCACACGGCCTCGGGGAGGAACTCACACAGGAGCGGCCCTGACCTTGACTGAGAGTCAGGCCCTCAGAGGGGTCTCCTTCATGAAAAGAGCAGGTCCCTGTCTCGGCTAAGACGTCTCCCAGGGCTTTCTTTAGTCATTTGTCTGTCTCTACATTTCATTTGTTTTAATAGACAGGCACTGAGGGCTTGTCAGCTTGGGCGCCGTTACCATGTTGGGCTAGATTGTTCTTTGTCGCGGGGGCCATCTTGTGCCTTGTAGGGTGTTTGACAGTATCCCTGGCCTCGCCCACTGGAAACCAATAGTGTCCTCCCTCCCTCTCACATGTGACAACTGACAGTGTCTCCCCACACTGCAAACTTGTGCCCCAGCTAAGGACTGCTCCTCTAAACCCTGCGGTTTCAGCTCCTTCCCGTCTCTCGCTCCTTCAGGCAGAGCTACTCCCAGCCAACCCCTGGAGCAGGTGAAGTTCCCGGAAGTTTGCACCTGCCTCACCTCCCACCTCTTCTCACCTGAGGCCCTGCTCCCTTCTGTTCTTCCATCTCGAGGGGCAGACTTGGAACCTGGGGCAAGTCACGGTGCCTTTGTTTCCCCATCTGTAAATTAGGGATATACAGTATCTATCTGGGTGGGTTCTGTGACAAGTAAGATACTTAATATACAGAACATACAGCACAGTGTTGTTCTTGTTTAACACATGCTTAGTTTTGTTGTGCCAAGCTGGGGGTACAGCCGTAAACAGGACAAAGGCCATAACCTTGGGGTCACAGCTCATGACAGGGGCAGACTCATCATCCTGTGACTGGGACTCAGTGTAACAAATGCTGTGATGGGGGAAATATGAGGGACAGTGGGAGCCAGCAGGAAGGACACTTCACCCAGGAGATAAAGAAGGAAGGCTTCCTGGAGGAGGTGGTGTGCGAGCTGGAACCTGAAATATGAGTAGAGGTTAGCTGGGTGAAGAAAGGGGAGGAATAACAGTCCGGGTTACCTATCTTTGAAAAAAAAAAAATTAAACCCTAGCCGGATGCCTCAGTTGGGGCATCATCCCATACACTAAAAGACTGTGGGTTCGATCCCTGGTTGGGGGGCTTGTGGGAGGCAACAGACTGATGTTTCTCTCTCATATTGGCGTTTCTCTCTCTCCCTTCCTCTCTCTCTAAAAACAATAATCATGTCCTCAGGTGAGGATTAAAGAAAACAAAATTGAAAGCTTTCCTGAAAAAAAATTCAGTTTAATAGGCTGTTGTGGCAAACAGGGCCGAACTGTGTCACAGGATCCTGGTTCACACACTCCCCCGCCCCTGCCCTGCTGTGTGACCCCTGACAGGAGAGTTAGGCCAGGGCGGAGGTCAAGTGTAGAGTTAACCGCCCCGAGGGGACTCAGCCCTCCCTCCTCTTCCCACCGCAGGAGATGGATGTAACTTGGTGCTAGAAACCTCCTCAGGTGTCTCTGAGGGAACAGTCCCTCTGAGTCCCTGGGGGCAGGTAGGGGTCCTCAGGTGACCCCACTCAGCGCAGTGTCTCCAAACCCACTGGCGGATGCTGCTGCCGGCACCATCTACGGGGGAGGAAAGGCGGTGGATGGAACTGGGTGGGGCTCCCACAGTTATCAAAGCTCACATCCCATTGGCCTTGAAGGGCCACCTCGCAGGTGCTGTCTGGGCTGGGCCCCTGGTGACGGCATGTGTCGTTTCTCCCCCTGCACAGCTACAGCCTCCGCCTGGCCACCCGATGTTCTGCACCAGCTGCCCCGTATGTCACCAGGCAGTGTAGGGGCGTCAAGGCCACGGCTGCAGCGCATCTCCAAGGACCCCTCTTCAAAGAGTAGAAGCTTCACCTGCTCCCTGACAGGTATGAGAAGGGTAGAGCAGCTTCTGGGTCCCTCTGGGTGGCTCTGGGAGCAGAACGGGGCTGCGCTTGGCTCTTGGGGTGGGTGGGGAAGGAGAGAAGAGGGTGGGCATGATGACTTGTGGGGTGCCCTCTGTGTGCCAGGTGGGACGCAGAGCCTTCCTACAAGGAGGGCGCATAGTGACCCAAAGTATAGACCCTGGACCCCCTGGGTTCAAATCCCAGCTCTGCCACTCACTGGCTGTGGGACCTCAACGAGTTAGCCAGTCTCTCTGAACCTCAGTTTCCACATCTATAAAATGGGGACAAGAGTACCTACTTTATAGGATTATGAGAATTCCAAGTGTCAAATGTACACAGAGCACCTAGGACAGTGCCTGGCGCACCTACCTCAGCGCTAGGTAAGTGCAGGCTGCCGTGATGGTGGCGGTGATAATAGAACAGCCACGATGATGAGAACGCTAGGCTCTTCGCTGAGGCCCTCAGAGGCGTTAGGCCCAGAAGAGATTACGAAGTCCCCATTCCCACAATGCACCTGGAAGTAAAAGTAATACGAATCTCTAAAATAATACATTTAGATTCATGTTGAACCAGAAGTCTCTTTCGAGATTTTCTGATGATAAAACCTGAATTTATCCACAGAAACCTAACTTGTCATCTTCAGGGGCCCGGGTAGTGTCAGTGACTGGAGCAGGCTGGGGTTTCGCTGTTGGTGACACAGTGTGCCTTCTTTCATTGTGTCCCCAAGACCAGCCTCTCAAGCATAATTAGAGGACCTTGTGCACCAAGACACTGGAGCACCAGTTAAAAATGCAGACCTCAGGGCCCCACTGCAATTTATTGGGCAAGCATCCCTGTGCGCAGGGCTGGGGGACCTGCATCAGCAGGTGGCCCGGTGGTTCTGGGACGCACACAAGTTTGGGGTCATTTGGAATGAGCGCACGGTTGTTTAAGGCAAAAATGGGCTGCGTTCCAAAACCCTCGGGTCTTTGCGCTGTTCTTTTTCTCTTCTACCTGCCCTCCCAACCAGGTAGCTTGCCCACCCCTCACCGAGCAGCTGGAGTTTCTGGGCTTGGCCTTATTTCTTGGGGCGGGGGGAGGTCCAGGAGGGGAATGAACATAAAATCCACCTCCCCCAGAGAGTCTGTGGTCTGCAGCCAGAGCTGAGCCTGCCTCTCAGGAACCAGGTTGAACGTTGAAATGGACAGAAAGATAGTGCAGAGCCGGAAAGCCGGGGTCAGTCCTCCGCCCCTCCCGTCGCACAGAGAGGAAGGCTGGGGCTTGGGCCGGAGAGGCTTGGCCGGAGTCTTCTGGAGAATGGGAGGCAGTGCCAGGATGAGCGGGCCCCAACTCGGAGTCCCGTGCGTGTCCCGAGATCCTCCCTGTGGCTGTGGGTGCTGCTGCCTGGCCCTCCTCATTGATGGGCACGCAGGACATGACTTCAAGCCTGGAGTGGGTGTTCTTTGCAGCCCAAGGAAGAGCCAGGTGCAACGGGACTGGTTCCCTGCACAGACCCGGGGTTTCTGTTGACCACTGCAGCCTCAACCTCTCCCCTGGGGTCAGGGTGCGGCCCTGGGTGGGCGCCTTCTTTGCCTTGTTTTCAAACACGTGCAGCTCCCCAAGCAAGTCTGAGATCAGGGCGGGGACTCGCCTGCTGTCCTGCAGATGCTGCCTTCTGTCTGTGTCCTCCCCATGTGGGGAGAGAGGAGCTGCTGGTGTCTCTCCTTACAAGGGCACTAGTCCCATCCCACCCTCATGACCTCATCCAAACCCAGTCACCTCCCAGAGACCCCAGATCCCAGTACTAGCATTACATTGGAGGTGAGGGCCCAGTTGTCTCTGACAGTTCTAGAATGAGTTTTAAAATGCTGTGAAGGGATGTGTAGGTCAACAACCTCCTTTTACAGAGCGGGAAACTGACCTGGAGGGGGGATGTGGCTGACCTGGGAGCAGAACTCCAGTCATCTCACTCCCAGGATGGATGATGGATTTACATGGGCTGTCCCTGCCCCTCGATATCATAGACAAAACTGTACCTGCGTGTGGGGTTTGTTCTGAGAAAAGGATGCTATCCTCAGGGCACGCAGGACCCAGATTCACACTGTGGTCCTTGGAGGGTTACAGGCTCCGTGAGCAGTTTACTAGACAGTGTGGACCGAGTGAGGTTTTGTCTAGTGTCTGTCATCCGCTGTCTCAGCGGTGCCTTCTCAGGCAAAGCCCAGAGCCTTCTGTCCTCTTTCACATGTGAGGAAGCACCTAGTCCAGTGTAAAACTTGCATGGCACACACTGTCTTGCCCGTGGCTCTTTCCAGAACTCGGGGCCAGCTGGCCTTGTGCCCAAGGGTCTGGGAAGGGAGGTCTAGGGAAGGGACTGGCACCTCTCCCTGGTCTTGACTCCACTGTGACCCTCCTCTCTGCTGTCACTGCTTCTTTGCCGACCTTAGGTCCCAGGGGTGGCTGGGTGGAGGGTCTATCCCTGCTTGGCTCTCTGATAGCAGAACAGCCCTGGGAGCAGCCTCTCCCAGCCTCCCTAAGCTCCTACCCAGGGGTCTAGCCCACAGTCCCTGCTGCTGGGACCGCCTCCCTGGAGGGCTGCCTCTTGGGTAGGGGACAAGCAAGATGGCTTCCGTATGGATCCCACTCAACAACCCACAGGAAGTTCACACATGCCAGTCACACCCTCGCTTGCTTGCACTCCATTGGTGCTGGCACAGGTGGGCCTCCCGGGGCATCCAGCCCCGCTCTCAAAGGCTCATGCTTCTCTGCAAGCAGCTCTCCTTCCAGCCCCATCACGAGCTTCAGGGGAGGCTGGAATTGACAGTGTAGCCGTGCACACTTCCGGGGCTGAACTGAGTCCTGGCTCCAGTAACCCTGGCAGGTAGTTCACTTCTCCGCGTTTCGATTCGTGCGTCTGTAAAACGGGCACGTTGTACGGATCTCATAGGCTAGTTAGTAGACGGAAAGCACTCAGGAAAGTGCCTGGTGTGGAATAAGCCCTCCGTCATTCAGCACTGCTATTGTTCGTATTCTTGTTGACTTATTATATTAGCAGCAGTAGTGACAGTGGTAATAATAATAGTCATCATTAAAGATAGTCATGATAACCAGGTTCCCTGGGTGAGAGAGCGGAACCCCTGACCCTGACTCAGCCCCATTCTTGGCTCCTCTTCAGCCGAAGGCAGCAAACGCTCTTAGGCGCTCGCTGGGGCCTGACTCTGGGCGCAGGTCTATAAACGGGGTTCCCACAGAGGAAGTGTAGTGACCCGTTCCCTCGGAACCGAAAGCACACACAGGCTCTGGAGTGTGCTGGACCTGGGTTCAAGCCCCACCTCTGCCGCTTGTCATCAGCCTGCCCTTGTAGAAGTTACTTCTCTTCTCTGAACCTCCATTCATTCCTTCCCTGCAAAATGGGGGTCTCTGTCACCTGCCACAAGGACGGTTGTGAGATTAGAATGAAACACAGTGACGTTGGAACTACTTTGGAAAAATTTCTTGGCAGTATCGACTGAAGCCAAGCAGACGCATACCCCAGAACCCGGCAATTCCACCGCCAGGGGCCCACTCAGCAGATGCGTGTGCACGTGTGCACGTGTGCACCGGAAAATATGTACAAGAATATTCACGCCTTATAGGTGCGCCCTCCTTCCCGGCATTTCCCCTGTACGTAAATAGGTATATACAGGCACCACACATGTCTTTGAGACACACTCGTGAGTAAGAATGTCCCGTCGCTTTACTTGCGACGGCCGCAAACCGAAAACCACCCAACCGTGCGCTGGCAGTGGACTGGACAGGAGAAGCGGTCATCCGACAGCCAGGAAACAGACGAACTGCACCGCATGCTCAGAGCCAGTGAACCTCCCAAGCGCGTTCAGCAAAAGAAGCCAAACACGAAGGACGTGTACTGATTAATTTTCATTTGTCTAAGTTAAAAAATGGGGGAATCCATCAATGGTGACAGAGGTCAAGGTAGTGGTTATTCTGGGGGCAAGGATATTAGTGGTTATCCTAAAAGGGGGCTGGGTGGGGAGCTGGTGGGGGCGTGGTCCTGTTCTACCTCCTGACCTGGGTGCTGGTTACGCAGGTGTGTTCACTGTGAAAACTCATCAAGCTTTGCTTTTCTCTGTATGTATGCTATAGGTTAATACATCTTTAAACTGGAAAAATGAAGTAGGATAATGCTTGGACAGCCCACGGTAGGCACTGAACAAGCGGCCACCGTTATTGTTGTTCTTTTCTTTGTCTCCTCAGCACCTGAAGTGACCTGGAATCAGAGAAGCCAAAGGGACTGGCCTGCCCTGGAGGGAGTACCGACCTATTCCAGTTCCCTGAGCCTGCGAGAGAAAGGGAGTGCGGGAGAAAGGGAGTGCGTGAGTGCGCGTGCGTGCGTGCCTGCGTGCGGTCTTCAGACAAGCGTCCCGAACCCCCGCGGAGGCAGGGAGGCAGCCGATTCCGTACCACCGAGCACCCTCGAGTGCCCCTCCCCCCCGCTCCAGGACCGTGTTTTGCAGCCCAGCCTCCCTGTGCGGGTGGGGCCTCTCCTACTATGCAATTTTTCAAGAGCTCCTTGATCCTGCTTTTTGCTTCTCGAGTTGTCCTTTGCTGGGGCGGGGACCTTGGCCCAGGGGCCAGCTCCAGCCCTGTCCGGGGAAGGCCTTCAGGAGGTGGCCCAGCTCCCCTTCCAGCCACCCCTCCCCACCTCCCGTGTCTCCCACCATCTCTGGGAATCAATAGCGTGCAGACACATTGGAGCCTCGCTGACCGTCCCCCTTGGCCTGTGAGCTTGGAAAACCCCCTTTCTGGGCCGAGTATTCTGAGCTGCGGCCGTTGAGTCATTTCCAGATTTGAAATTGTGATTAGCCCATGTGCATGGGGAGAAAGCCCTTGTCCTCATTTATGGGTCGGATTTCTCCTCTGGAACAGGCTCATGGGGGGATGGGGAGATGTCCCATGTGCTCCTTTGTCTCCCTTGGTGGGACCATTAACTCTTCTAGTGTCTGAGCTTCTCAGATTAGCTGCAAAGGGAAATGAACAAACAAACTGAGAAGTGAAAATTAAATTGGAAGTTAAAAAGCATAGAGGGGGAAGGAAAAGAGATTCCGGAAGCTCTCCATGGCCTGCCAGGGACCGATGGAGGGGGCTCCTGCTCTCTGGTGGGACCGTCCGTGCCTCGGAGAAACGGGTGCGCTGAGCTAGGAGTTTGGACCCAGTGAGGGTCTTGGGTTTTGTGCCTTTGGGGCAGACCCCAGACGAGGATATCTGAGACCACTCGCGCTGTTTCCTCTGTCCCGTATTCAATGGTAACATATCCAACCCAAAGTGGAAGGAGGGGATTTGGGAAGCGCGCGAGTGGTCACACGCAAAAAAGGGACTTTTTTTTCAGGGCTACTATGGTTGATCTTGCAACTCTGTAAATATGTATGTAGACAGTTTTAAAAGCACGTATTTATGTCCCTGACTGTAAATGCCCCATTTTTAAAGTTTTATAACTTGTGTTATTTAATTAATCGGTCGACCGGCTGCAGTGCGGGCTCTGATAATGGTCCAGGAGAAAGTTCTCATGAGATCCTCACACGGGCAGAAAAATGCTGATCGTTGGCCTACGTCACAGTTTTCCTGTTTTCCACCGAGCTTACAACCATTGTTTGTTTTAAATTTTCATAAACTGGAAGGAATCCTTTTGCCCGCTCCTGAAATTAACCCTCACAAGCATGAGAATCTGTGGCTGTTCCTTATCCCAACGATACGATTTTGTCCCATAAATGTCAACATTCACAAACTGTACCCAGCCTCTCAGTTCTTGAGGGTTTCCCTGTTTAGCAGAAGGGAAGGTTTATGAACCCAAAACTTGAAAAGTCACCTTCAGCCAATGGCGAATTCTGGAAATGCTGTATGGGGGTGGGGGTGGGGAACCACTCATTTTTTGCACGTGCAAACATGCCGGTCAGCTAGGAAAACCGCTACAAGCCATCCAGTCATGAAATGGGGGAGCAGTTTTACAAAGAGTGGCGTTTCCTGGCCCGTGGTGGCTTTGGAGCGTGGGTTTGGATCTCAGCTCTGTATCTGCCCTGTGAAGAAAATTAACAATAAAAGTGTGAAGTGCGATTGTAAGGAAGAAGCGTGGGAGTGATCCTTTGGGTTTCTGAGTTTTGCGTCTTCCATTTTGTTGATGACCGCGTGGCGGGCGTGGGCGTGGGCTGGGAGTGGTGAGGCTGTCCCGGAGGACTCCGTTCCTGCAAGGAGAGACTGAAGGAGAGAAAGCTAAGGTTTTAAGGAGCTCACTGTAGAAACATCTCACCTGGTGAGCCAGGTTACTCTGCCTTTAAGTCCCTTTCCCAGCTGCCAGCAGTAGGTGAAGCCATTGCATGAAGATTAGAAAGGTCACCCGTGACTGCAAATGTATTTTCTTTAAACAGCTTTATTGAGATCTAATTCACATACCACATAGTTTACCCATTTAAGTGTGCAAATCCATGGTTTTTAGTTCACAGAGTTGTGCAGCTATTGCTGCTGTCAGTTTTAGAACATTTCCATTCCCATGTCTCCCCGAGCCCTGGACTTTTGCTCCGTACTAGATGCATGGCGGCCATATCAGAAAAACAGATTTAAAAGTACGGGCTCAGGGGTCCCCAGATGGGGTTGATTGCCAGCTCCGCTCCTTACTGGCCACGTGACCTTGAGCTGGTCACTGACCTCAGCGTGGTTCCTTATTTGTACAAAGGATTAATCACGGCACCCACCTTCCTGAGTTCTAATGAGATAAATTAGCTACCTCTGAGTCTCCTTAAGGTAAGTCAACTTACCTGCTTCCCAGATCACGTGGCTGATTGTTGGACGAGAGATTCTTGGCATCTGACCCTCGCTTTCACTGAATCAGAACCCCCTGGGGTGGGTCTCAGCCACTTACATTTTTGTCAGCTAGTTCTGTCTGTCCCACCGTGTTTAATGCCTGCTAAGGCTGAGGACTACAGCCATAGCAACGACTGAAAAGAAACATTTCCGGCCTGAGCCAGACCACCGTGGTCTCGGCCCGTGGGGAGCCAGGTGCTCCTTGTTAGAGCTGCTTAAGGGCAAAAGGAGGCTCGAGGCCGCAGGGCCAGCTGCTCGGCTGAGGGGGAGGGAAGTGTTTCTCTGAGCTCCCTGCCCCAAGGAGGGAAGCCCGGGTCCCTTTCAGTGTGAGGAGGAGGAGGCAGAGAAGCAGTGCTCTGGGGTGGGGTGTGCAGCTCCCTCTGACCCGCTGGGTCCAGGGGGTGTAAGTCCACTAGGCTAAGTGACGAGAAGCGTGAGAATGTCCCAGAAGCTTTAGCCTTGCCATGGCTCAGCTGAGGAGACAAACTGCTGATACCCCGCTGAAGGGGACCTGTGCTGCAAGAGGGGGACCTGGCCCAGGGTCCACCTTTTCCATACAACAGGCAGGTGGAGGCAGGCATGGAGCACCCGGCCCCGTGGGAGCGAGAAGCTGTCGCCTATCCGCGGTGGATGGAGCACAAAGTAAGTTTTTCCCTTCTTCTGATCTGCCCTGTTACTCCGGCAGCAGGGCCTGGGTATGGGGGTTGAGGGCCACTGAGCGTCAGCATTGGCACGGATCGAAGAGCGAGCGTCTTCTTAAATTTTGTACCCTCATGCTTTACCTATTTCGCCCTAACCCTAGTCCTGGTGACCTGTGAGGCTGTGCGCCCCTCTGGGCTGT
This sequence comes from Mormoops blainvillei, assembly GCA_004026545.1. Classification (NCBI taxonomy): domain Eukaryota; kingdom Metazoa; phylum Chordata; class Mammalia; order Chiroptera; family Mormoopidae; genus Mormoops; species Mormoops blainvillei. The sequence goes on along the minus strand of PVJD01002358.1, from coordinate 2,291 downwards.
GAGAACACCCAGTTGCTTTCGAACCCTCCAGTGGCTTCCCGTGCACTTAGAATAAAATCCAACTCATTTCTGGTTTGTTAGGCCCCCCGGCCCAGCCTTACTTTGCACACCCCTTCCCCGCCCTCCCTGTTCCAGCCATAGCAGTTGTCTTTCAGCACCTGGATGAAGTAAGCCTTCTCTGCCGCAGGGCCTTTGCAGCAGGAACTAATCACTCTGCCTGCAGTGACCGCCTCGCCCCTTCTCCTCCCACAATACCGCATAGCTCTCAGCCTGTCTCCTCAGTTTCCTTCCCTGACCACTCAGTCTAAAGTGGCCTCCTGGTCACCTGAGACTTTCTAGTTTCTCGGCTTCTCTAGAATGTCAGCCCCCTGGGAGCAAAGGATTGTATTTTGTCTATTCCTGTGTTGGCGTCGGCGTGCAGTGCCCAGTAGGCCCTCAGGATTCACTGTGGGACGCACCGAGAGGCATTCCTGGGGGAAATTTGACTGCAAGGGCGCCCTTGATGGGTGGGAATGGAACACAGCTGTGTGAACGTGGCTGGCGTGCAGCTTCGGAGCTGGGCGCCGCATCCAGCCCGAGTGGCAGCCACAGCCTGCCCTGCGTAGGGTTCTTTCTGTGCAGACCATTTCGGTGGCCAGAGGGGGAATGAAGGGGGTTTCATTCTAAATGTCACTGCTTCAGAGGGAAGGCGTCCAGGTAAGATCCAGCACGCCCAGTTCCATTTGAATTTCAGAGAGACAAATGACTTTTTAAAGCATGAGTACGTCCCAAATACTGCGTGGTGCACACTTCTACTTAAAACAAAAAGCGGTCTTGCGCTAAAATGAAAATGTAACTGAGTGTCCTTTATTTTTATTTGATGAATCCAGCAGCCCTATTCAGAGGGCTCAGCCCCCGGGAGTGCCCTTCCCTTCAGGGACATCTTGCCGGTTCCAGCTGGTCACTCTGAGTGCTTGTCAGTCAGTGCTGGCCTGCAGCCCAGCAGCAGAGGCAGCGGGTCTCCTGCTGGTAATTAAAGCTCGTGCTTTGGATGGGAAGGTCACCTAGTGTCAAGTTGGGGCCCTGAGGACTCTTTAGAATGTTCAAGTGGCTCTTGACACCTGCCTACAGCTTGGGGTGGTGGCTCTGAATTTTGCTTGATGCCTAAGATCAAACAAACAAACAAAACAAAACACAACCTCGCATTGCCTTTCTTGCCACCTGATGTGGGGTTCGTGGGCAGAAGGGCAAGCAAACGGTGCAGTGGTTTGAGTGCCGGCTGGGAGGATGTTGCCAAATGCCATCTCCCTTGGGCAAGGAGGGGCTCCTGCAAATGAGGGCCCCTGGGCCCCTTCCCGGGGCCATGCTGCGTGAGCCCTTGCAAACCAGCTGTCACGTGGCCACCTACATTTTTCACTTCTGCCCAGCGTAACCCAAGCGCCATTTGATGCGGCTGGCAGGGCTATGGCGCAGAGTGAAGGGAAGGCAGGGGCCATGGTGCGAGCGGCGCGCACCGTGGGGCGCTGCGGATTGGCAGCTGCACCGGGGCCGTCCCTCCTGGGACCGCGTGTGCCGGGGTGCGCCCTGTGTGTGCTCCCTCAGCGCTCATTCTTGCCTCGGGGCCAATCCTTGTGATTCCTTGAACACCAAATTTTAAATTTTTTTAAACTGGAAAATGTATGTTACAGTAACCTGAGAAAAACAGAAAAAAAATCCAAAAAAATCCCCAGTCACCGATGGCCTTTTTAAATACTTTAGGTTTTTATGTAAACAAATATTGGCTAACTGGCTGTGCGACTAACCTGCTGGGGGACGCTGAGAAGTTATTGAACCCTCTCTGTGACTCAGTCTCCCCCTCCGTAAAGTGGGGATTATTGTAGTCCCCTTCCTCGTAGGGAAAATTAAGGTGGTGGTTACACGCATGTAGAACAATGTTCAGCTGTTGGGACGGGCTGCGTTAGTTACTGAGTCATCCATACCGGGCTTTTTAAGCTTTAGGATTTTTACTTCTATGTTCACTTTAATGAAGCGGGGAGGGGCGGGGGGGCGTCTAATATAGCCACTTCCAAGTTCACGTGGATACTGGACATCTTTGTATTGAATACTTACTTGCTCACAGTATGATTATTCACCACGGAGATTAATGACTGCGTTAAAGTGCAATACAGTCACGTGCCACTTGATGATGGGGTACATTCAGAGAAATGTGTCCTTAGGTGATTTTGTTGCGTGCAAACATCACAGAGGCACTTATGCAAACCTAGAGGGTACAGCCCGCTGCACACCTAGGCTGCGCGGCGCAGCCTATGGCT